>NW_019168481.1:11845593-12173015 GCF_002303985.1 Durio zibethinus | reverse complement strand
CTTTAAAGTTGAAAAAACTCTAGTGGAAGACCTTGACGGTACAGACTATCCATGAAAATACCAATTAATATATCATAATAGAAATCCAATACAAATTAAATGTTCAAAAAAACTTGACACATTTACCACTCGATATTAGCACACTTCACACATGGACATAATATCATATTATCTTCATTTGTATTCTCAAATGTAAAATGAAGAAAATTTTTCACTCTATCTTTATACTCTTGACTTAATCTTGACTTTTGCATCCAACTCTTATCCATTTAGTACTTGCTACATTATCAGACCAAATGTATATAAATAATGTATATGAAAACGAACATGTACAATAATTAAGTTTATTATGTTTTAAATAAAAGATAATAATAAGACCAGTACTTACAAAAAATGAGAACTCTTTATTGTGAAGTAATTTATCAGCTATCAGAGCCTTTGAATGTTAAAACTTTGCTGCTAACGTTGATAGTATCTTAGAGTATTTGTAGTTGAGGTTGACATAAGATGAAATATGGTGGGTTTTGAAAAAAATTGTTTACACCAAAAAGAAAATCACGAATTGAAAAAGCTAAAGGAATAGTTGATTGAAGTCAAAGCTAAAGTAAATAAGTAATAAATAGTCAAACTAGGGTTATAAAAAAAATGCTTGAATATTAAAAGCTGAATGAAAAGAAAAGTAAATTGTACTTGATCTAGAAAGAGAAATAGTATAATAATGAATATGAAGCTTGAAGTTGGTGATTGGATGCATTAAGTTTAGAAAGATTTTTATTGAACAGGATTATGGAAGGTGTTTACTAAGAAAAATGCCTACAATAATTTCATCATAAATATTTTTTGAATATATTATAAGCACCTTCACCAGCGTCGTAGTAGAATTGTTTGGGATTATTAAAGGCGTTTAGGCCATAAAAAATGTCGTCAATACTTCATATAAATTTTTTTTTTATGTTTATAAAAGGTGATTTTTACATAATACGCCTTCAATAATACCCTCATATCAGTGAAGGCAGTTTTTTACAAAAAATACCTTCACTATTTGGGTATATTAAAGGTGTCTTTTGTTTAAAATGCCTATAATATTACACAACTTAAATTTTAAGGGGTTATTGAATGTTAAAATTCCAAAAAAACACCTTGACTAATTTGTTTCATTTTTTTGAAACAATTTACTGAAGGTGTGTTCCAGTGTAAAGTGCCTTTATTATTCCAATTCTTAAATTTTATGACAAATACTGAAGGCATTTATTGTAGAAAAACGCCATTACTTAATGCTTTTATTTTATTTTAGGTACTAACGCATTGAATAATTTCCAAATGCTTTTATTTTAAGTTTTCTACTGGAAAACAGTAATTAAAGGCATATATTAAAGAAAAATGCCTTTAAGCTTCCCTATTATTAATTATTAATTATTAATTATTAATGGTGTCTTCTACATAAAACACCTTCAATATACCACGATGGTTATAGAAGGCGTTTATTCAAAAATGCACTTTCAATATACCCTTAAATTTAGTAATCCATTATGGAAGGCATTTGTTAATAACAGATGACTTCAATATTTTTTCTCTAAAAATTTTAGACATTATTAAAGGCATCTTCTACTGTAAAATGCCTTCAATATATCATGATATGATTATTAGAGGTATTTTTTTATTATAAAATGCCTTCAATATAGCATGATTATTATAGAAGGCATTTATTCACAAAAGCTCATTCAATATACCTTTAAACTTAGTAATCCATTACCAAAGGCATTTGTTAATAACAAATGCCTTCAATATTTTTCCTTGAAAAATTTTAGAAATTATTAAAGGCATCTTCTATTGTAAAATACCTTCAATATACCACCACATAAATTTTAACACAGTTATTGAAGGCGTATATTCAAGAAAAACACATTTAATAATTCCTATTAGATTTTGTAGATAATCAGTAAAGGTGTTTTGCATATAACAATGTTTTTAATAATTTCTTTAAAAACGTTTTAGGATTATTAAAGACGTCTTTCATTATAAAACGCCTTAAGTAATTTGTTATAAACCGTTGATATCCATCATTATTGAAGGTAATATTCTACTCAAAATGCCTTTTATAATTTTTATGAATTATAAAAGGCATTTTTTGAGGATCAATGCCTTTAATAAGTTAGTTAAATTTTTTTTTTCTAAATTAAAGGCATCTTATTTTTGTAAAAAATGCCTTCAATAATCTCCAATAAAATTTAAGAGGATTATTGAAGGCGTTGTTCCATGGAAATACCTTTAATAATTAATTTTATATTCATTTTCCTGCCTTGAACATCAAAATTCGTAGACTGCTGGTATACAGAATGATTAAAAGCTGTGTTATTTAGTCAAACCCTTAAACACATTTCTATCACACCATTGGTATCTTTATCCCTATCGTTGCCATCGACCTTCAACAAATCAATGCTGCGCACCTCTGTTTTTACTGATAAGTTTTTTTTTTTTTAGTTTACTGCATTATTTACAATATTGGATATAGATTTTTTATTTTTTTTATTTCTTAATATTGACATATACGTGTATATATTTTCATTAACATCAATGTAAGCATAGTCGTCCAAGATTCTATTCATGTTGTAAGTATGTTGTTTCTATGTAGCACGTATTAAATATTATGATTTGTTGAACCTTGTAGTCTGATATTGTAATGTCAAATGGTATTGTATGATATTGGGGGTTTGAATCTTATATATGCTGAATGGTTTACTCAACCTAGTTATCTGATATTGTTTTACTGAATGGGTTTGTATGAAATTGAAGTGTTGAATCGTATGCTGAATGGTGTTTCTGAATGGTTTGTGAAAGGTGTGTCTTAGCACATTGCTGAATGGTGTGCTGAATGATGTTTCTATATGAAGTATGATACTAGTTGTATTAAATTACATATAGTGTTCAATTTAGACAGTCATATTGTGTAATTCGTATAATTATGATCAAGTTTATAGCTATTATGGACTCCGAACGACATCATTCTTCTTCTAATGAACATGCACAAGATAGATGTGTAGGCCAAAAAAGAAAGAAAAGGGGCCCAATTAAACAAATCAAAGTGACTGACACAAAAATTCATGTTGACTTCAATCAAAGTAGATAGTCTGTGTCTGATGGAGCTGCCAAGATGGCTACCCATATTGGAGCCATTATCCATCGTATGATTTCAATTACATACACCAATTGGTGACGAGTTCCTGATGATCTCAAGGATGATATATAAAAGTCGGTTATGGTATGTTTATTTAACTATTTTGTAAAATTTGTTAAATGATCAATTAATTAAAATTTAATGTGTTCATACTAATTGTGTTAACTTATTTAGGAGTGGTTCGACGTCTCAATTAACTGTAAAAAGATTATGTTGCAATCTATTGGAAAAGTATTCAGAGACTTTAAAAGCAGATTGAAAACCCAATATATTTTACTGTTGGCTAGTGAAAGTGATGTATTAGCTGTTCCACCTATGACTTTTAGAAGATTGGATAAATTTTGTTCAATATTGGCTTTTAGAAGATTTCTCAGTACGTAAACCCATTTTCATTAAAAATTATTTGTAAGTCTTTATGCAATATAGCCTTTGATCTTCATATGTGATTGACGTAATTTCTTGATTTTGTAGAAAATCAAAGAACAATAATGGGACATTCAGACTAAACAATAATATCACCATCAGACAACAAAAAAGGGGTATGCAAATGTGAAGTATCAGCTTGTATGCATTCTTACATTTATTTTATACTCATTAATGAATATTTATGAACATTCATTTCATATATTTTGATTCTTTTATTGTGATAATTTAATAGGAAACAACGAGCTCTGGCACAGAAGTTTTCAGATGGGATGTCTAGAAACAAAGACATCTATAGAAGGATGGATTTTTCGCAGATGAAGTAATCGAGAAAATGGTAAAAAATATTATATGTATAACTACTTTTTTTATATAATGTATGATTGGCATTGTGGTTGTATCCATGAGTGTATACTAGCTTGTATAGATTTGTTGTTACAGCCTAATTGATTATTGTCTTTCAGGATGATTATGCTGTCAAAGTCAAATCTGGTGAATTGGTAGCCTAGTATGGTGAAGATCTTTTGTCTTTAGCATTAAGAGCTAAAAAAAGGCTTGATCGGGTTCGTGGGGTTGGTAAATTTGTCTTGCCATCAACATTTTTTGGTAAACAACCAAAAATCTCACGAATGAAAAATGCACAATATGAAGTAATAATTAAGCAACAACAGTAACAAATTAATGACTAGAAGTAATACCTCAATGACTAACAGCAAATACTCACTGCTTTAGAGTCTATGTTGGCAGCAATGCAACAGGTTATGCTAGTGGGCCAACCTGATAGCATCGTCCCTATATGAAAAGCTTCCGTTGGAAGTAAGAAAGTGATCCCATCCTCCGCTACCACTCAAGAAGTATGATATTATTTATAATTTGAATATTAATTTGTTTATTATATTGATTGACTTGGTTTTAATACTTATATTTCATTAAATATTGTAGTAGGATGTTCAAACTCACAGTATGACCCTTGTTTAGGTTTCTATAGATGAGTTATCCAAATATTCGCTGGAGCATTTATCTAGAGGAAACTTCATAACCATTGAGTTTGAGAAAAAGGTTATTTGATAAACTATCATTTTCTTTCATTGATGTGGATGAAGTTAAAGAATTTTGTGAACTGGATGAATTATTAGCTATTGATATCGTTACTTATATGAGGTTAGCTTATAAATACAAATATGCATATTCAATATGTAGTAATCTATATTAAGGTGTAACACTAACTAGTAGCATTGATTATTATCGTGCAGCTTCCTATATAGAGAGCTCAAGGGGAGACAGTTGACTAACAGATTTAGATTCATTGACCCCAACTTCATTAGTGAGCAGAGTGGCACAGTCGCTTATCATGCTAATCATATGATCCTATGCATGAAAAGATTGGTTGATTATTATTTGGTCTTGTATAATGTGCAGTAAGCTATATTCAAACCTTAATTACTCCAACCTTACCCAAATCTGATCAGATGCATAATCTGAGTATATCATTGTTACTATTTTTGCAATCGTCATTGGGTGCTGATTATGATTGACACCAAATCTTTAATGCCATATTTACTTAATTCAATTAATCCAACAGTGATGCTTAACCCTGATATTCAAAATTTTATAAAGAGGTATTACACTTTATTATATTATATATCTTTTGTTTCTTCATAAGTAATTTTATTTATGTATTAAATAATTTTTTTCTTTTCAATTTAGGGTAATATTTGCATTCGATAAGAAGATAAAAAAATTGAAATGAGTGACATTACTGGTAAATGTGAAATATATTATTTTTATGCTAAGTTTGTATAGATAAATATTTTTTAAACCCACTCAATTTAATTTTCAGATACTTCGTCAACCCGGTAATACTGAATGTGGATATTATGTCATTCGTTTTATGTGAGAGATAGTGTTACATGATTTTCTGACCACACCATTTGAGGTTAGTATAAATTTCATAAACTTCTTATATCTTGAAAAAAATAAAAAGGTACATTATGTTCTCATTTCTTAACATTTACTTCTGATTTTTTTTTTCGTGGGAGGGTAAAAAAAGTTTCACGGAAGAGGAACTAGATGAAGTCTATAAAGAATGGTGTGATTATGTATTATCATTTATCAATGTTGATAAACCTTCAGGTTAGACATTGTTGGTTGAATGTAAATATATATGGAACAAATTGTTATAATGTTTTTAACATGCCATGTTGAATGGAAATTTTAAGTTTGTACATTGGGGTATTGGTTTAATATTATTGTTATACTTAATATGAATACACTATGTGTACTTAATAAATTACTGAGTACGATTATTTTAGAAAAATTTATTAATATGGTAATGTTATCAGTTTTAATTTTGGATGTGTGGTCAATATATTGAAATACAACAATGTTCATTATGTAAATTGTAAAATGTAATTCATAGTATCAGATATATAAACCAAATATTTTCTAGACATAAATATACAACTGATAACAAACATTTTTTTGGGCATAAACCTACAGCTGACTACACATATACAATATCAAATATGTTATTTTGATGGGATTAATGAAGGCGTTTTTAGCAAGAAAACGCCTTCAGTCATCCCTAACAGAAAATATTGAAGGCATTTTTTTTACCAAAATCACTTTCAATAATACCAACTAAAATGTTTTTTAAGGCATTTTCTTGATATAACTGCCTTCAATGATCTGCCCATTAAAATTTATCGTTGGAAATATTAAAGGCATTTTAAATAAAAAACGCATTCAAGCATCCCTTCCAACTTTTGTCTCTGATTTATTGAAGGCGTTTTTTAAAAAAAAAATGCCTTTAATAATCACAACAACAACTTACTTATTAGATTATAGAAGGCGAGTTCAACCAAAAATGCATTCAAGAATCCATAGGGCCAAAAATGGCCTATGGATTATTAAGGGTGTCTCTCTGCGAAAAACCACTTCAATATTCCTCTAAAAACTTTTTTTTAAAGCAATTGGTGAAGGCATTTTTGCTAAAGAAAATGTCTAGAATTAATGTCAATATCCAAATAATCTATGCAAAAAACGCAAAAAAAGGCTAAAGAAGATGATCAAACCTATTAACCTTACGGTAAACATCCATACGATCTAAACATTTTTATAAGCCTATGAAATTTTTTGGTCAAATATCTAAAGATGTTTCTCGTGAAAAAATGCCTTTCATAATCTCATATAATTTTTAATAATGTTGATTATTGAAGGCCATTAATCTGTAAAAAATACACTTTACTATCTCATTAAAAATTTTTAATAAAAAATTAATTCAAGGTCATTTTTATTCAGCAAATGCCCATTGATATCGACGTCCTTAGGTGCGCGTTTATAAGTACCAATGCCGCTATTTGAAAATTTAGTGACATTTTGATAATAAACGCCTGAAGTTTTATAAAAACATGAAAGCTAACGGTGTTTGTAAGTGAAAGGTTGTAATAAAACTACTGCTAATACGTCATTTTCCTGTAGTGCAAGAAGTCTACTATGAATGGCTTGGCCATCTAAGAAATTACTGTATGCTTAGGAATGTGAGGTGTGAACCACAACAATGTTAATCAATTTTTTAAGGAAAATATCTTTTGTGTTCAATTTATTACGTCAAAATACAGTTTAATAATAAAATTATAAATGTATTAAATTAATATGAATGAGTGCCCTCTTAAAAATAATTTTATAGGATTACAATAGATTTATTAGTTTGATAATTGCATTTTCTTTTAAAGGAAGAAGTAAGGATAAAACAAAATTGATTTAATGAAATATAGAATTCAACTTCATCTTCCAAGTACAGTCTCTTTATTATTTTCATAACAGAAGATTTTTTTCCTTTATTTTTTGATTTTTTTTAAAGTTTTGAGTGGGTGCATTTCTCATTTGGTTGTTGAAATGCTGAAAATTTAAGATATATATATATATATATATATAGACAACAACATTATTTTTTGAGCTTAGCATACTAATTAATTAATTAGCACAATAAAATTATCTTTTTGTTTTAGATAAGTGAATTATGCAATTTCCCTTTGCAACTTGATCTAGATTTAGAGAATTGCAAGTATTTATCACTTGAGGTAGACATAAGTGTGCATAACCTTTATACTTTTCACAGATATTTGCTCAGTTTTCCAAATTTCAAATTCCTTACTTAGTCAGTTTAAACATCTACTTTTTTTTTTAAGATTTAGGAATAATCCTTTTGATTTCATTTCATATTTTGCCATGTTACATGCCTGATATAGATGCACCAACTCATTTCTTTGTATCATGTAGAATATACAAAAAAATTTAATAACTTTTTTAGTGATTTGGACTTGTTATTATTTTTTGTTTTAGGTTTAGTTTAATTAATTATGTTAGAGTTTGTTTTCATATAATTAATTATATAACTTTGGTTTAATAATGTAGCAAGTACTAAATGGATAAGAGTTGGATGCAAAAGTCAAGATTAAGTCAAAAGTACTGAGATGGAGTGAAAAATTTTCTTAATTTTGCATTTAAAAATGCAAGTGAAGATAATATGATATTATGCTTATGTTTGAGGTGTGCTAATATCGATTGGCAAATCCATGAAGTTGTTTTGGAATATTTAGTTTGTATTGGATTTCTTTCAGGATATATTACTTGGTATTTTTATGGAGAATCTGTACCATCAAAGCCATCAACTAGAGTTCTTTTAACTTCAAGGGCTATCTAACAACAACATAATCCTATTAGATAAGATGACATGAAAGGCATGTTGCGGGATGCTTTCAACATTCATAACCAACACTTTCATAATCCATCTTTCTAAAATGATAGATTTAATGAGTCAAATGTTGAAATGAATGAATTTAATGAACATGGGATAGATCTAGGTGACCAACAACCTAGTAGAGAAGCATCAAACTTTTATAGGTTGTTTAAAGATAAGAAAGAAAAATATTATGAGGGATCTAAGCATTTAAGGTTACCTTTCTTAATGTGTCTTTTTCACTTGAAATGCTTATATGGATGGGTGGGAAACTTTTTGACCTTATTATTGGAGTTTATGAAAGAAATGTTTCTTTTTACTAAAATTTCTTAATCTTGTAAAGATTCAAAGGAAATGATTAAGGAGTTACATCTTAGATATGAAAAAATTCATAGTTGTCCCAATGTTTGCATGATATATTACAGTGATAGAAAAAATCAGCAATCTTATCATATATGTGGTAATTCTCGTTGGGTGCACATAAATTCTATAGAAAGGTTGAATGAGGATGATGATGAAATCCATGTAAAAAAAAAGCTTGTAAAGGTTTTATGGTATTTTTCATTAATAACGAGACTTCAATGACTTTTTATGTCTTTCAAAACTACAAATTCTATGAGGTGGCATCATAATGAGTGGACGGATGATGGATCATTAAAGCATCCTACTAATTTTTTGAAATGAAAATCATTTTACTTTAGATTTCCAAACTTTGCTTCTGATCCTTGAAATATTATGCTTGGACTAACCTTTAACAGATTTAATCTGTTTAAAGTGATAAGTACATCTTATAATACTTGGCCAGCTATATTGATTCTTTACAATTTACCACTATAGATTGGCATAAAGCAATAGTCATTTATCTAGTCTATGATATTTTTGAGCGAAAAGGGTCTAGGAAATGATATAGACATCTATTTGCAATCTTTGATTTAAGAGTTAAAACAATTATGGGAAAAAGTTGAGATTTATAATGCTTCAAAAAGAGAGAGCTTTAATATGCATGTTGTGTTATTATGGACTATTAATAACTTTTCTGTTTATGTAAATTTATCTAGTTAGAGCATCAAAGGTTATTATACTTATCCTAGTTGTGCTGTGCAAATATGTTCGAAGTGGTTACATAATGGTAGAAAGTTTAGTTATGTGGCATATCATCGATGGTTAAATGATAATCATCGATTTAGATTTTAAAAATATCTATTTTATGAAACTGAAAAGTTGAAGAGAGCACTTATACCAATTATTGGGTCTGGTAACTTATACCAATAAAGTTGAAGAGAGCACTTATGAAAAATGACTCAATTAAAGAAAATAGTGAGAAAGATCTTTGAAAATGTCCAACCTTTTATTCGTCAAATTGGTGATATTGATACTTAAGTTGGTGATGTTGATGCTTAAAGTGATAAGGAAAAAGATGATGAAAATGACCCCAATGAGTTTGAGTTATGAAAAAAAGTATCTTTTTTGAATTACCATATAGGGAATATAATTTATTACGTCATAACATTGATGTGATGCACATAGAAAAGAATGTTTGCAAAAATTTTATCAAGACAATTCTCAATATGAATAAAAGATCAAAAGATGACTTAAAAAGTTGGCTTCACCTAGTAGAGATGGGGATTCACCTTAACCTTTATCTGAAATTGCTTTCTAATGGCAAATCTCGATTGCTTCCTACTTGTTTTAGGATGTCTAAAGGTGAGAAAGATTTGTTTTGCAAGGTTTTGAGAAATGAGAAAGTCTCGAATGGCTATACATCACATATATCGAGATGTGTGAATTTGAAAGAGTAAAAACTTTCTTCATTGAAACACATAATTACCACATTTTGATGTAAAACTTATTTTCCATTGCTTTATGTTCATTAATGTCAAAGCAAGTCACTTTAGTGGTACTTGAATTGAATAACATATTTAAAGCTTTCTATAGGAAAGTTCTAAATGTGGAAGAGCTTGACAAACTTCAAGATCAGGCCGTGATTACTTTATGCTATTTAGAGAAGATTTTTCCTCCAAACTTTTCCACTATTATAATGCATTTGGTTATTCACCTTTCATATGAAGCAAAAGTCGATGAATCAATTTATTATCGATGGATGTTTCATATCAAAAGGTATTATTTGTTAATAGTTTGATTAAGTTGTTAATGTTTATGGTATCATTCTAGTTAAAAAGGCATATAACAAATATTTTATGCCTTAGGTTTTTAAGGAGATTAAAGTCTTATTGTCGCAACAAATGCTATCTGAAGGGTTTTATTGCCAAAAGATATTTAGTAGAAGTGTGTATGACATTTTGTTCTCAATATTTGGAAGATGTTAAAATAAGATTTGATAGACTATTAAGAAATCTTGGTATGCAACATGCTAACTTTGCCTACACTTATCTTTTTGAAAGTTTTGGACAACTAATAGGCAAAGCTGAAGTGGTGGAGTTTGGTGATAAATCTTTGGCACAGACACATCGATTTGTTCTTTTCCATCATGACTCAATTCAATCATTTAGTATGTAAGTTTTTGTGCGAGAAAATCATTCATTTTATTAAGCGTAATTTATAAACTTTTCTTTTTATTGTTAATACTTTATTTTTATGCATGTAGTGAGTATGAAACAATTTGAGAGCTCATGCACATTATTGAGGATCAACCCCTTGAAAGCTTCATAAGTTGTTCATAAAAAAATTTTATGAATGGTTAGGAGAAACTGTAAGTAATACCATACTTCCAAGTTTGAGAATCGTACAGAGGAAGCTTATGGTATAAATAAAATTAATAACATATATTTTATTTCACCATTATAGGTTTGGAGTGGAAGGCTTGCTAGTGAAAATGTGAAGTGTCTTTCACAAGGTGTGAACAAGATTAAGAAATGATACAAAGGTTTCCTCATCAATGGATTTAGATTTCACACTAAATCTCATGAGAAATATGAAGAACACAAAATTTAGAAGCTATTATTACTTCATCAATTACTAGCTATGCTAGTGTTAGGGACACAAACACTTTAAAGAGAAATATTGACTATTATAGCATAATTAATGACATCATTGAGTTGGATTATTATTCAAATGGAAGGTTGTCTTATATCGATATGATTGGGTTGATGTAAATAGTAAAAAAGGTATTAAGAAAGATCAGTTTGGATTTACAATCGTAAATTTTTCTTGATTAATTCACACCAAACAACTCATCAATGAACATTATGTTTTTTCCTCTCAAGTCAAACAAGTTTTTTATTTTGAAAGCCTCAAAGAATTGGGTTGGTTTGTTATTCTTTGTAACAAACCTAGGGACTTATTTGATATAGGTCAAATACCAAAGATGATGTTGAACATAAAATTGAATGTTTCCTTTTGTTGAATAAAAAGTTGGATGGAAATAACTCCGGTATCTTTGTTTAATGGGTTTATGAAGATGTTGATAAAGATATTTATGAACCATGATGAATTATCTATATTTTGTAATGAGGATGTTCAAAACATAATGTAATAACTATTTTTATGTAATTTATATGGCATTCGTTTTTATATATTTATTGCGTTGCAAATCATACATTATCTTTTAATTGAATTGAATCGATTTGTTCTTTATATATCATTGGTTATGATTTCTTAACTTCTCAATGCCTTTATATATATTCTTTAGATATGTTCTTTATACATAGTTATATTTACAATGTCTTAATTTTTCAACTTTTAATTAATTTTTTTATGATGTCACTAAATTACAATGTCAAATAATAGATTGAAGGGAGTACATATTGTAAACACAATTTTTTTTAATTATTATTATTATTATTATTTATTTAATATTTTTTTCTTTCTTTTTCTTCTTCTCTTTTTTTGTCTTCCCGTTTCTGCGTTTGTCTTCTTCTTCCTTTTTTTTTCCTTTTTCTTCATCCTTATCTGGTTTAAATCTAGTGCATTAAATGCACAATCCCTAAAGTTAAAAGCACCGCCGCTAGCTACCAACGACCGACAAGCCACCAATCACAGACGGTAGGTGTGATTTTTCAGTTGAAAAATGGGATTCGAATCTCAGAAAATCTGAGATTTGAATCCTAACAACCTCTATAAATAGAGCTTACAAACTAGACCATGAGACGGAAGCAAAAAAAAATGGCAAAAAAAAAAAGAAAGGCAGATTCTGTCAAAAAAATTCTGCCAAAACACAAAAAAGGGGGGCAAAATCACAGTCCCCTTAGAACAGGGAACCCAGAGCTAGAAAAGCTACCTACACACAAAAAAAAGATCAGTCAATTCTATCCACTAAAAAAAAAAGAGAAAGAAGACCGAAACTTTGAGCCCCGATCTACATTGATCGGGACTGTTTTCGGTAAAAAAGATACAAGATCTGGAAAGATCACGTCGAAAAGAATTTCCAAAAGTATTTTCACCTTTTTCGATGATCGAAAACCACCAGTAGCGATTGCCGACGGTGAGCCAGACGGTGGCCGGTGCAGTGGTCCGACGACTGGCCGACGGACCTCTCCCCCAGCTCTCTCTCTCCCTCTCTCCTTTTTTTTTCTGAAAACAGAAGCTAAATGAACCCAAAAAAAATCTTTAGCTATATATAGTAAAGAAAAAACTCAAAAAGACATCGTTTAGGGAAAGACCCAAAACGACGCCGTTTCAACCAAGGAAGATCCGCGCTTCAACCCGCGACCTAACCCGGGATCCGTGCACCCGACCCGCAACCCGCTTTCTTCATAAGCCTCTGATCGGTCTGACTGGATCGGAATCGAACCGCCTAAACCGAATCGAATCGGTACTGAAACCGGCCAGATCGAGCCGAACCGTCGGACCGAATTGTCCGACCGAACCGCGCGTTGACCGGACCATTGACCGATCCGGTTCAGGTAAAAAAACTTTTTTTTATTATTTTTTTAATATTTATGTATGTTAAAATACTTATATTTGTTAGATTAAATGATGAAATTGTGATTAAATTTTTTTTATGTAATTATGTTAATAAACTTTAAAAACAATAATATAAAAATAAATTTAATAATAATATTAAAGTAATAAAAAATGAAAGAAAAAGAAATTTTTATCCGACGATGAGATTCAAAGGTATTTCGAGTAGTGATGCCTACGAAATCTCTAGGTGAAAAGATTTTTTTAAAATACTACCAGCGTATTGGAGTATTTATAAAAAAAAAATTTCAATACAGTAAAAATTTTCTTTTTTTAATAATAAATAAAAATTGATTAATAAATTAAAAATAAAAGTAATAAAAATATGAAGAAAAGAAATTTAATCCATGATGGGATTCTAAAAGTATTCCGTGTAGAGATGCTTTAAGAAATCTCTAGGTGAGAAGATTTTTTGTAAAATATTACCAGCGTATTCGAATATTTATAAAAAATCTCCAATATAATTAAATTCCTTTTTCTTCAAAATTTTAATTAAAATTAAAAAATTAATAAAATTTTTGAATGAGAATAAAATGTGTGCATAAACAAGAAAATATTTTGCATGGCATGCATGACATAATTTCTTACGAAAAGTAAATTTAGACCTCCAAAGATGAGATTCTAAAAGTATTCCGAATAAAGATGCTTTAAGAAATCTTTAGGTGAGAAAGAGTTCTTTTAATGTTACCAACGTACTAGAACATTTTAAGAATTATTTCAATAAAAAGGTTTTGATTTATTTTTCTCAAGAATAATTTTCTTTAATAAATAAAAAAATCAAGGAAATTATTTTTAGAATATTGAAAATAAGACTGTTTGTATCAAAATCAAAGGATAACACGTTGTAATTGGTACCGTTTTTAACGGGCGTTATGGGGGTGCTAATCCTTCCCTACGCGTAATCGACTCCCGAACCCAGACTGTTTCGCAGACCGTAAAATTATCTTTTTAATAAATTTTAATTAATTTTAATATTTTATTAAAAGGATATGTTTTAATAGGTGGCCAATCGCACCTAGCCAAAAAAGATTGGTGGCGACTCCGTTATTTATTTTTTTTATTTTGTTTTCAAATTCGTCGGGCGGACACAAAATCGTTACGATAGCTTGGGGACTCCACTGGGGACAGCCTTTTGTTTTTTAGAGTCAAGCCAAAATTAACTACTTGTTATCCTTAAATTTTGATTTAAATATTCTTAATCAAATTCTTAAATTTTTATTCTTCGTTTTTAGTAAAAAAAAAACAAAACAAAACAAATCAAAAATAAAAAGCAAAAAAATTCACACACATTTCTCTTACTATGCCCTCTTATGTTTTTTTTTTCTGTATATATTACTGTCAATAAATTAGGATATATTTGCACACAATGGCATGATGCATCTCATACATGAGCTCTATACCCGGGCTCCATCTTTTATAAGAGAAAGTAAAGTACCTATTGCTCTTGTGAAATGATAACCTTCGCAATGGCAAGCGAAATACTTCCATTCGAATTGAACCCTTTTCGTTCGTAGCCTGTAATGGGTGAGGATCGGGGTGCCTTATGAGTCCAATATTGACGACAGTGAGGAACAATTTGGGAACCTTTAGACCCTGTCAATCCAAATCTAGCATATAATAAGCTTAGAAAATCAGCCTTATGTAGAGCCCCATCCACCTTCTTGCAGTAAAATACCTAAGAATAAAAGTTATGTATAGTATAATACAAAACAAAACAAAAAAAAATCTCAAAAACATTAAAAAAAACAAAAAAATGTTTTTTCAAACCACACTAACTCAATTTTGTTTCATTTTCTTTTTTGTATTATTGATATCATACAGTTTTGCATCGAGATATTTGCTCTAAGACATATTTCTCCCAAGAAGTTTTCATGGATCCCATAGAACTGCAGATTTGCTCATCCACAGTCAGTGTGTCATGTGAGTTGTATAATGAAGTACATGTTTGGTCGAAAGAAGCTTAACAAAAAAGTGGAGATTATTTACCTACCGATTATGTGTCTGAATTACCTGAGAAAGTGCATTTAGATCTCACACAAAATGATTTAAAAGAGTTAGCTGCTGTCTGGGGTCAATTAAGTGAAGAAAAAAAGAAAATTTTTGTAAAAAATATGGGCAGATTGCATCTCTTATTTCAGTAGTCATCAATGAACAGTTGGTCAAAACAGCTATACACTTTTGAGATCCATCCTATAGATGTTTCACTTTTAATCAGAAAGATTTGGTGCCAACTATCGAGGAGTATTTGATTTTGCTCGGGATAGAACTACAATGTCCAGATAAAGTATTTACCCGAAAGCCAAAATCAGATTATCGTAAAAAGTTAGCCAAGCTTATGGGGGTTAAAGTAGAAACCATTAATTCCTTTACGAAGTCTAAAGGTGAACATCTCGACATTCATTGGGACTTTCTTTGAAACTTCATTCAGGAGCATTTGGATAATGATCAAGGTATGGATGTGTTTGCTCTAGCATTGTATGACATGGTAATCTTTCCGAAGACTTTGGATTACATTGAGATAACTGTGGTAGACTTTTTTGAGCAAATTAAAACTCAAGCAATTAATCCCGCTCCAGTAGTCCTAGCTGAAACCATCAGGTCATTGAATTTCTATCGACAAAATAGGAAAAGACGATTCATAGGATATGCATCTCTATTATACGTATGGATCAGAAGCCATTTCAAATGTGGAAAGGGTGCATTTTTGAAACCATATCTTTGAAATAAGGCACCACTCGAAGAGTTTTACGAAAGCCAATGGTCGACATTAAAGACTAAGGAAGAATGGGTCTTTTTCTTGCGAAGGCTTACTGGGGATGAAATCGAATGGATGACCCTTGGATGCCTCGTGTGCCCTTGTTGTATCGTGGAGGAAATGAGCCATGGATTTCGTTATTAGGGCTATGGGACGTTGTAAGTTATGCTCCATTGATGGTACTTAGGCAATTTGGTGCAAAACAGTTTGTTCCTGCTACTCATGGCCTGGTCAAAGTAGAATTCATTTACGGGGAATCGAATCCATCAAAAATCTCGGAACAGTTGATCCAAGCATGAAAGAGAACATAAAGAATAAGGTTAGGGCCTCTCATCGATAAAGTCACTTCTGATTATCAGATTTGGAAAGCAATATGACCTAGAAACATAGTACTCCCTCCTGATAATAGCTCATATAAATTGGTTAATCTTTCAGAAGATGTGCAATTATCAGAAGTTGAGCTTGTCAAGAAAGCATTAGAAGCTAAAAAAGAAGAAATAAGAATAGAAAGTTTAAGATTTCATGAGAAAGTAGGGCAATTAAAATATAAAGCAGAGATACAAGAGAGCAGATTAGAAAAAGTCATAAAAGAGCGGGATCTGGCTAATAGTGATTTGAAAGATCTACACTAGAAAAATAAGAGGTTACGAGTTCAATTCATACAGTTGTTTATTGGGTAGACCATGGATCCATATGGCAGGTGCTATTCCATCCTCATTACATCAAAAAGTCAAATTCATTGTTGAAGGGAAGCTAACATGTGTGGCAGGAGAAGAAGATTTATTGGTAACTCAACCGATAAATACTCCTTATGTGGAATCGACAGATGAAGCTTTAGAATGCTCTTATAGATCTTTCGAGATTGCCAATGCAACATATATAGCTGAAGGATCTAAATTATATTCGTCACACTTATCTACGACTACTAAAATGGTAGTCAAACAGCTTACCAAGATGGGATGGCAACCTGAAGCCGGACTTGGGAAGAACCTGCAAGGAATCACGAAGCCATCGACCATATATGAAAAGAGAGACAGTTTGGCTTGGGATATAAGCCAACAAGAGGGGACAGAGTAAGAATGGTGAATGAGAAAAGAGATAAGAGGATAGCTAATCTTAAGGGATATGACGGAGTCAGAGCCCATAGTCATTCCATACCTCTATGATTCTTTTCACTGGAGGATACATTTATCAGATTTACCGGAGCCTCAAGTGCAGGATTCATGGAAAAATTTTCAGAGCTGGCCATTCAAATGGTGGATGATGGAGAAAAGAAGAGTCGAAGTGAAGAGCTGTTCGTGTACCCTTGTCCTTCAGATTTTGAGCTGGATAATTGGAAAGTTACAGAGCTGCCTTTGTTTTTAAAACTTTGGAAAAGTAATGTGAAACTTTAAATCCCTAATTACTTTCTACGAGTATTAGGAGATCTTTTATGGTGTGTTTATGTTTGTCATTTTAATAAAAGACTTAGAAGATGCATCCACATTTCTTCTATTGTTTTTATCTTTTTTACCTTTCATTCTTTTCTTTCCTACATTTTCTTGCCATTCCATTTTTGTGTGCCAATATTCTCTTCATCTTACCCTTTGCAGGGTCCCAAACAATGAACATGAAGATAATCATGGCAATAATCTCGGATTTGATTTTGAAAACTTAATTCATGTTGATGAACTTGATAATGGAAGATTCAGATAACTACACACTGCCTCTTGATTTGTTAAAATTAATAGAACATGAAGATAAGCCAATTGAACCCCACCAAGAAATTACTGAATCAGTAAATTTGAGAGATGGTGAGAACAAAAGAGAGGTCAAAGTTGGTACATCTCTTTTACCAGCTGAAAGAAGAAGCTAGAAGAGCTACTCGAGAATATGTAGATGTGTTCGCATGGACTTACCAGGATATGCCAGGACTCAGCACTGATATTGTAGAGCACAAGTTACCTTTAAAACCAGGATGTAAGCCGATGCAGCAAAAGCTAAGGCGCATGAAACCAGAGATGCTGCTGAAAATTAAAGAGGAAGTGAAGAAACAATTCGATGCTGGATTTTTAGAAGTGGCAAAATATCCTGAATGGGTAGCCAACATAGTGCCAGTTCCTAAGAAGGATGGAAAAGTGAGAATGTGTGTCGATTATCGAGACTTGAATAGAGCAAGCCCTAAGGATAACTTTCTTTACCTCACATCGATACTCTAGTGGATAATACTGCTAGGCACTCCACATTTTCCTTTATGGATGGTTTCTCAGGCTATAATCAGATCAAGATGGCTCGAGATGATATGGAGAAAACTACATTTGTGACCATGTGGGGAACATTCTGTTACAAAGTCATGCCTTTTGGGTTGAAAAATGCTGGTGCTACTTATCAAAGAGCAATGGTGACTCTTTTTCATGACATGATGCATAAAGAGATAGAAGTGTATGTGGATGATATGATTACAAAATCTCGTGAAGGAGAGGATCATATAGTCAATCTCAAAAAGCTGTTCGACAGGTTGAGAAGATTTCAGTTGAAGTTGAATCCTGCCAAATGTACATTTGGAGCCAAATCAAAAAAACTATTGGGCTTTGTAGTCAGTGAAAAAGGAATCGAAGTGACCAGATAAGATACAAGCCATCCAAAACTTATCTCCTCCTCATACCTCAAAAGAAGTGCGAGGTTTCTTAGGGAGATTAAACTATATTGCTCGCTTCATCTCTCAACTCACTTATAAGTGTAATCCTATTTTCAAGCTTCTCAAAAAATATGATCGTGGAGAATGAAATGACAAATGCCAAGAAGCTTTTGATAAGATCAAAGAATACTTATCAAATCCACCTGTGTTGATGCCATCAATGCCAGAAAAACCTTTGATTTTATACTTGACAGTGCATGAAAATTCAATGAAATGTGTGCTGGGGTAAAAAGATGAAACTGATAAGAAAGAACAAGCAATTTACTACTTGAGCAAGAAGTTCACTGATTATGAGTCAAAGTATTCACCATTAGAGAAGATGTGTTGTGTATTAACTTGGACAGCTCGAAGGCTTAGACAATACATGCTTTATCACACTACTTGGCTCATAGCAAAGCTGAATCCTATTAAGTATATCTTCGAAAAGCCCTCATTGATAGGAAGAATAGCACGGTGGTAAGTTATGCTTTCAGAATATGATATCATTTACATGACTCAAAAAGCTATTAAAGGGAGTGCAATAGCTGAATTCCTTGCTAATCATGCAGTCGAAGATTATGAGCCAATGAAATTAGATTTTTCTGATGAAGATGTGATGACCATTAAAGAAAATGAACCTATTGAAAAATCATAGAGGATGTATTTTGATGAAGCTACTAATGCTTTGGGTCATGGTATTGGGGTAATTTTGATATCTCCTGATGAACATTATTACCCCATCACAGCCAGGTTAAATTTTAATTGCATAAACAATGTGGCTGAATATGAGACATGTGTTATGGGTCTACAAGCAGCAATTGAAAAGAAAATCAAAGTGTTAGATGTGTTTGGAGATTCAGCTCTAGTCATCTATCAGTTACGAGGTGAATGGGAGATAAGAGACTCTAAGCTGATTTAGTACCATAAATATATCTCAAAATTGGTCAAGCAATTTAAAAAAATTTAGTTTAAGCATCTACCTAGAGAGGAAAACCAAATTGCTGATGCACTAGCTACTCTAGCTGCAATGATCAAAATAGATGCAAATACTGAAATCCAACCCATTAAGCTGGATGTGAAAGATGTACTAGCATATTGCTCAGGTGTTGAAAAAGAAATTGATGGAAGGCCATGGTATCATGATATCATGCAATACATTAAAAGCCAACAATACCCAGAACATGCAACAAAAAATGATAAAAGGACTATCAGAAGATTGGCTATGAGTTTTTTCATTGATAGAGATATCTTTTACAAAAGAGGTCGAGATCAAGTGCTCTTAAGATGTGTAAATGCAGCTGAAGCAAAGAAGATTATTGAATAAGTGCATAATGGAGTTTGTAGGGCACATGCAAATGATCATATGATGGCTAGACAAATTATGAGGGTTGGCTATTATTGGTCGACAATAGAGAACGACTGTATTGATTATGCAAGGAGATGTCACAAATGTCAGATTTATGCTGACAAGATTCATGCTCCACCATCAACATTACACGTTTTAGCTCCTCCGTGGCCATTCTCTATGTGGGGCATAGATGTCATTGGTCCCATCACTCCAAAAGCTTCGAATGGACATAGATTCATTTTTTTGATGATTGATTACTTCATCAAATGGGTAGAGGCTGCATCATATGCTAGCGTGACCCGATCTGTGGTATGTAAGTTCATAAAAAGAGAGATAATATACAAATATGGGCTTTTAGAGACAATTATTTCTGATAACGCCAAAAACTTGAACAACAAAATGATGAATGAAGTATGCACTCAGTTCAAGATCCGTTATCGTAATTCGACACCATATCGTCCGAAAATGAATGGGGCAGTGGAGGCTACGAATAAGAATATCAAAAGAATCCTGGAGAAAATGACTGAAACTTATAAAGATTGGCATGAGAAGTTACCTTTTGCTTTGCATGCTTATAGAACATCAGTCCGAACATCTACTGAGGCCACACCGTTTTCTTTGGTATATAGAATGGAGGCTGTGCTACCAGTCGAAGTAGAAATTCCCTCACTGAGAGTCCTGATGGAGGTAGAGTTAGAGGAAGCAGAATGGGTTCGAAATCGTTACAAGCAGTTAAACCTCATTGAAGAGAAAAGACTGTCAGCACTTTGTCATGGTCAATTATATCAAAAGAGGATGATGAGAGCACATGATAAGAAAATTCATCCCCGTTGCTTTAAGGAAGAAGACTTAGTGCTAAAAAGAATCTTTTCAAATCAACATGATAATCGGAAGAAATGGACACCAAATTGGGAAGGCCCGTATGTGGTGAAAAAAGCCTTTTCTAGTGGGGCATTGATTTTGGCAGAAATGGATGGAGGTGATTTACCTACCCCAATAAATTTAGATGTTGTGAAGAAATATTTTGCTTAAAAAAAAGTAAAAAAAAAAAGAGAAAAAATGATGATGACTTATCTAAGCTGAAAACCTGAAAATGCGACTTGGATGTGAAGCATAAGCATCATTAAGAAAAGATCCCACAATGTAGGGGCAAATGTAGTTTGACAAACTCTGAATGATCAAAGAAGTCATCTGATTTAGTTTTAGAGAAAGAATCTGAGAATATTTTGTTCATGATTATCTTGTGATCATTCTTTTGACACTTTTATTTCAACTCAAACACTTTGACATACACTTGTTATCAGCCATATGAAATACATTATCTTTCCTTTGAAAATAAAGCCTATTCTTTCTTTTATCCTTATCTGATATTTTTTCCATCGTGCAAATGAATAAGAGAAATGTGTGATTGCATTTTATTTGTCTTTAACTTAAAATGATGAAAAAAAAACACAAACATGAAAGATCTCAGCATTACTTTTAAAGTTGACAAAGGTAAATGAAAAAGGATGAGAAAAGCATGACAAGACATTAATGTTGCAGACTTTTGAAGGAAAAAAATATTATGGTCAGATGTTGAGAACAGATTGGTCATATGAGAATTCTGATAAAAGAAGCCAAAAGTGAGAGATTTTGAGAACCTTTTTACTACAATTAATGATTTTGATTGTATTACATGCATTGCATTATGAGCACTCAGTACATGCATCCATGATAAGTTGTAACAAAGATAGAAATTTTCCATTTCTTAATGAAAAACAAGATTTTGGTAAAGACAATGATCAAACAAAAGAATTCAAAAGAGGAAATTTAATTGTTAAAAGATGAGAACTCAAATTTGAAAACAGAGGAGATTTTTAAAGTTGTTGAGCCTCTGCTGAGAGGAGCCTTTGCATGAGATTTTAAAGTTGTTGAGCCTCTACTGAGAGGAGCCTTTTCATGAAATTTTTAAAGTTGTTGAGCCTCTATTGAGAGGAGCTTTTCCAAGATGAAATTTTAAAGTTGTTGAGCCTCTGCTGAGAGGAGCTTTTTCAGATGAGATTTTTAAAGTTGTTGAGCCTCTGCTGAGAGGAGCCTTTTTATGAGATTTTAAAGTTGTTAAGCCTCTGCTGAGAGGAGCCTTTTCATGAAATTTTTAAAGTTGTTGAGCCTCTGTTGAGAGGAGCTTTTCCAAGATGAAATTTTAAAGTTGTTGAGCTTCTGCTGAGAGGAGCTTTTTTCAAGAGAATTTTAAAGTTGTTGAGCCTCTACTAAGAGGAGCTTTTCCAAGGTGAGATTTTAAAGTTGTTGAGCCCCTGCTGAGAGGAGCCTTTTAAACTTTCAAAAATATCGATTGAACCTCTGTTGATAGGAGCCCTTTTCTGTCGAACCAAAAAAAACAAAATTTTTTTTTCTCTCAATGTTTCATCTTTCCAAGCAAAATTGTTGTTTATTTGTCTTTGCCTTATTCCTGTTTCACAGAAATAAGCAAAGAGGGGCAACTGTAAACACAATTTTTTTAATTATTATTATTATTTATTTAATATTTTTTTCTTTTTCTTTTTCTTTCTTTTCTTTCTGTTTCTGCGTTTGTCTTTTTCTTCCTTTCTTTTTCTTTTTTCTTCATCCTTATCTGGTTTAAATCTAGTACATTAAATGCACAATCCCTAAAGTCAAAAGCACCGCCACTAGCTACCAACGACCGACAAGCCACCAATCATGGACGGTAGGTGTAATTTTTCAATTGAAAAATGGGATTCGAATTTCAGAAAATCTGAGATTCGAATCATAACAAGCTCTATAAATAGAGCTTACAAACCAGACCATGAGACGAAAGTAAAAAAAAATGGTAAAAAAAAAGAGAAAGGCAGATTCTGTCGAAAAATTTATAAAAACACAAAAAAGGGGCAAAATCACAGTCCCCCTGGAACGGGGAACCCAGCGCCAGAAAAGCCACCTACACAAAAAAAAAGATCAGTCAATTCTATCCACCAAAAAAAAAGAGAGAGAGAGAGAAAGGAGATCGAAACTTTGTGCCCCGATCTACGTCGATCGGGGCTATTTTCGGTAAAAAAGATATCGGATCTGGAAATATCACGTCGAAAAGAATTTTCAGAAGTATTTTCACCTTTTTCGATGATCGAAAACCACTGACAGATACTTTCGACGGTGAGCCAGACGACGGTTGGTGCGATGGTCCGACGACTGGCCAGCGAACCTCTCCCCCAGCTCTCTCTTTTCCTCTCTTTTTTTTTTCTGAAACAGAAGCCAAATGAACCAAAAAAAAATCTTCAGCTATATATAGTAAAACAAAAAACTCAAAACGACGTCGTTTAGGGAAAGACCCAAAATGACGCTGTTTCAGCCAAAGAAGATCCGCACTTCAACCCGCGACCTGACCCGGGGTCCGTGCACCCGACCCGCGACCCATTTTTTTCATAAGCCTCTGATCGGTCTGACTGGATCGAAATCGAATCGTCTAAATCGAATCGAATCGGTACTGAATCGCCCAGACCGAGTCGAACCGCCGGATCGAACCGCCCGACCGAACCGCGCGTTGACCGGACCGTTGACCTGTCCTGTTCAGGTAAAAAAACTTTTTTTTATTTTTTATTTTTAATATTTATGTATGTTAAAATACTTATATTTGTTAGATTAAATGATGAAATTGTAATTAAATTTTTTTATGTAATTACGTTAATAAACTTTAAAAACAATAATATAAAAATAAATTTAATAATAATATTAAAGTAATAAAAAATGAAAGAAAAAGAAATTTTTATCCAACGATGAGATTCAAAGGTATTCCGAGTAGTGATGCCTACGAAATCTCTAGGTGAGAAGATTTTTTTAAAATATTATCAACGTATTGGAGTATTTATAAAAAAAAAATTTCAATACAGTAAAAATTTTCTTTTTTTAATAATAAATAAAAATTGATTAATAAATTAAAAATAAAAGTAATAAAAATATGAAGAAAAGAAATTTAATCCAATGATGGGATTCTAAAAGTATTCCGAGTAGAGATGCTTTAAGAAATCTCTAGGTGAGAAGATTTTTTATAAAATATTACCAGCGTATTGGAATATTTATAGAAAATCTCCAATATAATTAAATTCCTTTTTCTTCAAAATTTTAATTAAAATTAAAAAATTAATAAAATAATTAATAAAATTTTTGAATGAGAATAAAATGTGTGCATAAACATGAAAATATTTTGCATGGCATGCATGACATAATTTCTTACGAAAAGTAAATTTAGACCTCCAAAGATGAAATTCTAAAAGTATTCGAAGTAGAGATGCTTTAAGAAATCTTTAGGTGAGAAAGAGTTCTTTTAATGTTACCAACGTACTGGAACATTTTAAGAATTATTTCAATAAAAAGATTTTGATTTAGTTTTCTCGAGAATAATTTTTTTTTAATAAAAAAAAAAATCAAAGAAATTATTTTTAGAATATTGAAAATAAGACTGTTTCTATCAAAATCAAAGGATAACACGTTGTTAATTGGTACCGTTTTTAACAGGCATTGTGGGGGTGCTAATCCTTCCCCACGCGTAACCGACTCCCGAACCCAGACTGTTTGGCAGATCGTAAAATTATCTTTTTAATAAATTTTAATTAATTTTAATATTTTATTAAAAGGATATGTTTTAATAGGTGACCAATCGCACCTAACCAAAAAAGATTGGTGGCGACTCCGTTATTTATTTTTTTATTTCGTTTTCAAATTCGTCGGGCGGACATAAAACCGTTACGATAAATATCAAAGATATTAGTTTAGAATCGTCTGCGGCACTGCTAATCTTGGCCATAGACTGAATCTTTTAGAGGGGAATATGCCTACTATTGATTCTAACTTAGTTACTTCTAACCCTTTAATTGATACTGGATTTATCAATATGACAGGTTCAGGTTTAGATACTATCTCAGCAATTAATTCTACTTCTAATTTGAAAGCAGGTATTGTAAACCCCATATTTAAATTTTGATTATAATCATTAAAGAATTAGTAATTTACTAATTAACTTTTTACTTTTTACAGTTGATAATTATGATCAACGAAGGACCAAAGACTGAATAACTTTGAAGAAATTATGGACACTACCTTCAAACAATCATATTGTAGTGTCTGTAAACTCTAATAAACAATCAATTAGTCAATAGTATCATCTATTACCTTGATTTCTAGGAATGGTTGCCCATAATGGAATCAAATTGCCTATTCATTATGAAATATGGCATAAAGTTCTAGCAGAAGTTAAGAATGATGCTTTAAATTTTATTAAGGTATTAGTATAATTAATTATATATAAAAAATATTAACTATTTTAAAGTTGGTTTATCGATTGTAACTTTTTCTTTTTGTACTGTTATAGTTAATATTTTTACTTGAAATACCTACCTTATTTATACTTAAGTCATTAGAAAAAAAAGGAAAGACTATAAGAGTAATTTGAAAAAAAAGTATTTCGATTGAAATAGTACTGCAAAGGCCATAATAAAAAAGTTACCTCGAGGTGTGATTAGGTAGCAATATAAATAGTTGGTTAGATCTTGATTCTCAAGGAAATGAGAGGTATTAATCTATAACTTTTAATATTATTTTTTATCATAAATATGTTTTCTGTTTTTAGTTGGTAATATTTACATTTCTACTTATACGTTTGTTTTTTTATGAAAAGAAAAAAAAAGATTAGGATTGCTAGTAGAAGGTAACAAAAATATATCCACACAAGTGGATTAAAAAGCTTTGCAAGAAAGTAAAAAGAAAAAGTAAGTTAAGCATTAAATGAGAAACTTGCACTTTGTGTCTATTTAGTTTTTTTTTTTTTTTACTGTTAAAAGGCAAAAATACTAGTTTACAATTATTTTTTGTTTTAACAGTTTACATAGCTTAAATACATAATATTAAACTTGTATGAATAATTAAACTTGGTTTCCATGATTATTATATGTGAAAAAGTTGCCATTTGTATTTGTTTAAGACTTTTAATGCTGTTAAAAAGCAAAAATGCAAATTTACAATTATTATTCTGTTTTAACAATTCATATAGCTTTAATGCATAATATTAAACTTGTCCAAATGATTGAACATAAATTTTCCATCATTGTTTCGTTTTAACAATTTGCATAGCTTCAATACATAATATTAAATTTGTCCGAATGATTGAACTTGATTTTCATAGTTGATATGAGTGAAAAAGTTACAGTTTCTATTTGGTTAGGACTTTTTATGCCGTTAAAGAGCAAAAAAGTAATTTTGTTATATTTTTTTTTTGTAATTTATATAGCTTAAATATATAATATTAAACTTGTTCAAATTATTGAACTTCGTTTACACGATTGATATATGTAAAAAAGTTACAGTTTACATATATTTAGGACTTTTTGTGCCATTAAAAGACAAAAAGGTAATTTTGTAGTTATATTTCTATTTTAACAGTTTACATAGCTTAAATATATGATATTAAACTTGTCCAAATGATTAAACTTGGTTTTCATGATTGATATATGTGAAAAAGTTACTGTTATTGTTTGTTTAGGATTTTTTATGCCGTTAAAAAGTAAAAATGCAAATTTACAATTATTGTTTCGTTTTATTAATTTGGATAGTTTCAATACATGATATTAAATTTATCTGAACGATTGAACTTCGTTTTCATGGTTGATATGTATGAAAAAGTTATGGTTTATATCTGTTTAGGACTCGTTTTGCCATTAAAAACCAAAAATGCAAGTTTGCAGTTATTGTTCTATTGTAACAATTTAGATAGCTTCAATACATGATAGTAAACATGCTCAAATGATTGAATTTTGTTTCCGTGATTAATATGGGTGAAAAAGTTATAGTTTATGTATGTTTAGCATTTTTTATGTCGTTAATGGGTTAAAATGCAATTTTGTAGTTATATTTATGTTTTAATAGTTTAGATAGCTTAAACACATAATAATAAATTTGTCCAAATGATTGAACTTAGTTTCTATGATTCGATACGTAAATAAGTTGCAATTTATATCTTTTTAAGATTTTTTGTGCCGTTAAAAGGCAAACATGCAAATTTTATAGTTATTATTCTATTTTAATAGTTTACACAGTTCCAATACATGATATTAAACTTGTCAAATGTTTGAACTTCATTATTGCTATGCTTGATAAGCATAAATAAGCTATAGTTGATGTGTGTTTAACAATAATAATATTTTTTATGTAGAAGATTAAATTGGGTGAAAAAATTAAACGTCTAAAACTTTTTTGATTAACCCGTATGAAGAAAGATAAATTTTACCTGAATGTCAAAACACAAAAAATTATGATAATTTTTTTAGATTCATTTTATACAAAAAGTAAATATTTACTATTTCAAATATATTATGAATTAATTATAATTTTTTTACAAATCTTGGAGTCTTTGAATCTTTTCATTTTTGTTATGGAACCTTGTGAATCTTTGCAGTTTTGTGAATTTTTTTATTTTCAAACTCTGAATCTTTGGATTTCAAGTTAGAAATTTTTGAATATTTTTGGACCTGAGCAAAATGGATGCCTTTTAACATTTCTTATTTAAAGTTTTTAAAGTTATTTAGCTTCTATATAGAGGAGCACATTTTTTAATTATTGAGCCTATATTTAAATGAGTTGTTTAAAGTTTTCTTTTTCCAAAAATCACTTGCCTTTATTTCAAAAATTCTTTTTTTTTAATTCAGGCCCAGATGTAATAGGTATTTATGTCTTTGCCCAATTTATGTTTCACAAAAATTGTACAAAAAATGGTAGCTGTAGACATCCCATTTTGTTTAGAAATTTTTTCGGGATCGAAGCAGACCTTAGACCATTAATTGGGCCTGAATGAGGAACTTTGGGCCCAACATGATAAAAATTTGAAATTTGAAAATTTAATTTTAATTTAATTTTGATTTTATTTTAATTTGACTTTGTTTTTTAGTCTAATTTGGTTAAAATTAAAAAAAAAAAAAAGAGTTAAAAAGTTTTTAAAAAGTCAAAAAGTAAAAAAAAAAAGTGAGCAAAATAGGTTAGAAAGAGAGAAGAAGTCTGAAGTATGAAGCCTGAGGGAAAGAGCTTGAAAATTGGTTTATATACCTAAGGCGAAATGACGCCATTTTGGCAATCAGTTGAACGGTGTGAGCCCATGTGGATCCATACCTTGACCTATCAAGTGACCCATCTAACGACCCGACTTATAACGCAGGTTTTTTTTTCCTTTTTATTTTATTTTATTTTTTGTTTTATTTTATTTCTTATTTTTTCCTTATTATTCTAATTAAGTGATTAGATTAAATATGAGAAAAAAATTTTGGTAAAATTATTTGCAATGTTTTTATTTATCCTTTTGCATCATTATTTATTTATTGCATGATTATATATTTAATTATATTATTGCAAAGCATATTATATTATTGCATGATATTATTTTGCATGATAATTGTTTTAATTGATATTTTTTAAAATTAAAAAAGGGTTTTCAAAAAAAATATTGTTCAATCCTACCAAACTATTAGAAGATTTAAATCTCAAATTAAGTCTTACCAAATTATTATAAGATTTAATGAATTTCTTGAAAAAATTATTTTTTTTAAATTCTATCAACATATTGGAGGATAATTCTTGATAGTAACTCTTATTAACATATTGCAAGATATTTTTGAAAATAAATTCTTTTTACAAACAAATAAATTTTCAATTCTACTAACATATTTGAGGATAATATTTGATAGAAATTTTGACTAACATATTGGAATATATTTATGAAAATAAATTGTTTTCACAAATAAAAATTTTTTTTTACAACAAAACAATTAAATTAATCCAAATTGGAGCCTCTTTAGATTGGGATACTAATCTCCATAAATACTCTTGATGTAAGAAAATTATCTTAAATTGCTACAAAACTATTGAAGTAATTTTAAGATCAATCTTCAATAATTAAATTATTTTGTAAATTACAAAAAGACTTTATGACTTGGATAATTTGAAATAAAACTAATACCATATTTTGTATGGGCGTTATAAGAGTGTTATAACATTCCCAACACATTATCGTACTCCTAAACCTAAAATCTAGTTTCATAGACTAGAAACTACCTTTTAAAGATACTTGAATTAAGTTTAGGACTATTTTTAAAATAGGACTAATTTAGTTAGGTGGTCAATCGCACCTAAACAAAAAAGATTTATGGCAACTCTTAAAATTTATATCTAGTTGTAGGTCCACGAATCTATACGTAATGGCAATTGTATATTATTTTCTAATTTTTACATTTTTAATTTTTTTACTTTTTAAATTTATTTAATAACTACTTTAAAACATTATTAGACTATTTTTTTAAGTCCTTTTTTTTATATATTTAAAACCCATTTATATAATTTTTTTTCCTTTTTTTTACTTTTTTCAAATTTAAAATTTTTATAAAAATTTAATAAAAACATTTTTACATTTAATTTTTAGTAAGGTTCACTTGATACTGATTGTATGTCACGTGTTTTTTTCTTTTTTCTCCTACCATAATTGGTCAAAATTATTATAATAACCCTCTTATCAATTATAAAAATGCATCTCATATTATATTTCACTAAGATTACTATGATACTTTCCACCCATAATTAAAAAAAAAATCATTTTTAATTACTTCATATAATACTTCTCCTACCTAACTACAAAAATACCCCCCATATTATAATTAGTTAAAATTACTATAATGCCCCTAAGAATAATTACAAAATACTCTTTTAATTACTTCATAATTATGCATTAAATTTTAACATCCATACAATAATATGAAATTAATCGCTTTTAGAAATGATCATAATATCCTTTTAATCACTTAAAGATTGAATTACTGCATCCAAATTGACTATGACGCCCTTCTTTCTATAATTAACTAAAATTACTATAATGCCCTTTTAACAAAATTATTACTTAGAATTTTAGCTAAAATTATTATAATACATATAATGGCTTTTTAATTATAATACATTAGCTAAAATTATTATAATACATTCGAACCATTATTACTTAGAAAGCCTTTTTGATTACTTCATATAATGGCTCTCAAACCTTAATTACAAGAATACCCCTCATTAACACCTTGATGAATAGTCAAATGGTTCAGTGAATTGGCTCAGATCAACGGCTTCAACTAGCTTAGCTCGGCTTGGTTCTTGGCTTGGCTTGATGGCTTAGTTACTATTTTAATCAAAATGATATCATTTTGATTATAGTATAAATAGCCCAAAATAACATAAATTTTTCATTTTCATCTTCTCATCCCTCATTTTACATTCTCTTTCTAAGCCTTCCCACTCTTTCAAACTAGACTCTGACAGCCACCATTATCCAAAATCTAATGACTGACAACCGGTTGGATCATCGTTCGTTGCCATCGGTCGTCAATCGCGACATCGATTTACCTTCAAATTTTCACCACAAGCTTCTTTTGGCCTTATGATCACTATTTAACCCTCTTTTTTGCATAATTCTCATTAAAGTTTCCTAGATTTGAGCCGTTGACTAGCATTGATTAAGTACATTGTTAGTATTTCTTTCATTTTTTATTTTATTTTTTTTCCTTTTTCCTAATTTTTTACTACATTCTATTATTTCTATTTTTATTTTTGTGATTTTTTATTTTATATTTTAGTGAATTTTGTTGTGGAAAATAAAATAGTGGTGAAAATATATTTAGAAAAATTTTTGTGAAAAATAATTTTTTTAAGATATTTGTAAATTTGTGAAAATAAATTAAAGAAAAAGTTGAAATATCAATTTTTCTTCAAGTGTAGCAATTGAGTCCCTTGGACAAAAAAATCATCATGACAATAACTTTTTGACAACCTTTAGTTCCTCAACTACAATACAAAAAAAAAAAAACTCTTAAAAAAATCTACTAATAAAGTCCTAATACTATAAAGAAGTTATGGAGCAAAAACTAGCCAACTATTTATGTATTTGTAAAAGTAGGGTGCCAAAAGAGTTTTATTTTAGATGCTAACAAAATCAAACAAAGCTCTAGTTGATGTTTTTATAAAGTGAAATGTGAAATTTTCATGTAGAACTCCTTTAAACTAGTCTTTGGTGCACATCACCTTGTATTTTAGATTTTTGAGAGCATAAACCACTTTGACACTATCAACCAACTTGACAAGAATTTCATTGGATTTGGCTGGTCAGATCATCTTATAGATCATAATCAAGCATCATCTTTTCTTTCTAGGGCTTTTAATAATGTCCCATAGATCAAGATAATATTTCTCATAAATGATTATTATTGAGAATCCTCCTATATATAGGCCAGATCCCAAGAATTATTTTTACTTGAAATATCACCTAATTTTATCCTTTTCTAAAACTATTTTTTTTTCTTTTTAAAAAACATTGTTTTTAAAACATGTGAATGAAATGCATAAGTATAACAAACTATAATATACGAATGACAATTAAAGTGTGAATGACAAATAGAAATGCATGGGTGAAAATGACAACTCAAGAATCCTAATGCATGTAACAATTTATCAAAATGAAATGAAAATGTATGAGAATAGATTTAGGGTTAGCTTTTAGGGTTTAGGATTTGATTTAGGGTTTTAGGGTTTACCATGATTTTCATGAACCTCTTTAAAAATCTCCAATATTTAGGTGAACTTTCGAAGCAAGCCATAAAACCATGATTTCCAAATTTATTTAGGTTTAGTATTAGGGTTTAAGGTTTGGTTTAGGATTTAATTTAGGGTTTAGGGTTTGGTTAAGATTTAGTTTAGGGTTCACCATGATTTCCATAAACCTCTCTAAAAATTTCCAATATCTAGAAAGATGTTTAGAGCAAGACTGAAAACAAGGTTTCAAAATTTAAGGTTTGATGGTTATGCTAATATTACATAAAAGATGCACATAACAAATAATTAAAATGCAAGCGATGCATAAAATTAGAATACCATACAGTTATACGACTAATGCAATTTCACAAACACTTAATAAACTAACCATGCATGCATAAACTTAACAAGCAAAAGTAAGTAACAAGGAATCAAAGAAAGGAATTTTTTGTGTTAGCCTTTGAACAAAGGCAATGTACCTATTATTAGGACTTACGACAAACACTTGGAAAACAAAATGTAAAACCATTAAAAATTCACTCAAACATCATTTTTATCTTAGGAATTTTCATCAAATAATTGGAAAACTTGAAATTTTAGCTTAAAAACTAAAACAAGAATGCATTTTAACACCGATATTTAGCCATCAAAGTAATGAGGGAGCTTTGGCCATGCCAAGAAATGGTTAGGCCAAAAGCCTCCTTTGGCTTATCCACAATCATGTAATGTTTCTTTTGCTAAGATATATTTCAAACACTCAAAAAACTAACTTGAAAAACCCTTTTTATTTTCAAGGATTTTCACAAAACATTTGAGGAACTATCAAAAAGGAACATACCAACAAAACATTTCATTGTCAAACAAGAAACATATAACATCAAAATAGTAAATAAACATGAACATAACAATCTCCAACATCACAAACACACTACAATACATCAAACCAAACAAGCAAATCACAAGAAATGGAAAATGGAGTTTTGGCCATAGCATGGAAAACTTGGGCGAAGAACTCCACACTTAGGTTTTGTTGCTTTTTTTATTCTTTCTTCAAACTGTACCATTAGCTTGGTAAGATGAAGTTATTGAATAAAGAGGAACTATAGAAAAGAACATAGGAAAAGGCTATTTTAAAAAAAAAAAAATCATAGAGATAAAAGAAAATCAATGAATAATATTAGAGCTTATATAGAAAATGCATGAAAGTGAAAAAAGGTTATCCCTTCCAAGCTTTTCCAAATTTTTTTATTTTTTTCTTTTTGTTTTTTTGTTTACACACCACTTCTCTTGTTGCCTCCCCCATTTTTCAACCCTATATGATATGTTTAAAAACCAATACCTATTTCCTTAGCCCCTGGATCAATTTCATTTAAGGGTTGTAGTTATTTTATCTTCTTCTTCTAAGCTTGGTGACTAAGGAAAACAATCTTGATCCTAGGATGTAAACCTTTTAAAATCAATGGCTTTGAAAAACTAAAGCATCCATCTTGTTCTACAATGCAAATGTTTTTTATCAAAAAAGATAATTTTACCCTTATTAGTGTTTTTTTAAGCTTTTTCATGATTTTCCTAAAATTTTATGATCTAGTACTTATTTTCAATATTTTAAAGGACTAAAAGTCATAAAATAATACATAACTACGATCTAAAGCCTTTCATGCAAAATCGATCTTGAAAAGGATAAATTACAAAAATACACCTAAAATGTATTTTCGTAATTTCACTCTTGTTGAGGTACAATTAAAATTTTTAATGCATAAAAATTCATGGAATAATATAAAAGCATGATCTGAAATTTTTTGCAAAAAACCAACTCGAGAATGTCAAATTATGAAAATACCACTAAAGGATATTTTAGTAATTTCAACCTTTCTGAAGTGCAATTAAAGTTTTCAACGCATCAAAATTCATGAAATCATATTAAAACATGATATGAAGTTTTTCATGAAAAATCGACCTCAAAAAAGATAAATTATAAAAATACCCCTAAAAATATTTTAGTAATTCCACCCTTATGAGGGGCAATCAAGATTTTTAAAAATTTAAATCATAATTTTATTAATCTTAAATCTTAATATTCCTATTCAATTGTGAATTTCAAAAATTGACCCAAGTTTAACTAAGTTTAACCATGTTTGATTATGGGATATTTTGGTCAATTTAATCCAAAATTCAAATTTAAAATTTCATAAATCTTAAAAAAAATATTGGATACAAACTAGGTCCAACTTTAAAAGCATTACAAGGTGTTCATACTAAAAGTTTGGTAGACTAGTTCACTACAAGTCACAATGGACCAAATGTCCTCAACATCTACATTTTTTCCTTTTTTACTTTGGATATATAGTTACTTATAATTACTTAGGTAAACGAACCAGATTAATAGGACCTTCAAATCATTAAGAAGAATATAAATTAAAACCTTCTAAATCTACGCATTCCAGATGCAAACCTAAAATCCTACTATTAACAAGGAAATTTAGAGAAACTTAAAAAAGGATGTCACCATTATTAAACTACCAAAGTAAAGGGGCCATGAACCACCATGTTTCAAGATGCCATTATATATTTTTATTTTTTTTATCCTTAAAACGGTTAAGATTTAAATTTTAATAATTAAAATTAAAAATATAACTAATTAAATAATACTTAAAAAGATTGTATAAATGAAAGTTTTTTTTTTTAAGGTTACTTTGTTAAATTTTTACTTATTATCCTTAAAGTAATTAAATGTCGCTTTTAAAAACTCTAAAGATAACTTTATCGCCTTTCGAACCACATGGTAACATTTTATTACTTACCTATTTTATGAAAATTTTATCATAAAAAAAATACACAAGTCCATAACCTTGTAAAAATATTTTAAAATTATCCGACAAAATATCCTACAAATTGTGGTTGATGGTATAGTTTGAAGATTTTTAACAAATTTTATGGGCACTATTATTTTGTTATATTTTTATATTTATTATGATCGTTTTATATTGTTTTATATTGTGGTTGATGGTTGTTTTATATGGTGTCAGACTTTACTAATTTGAAGATTTTTAACAAATTTTATGGATGCTATTATTTTGTTATTTTGTTAGATTTATTATGATTGTCTTAGAATGTGGTTGATAGTGACAAGCATTATTAGTTTGAAGATTTTTAACAATTTTTATGGATACTATTATTCTGTTATATTGTTATGTTTATTATGATTATTTTATTTTGTGATTGATGGTGACAGACATTATTAGATTGAAGATTTTTAGCAAATTTTATGGACACTAGTATTTTGTTATATTGATATAGTAGTTTTATAACTATTAATGTTAAATTCGAATAATAGAGTTATAATTTTATTTTTATATCTATTAAAAATAAATTATTAATAAAACCATTTTGGTTTAAATAAATTATTTATTAAAAAATAAATAGATTAATGATTCATGTTAAATCTTGTTGAATTGTATATGATTTAAACAACTTGTTTTAAATGTCTTAAATGTGTCTTGTTATATAACATGTATAACAATTGTATCTATATTTATGTTTAAGATTTTGACACATTTAAATAATTGTGTTGTCTTTGAATTTATTCATAAAACTCCCTTTTTTTTTTAAATTACGAGTGTAAGTTATTGAATTATAATTATTATCAAATATTATATTTATATGCCATATATAATGAATTGATCAATAAATAAAATATAATTAAATAAATTTAACATTAAATTAAATTCACATATAACAAAATTTAAATGTAAAACTTCAAAATTTTAAATACTCTCCTTTATCACTAAGTCAAACTTTGCTCATGTAAAATTTTAAATATCGTATCTGAGACTCAAAGTATCGTACCTAAATATTATTACGAGAAAAAAGCATAAGTTGTCTGGTCTAATAATTTCAGCGACAACTGACGTTGTACAATTCTTTCATGTTTTTAAATGTGTGATGACTAAGGGAAGGATAAGTCTTGAAAGATTCATGAATGAAAAACGTGAAAATGTTTGAGAGAGGTCTGACAATGACTAATCTATTATTTAAAGGTTTTTTTTTTATTTAAGAAGAATTTGAATCTTATCAGAGGTGACCCCAAATTTCCAAACCGTTCAATGTCGATGTTAGGGATAGTCAAATGAAAAGCCACTTAATCATTTGCTCCATTAATGTGTCTAATCATAATAACTTAAAAAATTGGTAGCTTATAAAACTAAACAGGCAATTGTTTGTAATAAATTTTTAACCTTTTTAACTTTAAAATTTTCATAATTTATATATTCGTAAGGCAAAAAAAAAAAAAAAAAAAGAAACTAGTCCTAGCATTCATTACTCTTTCATATGATAGCATGATATGCTTCTTTATATGAGCAAGTGTTGAAAGATAATTGCATAAGCAATTATTTTTAGTACTCTTCAATCCTTTAATATGTATTTTATTATGTATACTATAATTGTTTTACATATTTAAATTTAATTTAATTAGTTCTCACATAAAAATTGTTATTTGTTAATTATATTTTATATTTTTAATTTAAGTTTAACAATTTTAATTTATGAGAAATTAAAATGATATTATTACTATTTACCTTTTATTATATATACAATCATTATTCACGAACTCTTAAAAATAATAAATTTATAATAAATATTAAGTGACATTCAAGTAAACTTGAAAATAAAATAAAAATAAATTAACTTTTTAATTTTTTCAACAAAATTATAACTTTTCAACCAAATACCAAAAGTGTATTTGTTTTAACCGACATTTATCTTTCCATATCTTTATGACCTTTTCTATTTTTTTTGTTTGATAAAACTCTAAATAAATTATGTTAATTCATCAAAATCTTTATTTTTTTGAAGTATGTGTTTGATACATATAAGAAACGTGAATATAGAGATTGGACAACTTAAAAATAGAGAAAAAATTACTATATTCTTGTTGAACACGTATTGTAATTCTAGTCAATTTGTTTGATGGGTACGTTGCACCAATTATTGAGTAAAGTGATCCTAACCTTATTTTCCTTTTTAATTATCTATTTATATATAGTATGTTTAATATATATTATCAAATTATGTGTTTATTATACATATTATCAAAATTTTTTTTAATGTAAATTAAAAATATATTTTTTTATTAGAATCGTGAAAATTGTTTAGAATCAATCAATAATGATATTCACATAAAACTTTTTATAAAATATTTAATATTTTATTTAATAAATAACATGCATATAATAAATTTATATTAATTAAATATCATATAAACTAGTTAAATTAATAATATTCAAATTTGAATTAAATTTATATATTATTTAAAAGTTTAAAGTATAAATTATACATTTTATTATTTTAATTACCAATTAAAATGTAATTAATTCATCTTAAATGACTAAATGAGTATATAACCTTCCTTTGGATCATTGCAATGTACGATCAAATCTCTTCTGAATTTAAAATTGTGGGCATCAAAGTTTGAATCTGATCTCTTTATTATCTCATTTATGTTGTTTTATTTATTTACTTCAAGTTTAATAAATTTAGCCGCTGCATTTTGTTAAAAATTAATTTAAGAATATTTAATAACAATATTAAAAGATTTTACTTTTAATTTGAATGACACAGCATTTTGTTAGGTGAAGTTTTTTTTGTGGGTACACATATTAATGAAAAAATCATGTGTTGTTTTAATTAAATAATAATTAATTAAAAAAACACATTAATGTGTGTAACGCAATAGAAAAAAAATTAAATTAACATGTCATGTCACATAAAATCTCAACTTAATAATAAAACTTTAATTTCATTATCCTTAAATCGATTTTTTATAAAAATAAAAAACTTAAACTTGTTGAAATTAATATAAAGAGATCAAAATTGCAGAATTAAAACAAATTTTGTATGCATATAGAATCAAATCATTGAATTCAAAGTCTAATTTATATATATATATATATAAACTTTGATGGTCCATATATAAATAAAAGAATAGAACCTTTTTCTTTATTTCAAGCAGCTGTTCTAAATTACGAAGAGGACGTGGCAAACTATACGGTAAAAGCAGCCACTGATCCGAGAACAGCCAATCGTGTGATCATCATCAGGCCTCCTGGAAACATTGTATCTCAGTTAGATATTATTTGCGCTAGGAAGGAAAAGACGGCCCATACCTTGAAAAAAATCCATGTTTCCCATGAAGAAATTGTAAGGCTCTAAGAGAGTAAGCAACCTCTCTGCACTTAGATCCTTGTATTATTTTTTTATTTTTTTCAATTTGGTTTGTTTTAAATTTTTTACTAAAATACTTTTATATTAATATGATCCAATCAAAATTTATTCGTAAAAATTAAAAAATTTTCAACTAATAAAGAAAGGATATTATCTTCTTATCAATTAGATTAATTCGTATATGTGGTTTTTTTATAAACATAACTTGAATAAAATGTAAATAAGAAAACAATTAAATAAATATATTTTTAAGCAACTAACGTTTTGTTCCACCATATAAAAGTTTATTTCTCCACTTAATTATGCATTTAACCAATTTGATTGAAATTATGTTATTTTGTTAAACAGCATTGCCTCATCCAGATAACATTCCTGTGGCAATCCTGCACAACATATTTATCAAAGGTGATCAAATGAGCTTCGAACTCAGTACGGAAGATCTGGAGGCCTCCCAGCTATTTCCAGACTACAAATATACTTCAGTTGATAGCCTTCTGGAGATGTTCCTGGTTGAACCCCCACAGCCTAGATTGGCAGCATTTGCATAAGCTTAGGAACAAAACATATATAGCATATGGACGGTAAAATAAATTCATGCAGTTTGTTGGTAAAATATTAAAATTTTATGACATAATCTTGTATGTCAAAATAATCTTGCATGTCAAAATATAAATTAATAAACACCAACTTGACCTAAAGTGTGCCTCGTCATTTTCCTTTTTTTTTTTTTTTTGAACATATGAAAGTTTATTGGATTCGAATTATACAATATAAAGGAGATAACTTTTATCTCATAATCTAATCTTTTTTTAAGAATCAAATAACTTTAGGGGGAACATTGTCAAATTTTAGACATTAATTGGATTGTTTCTGTAGGAACACAAAAAGCCAACCATAACAATATTGTATGAAAATTTCCTACTACGAGATTTTTTGTAAAAATAAAAATAAAAAATAAAAAAAGAAGGAACAAAAGAAAAAAAAATCACAAACTAAGTTTTATTTGATTTTTTTTTAATACTCACAATCACCAAAATAACAATATAATATTTTCTCATTGTCTTTCTAAAAAATCAATACATCTTTTTTATTTCAACCCTCCATTTTAATATCTTGATTAAATTATAGCACGAAACCAAATACTAGCTTTCACATAGAAATCTAGGAATCGTCATTTTTAATTTATTAATTGATTGTTTAAACTAAAGTATAATAAATACAACAACCTTTTTTATAAAAATTTAAAGTACCATTAAGATGTTGTCGTAACGATTTTGAAATCGTTAGATATAAAAAATTTTAAAATAAAAAAAAATGAGATGAGTCACCATCAATCTTTTTTTAAGATGCGATTAACCACTCGAAAGTTTATTTTTATAAAAAACTATAAAAACAAGTTTAAAATTTATCAAAAAAATAAATTTTAGTCTATGAAAATCAGGTTCGGTCTGAGAGTCAATTACGTGTGAAAAAGGATTAGCACCTCCATAACGCCCATAAATTAATACCAATTAATCATGCACTATTTTCGGTGTTTGATGAAATAGTTTTATTTTGAAATTTAATAATAACTCCCTTTTATTATTTAAAAAAATTAATTTTATCAAAATTCTTTATTTATAAGCATCAAAAAAATCTTTAAGTTAAAGAATTATTTTAAAATTTTTCAATATCTAGGCAAAACATTAAATATAACTTTTTTAACTGATATTAACCATGGCATTTTTTGAAAATGGAAAGAACATTCTTCGAGGAAGATAATTAATGGTGACTCTCCAACATCTAGGCAGAATACCAAGAATTATTTTCTTTGGAATATTATTTTCATTTTATTTTATAATATCACAATTTTAATAAATGTATTGCTTTTTTTTATAAAACACTTTATTATTAAGTAGTAAATAAAAATTAAAGACAAAGAAATGTATACGATTGCTAACAATAACATGATAACATATGTATACTGATGAATGTTATGTAAGGTGATGAAATGTAATTTTAAAGTTGGGGTCTCAAGTATAATGAGATCATCCTGACTTTCCAACATCTAGACAAAGCTTAGGTATGACTATTTATATTTAAAATCTCAATTTATTACTATACTTTTTTATTTATTAATCTCATTATTAATGCGAATTAAGGATTCGTATGAAAAACTTAATGAAATAAAGTTTCCTAAATACCCAATTGTCTAGGCGGCATTTGGGAACAAATCATTTCATGTGAGATTTTCACATGTATCTTTAGAGTTTTGGGATAATTTTGGGCATAGGTTTAGGTCAAAGTTTTAAGGTTTTGTGACTTTTTTATGATGATTCAGGATTGTGTGCTAAATTTAGGGTTTAGGATTTTAGAGTTTGAGATTTTAGATTTTAGGGTTTTGAGGATCTATGATTTTAAAGTTAAGGTTTTGAGATTTGGGGTTTCGATATTCAGGATTTGGAAGGGTTTAGGGTTTAGATTTTTTAATTTTTGGGGTTTAGGATTTTAGGGTTTTCATTTAAGAGTTAGGGTTTTAAGAGTTTGATTATAGGGTTTTGATTTTAGGGTTTGGTGTTTAGGATTTTAGATTTTTTAAAAAAACATAAACATCTCTAGAAATCTCCAATATCTATGTAGACTTTCTGAGTAAGTTCAATTGTTATGATTTTTTAAAAACTATTTAAAAGAATTTTTTTATATGAAAATTTATTATTAATAGTATTTAATTTATTTATTATTTTTTTAATAATTTTTCAACATCTAGACGGAATTATCATTATTTAAAATATGATTATATTCCTTCTAACATCTAGGCAGAAAAATTTTCTTATTACTAGTTTATTTTATAATCATTTTATAACTTTTTATTTAACACTTGGGTTATTATCAATAAAGAAAAATATATATAAAAAATTTGAAATCATTTTTTATTATTGTTGTTATTATCAATTATTATTATAAAATAACAAATATTTAATCCAACAAATTTAGAGGTATTAAACATGCATAAATAAAACTAAAACAATTTTAAAAAATAATTTAAAAAATTTAAAAAAATAAAAAATACTTAAACCAAACCAATCAACGATCCGATCAACTATAAATGAAGGTTACCGGTATCTATAAATTGTTGTACAAACTAAGTTAGGGGTCTTGGATTTTGATGTTGGTATGTGGTCAAAATGGCTGGAGTACATACTGTTAATCAAATCAAATTAGTGGAGCTTTACTTGTAGTATTACCTTTTCTTATTTCAGTTCTTTTTGTTATAGTATCATTTGAAAGCATTTTTATTATTATGTATCTTTCTTCTCTCAGGAACATAGAAGATGTTAATGAAAATTGGTGCATAAGGTATAGAATGATTACCAACCATTATGGACGCTATCTATTTCAAAAGCTGATTGAGTTAGAAGATGAAAACCAGTTGTGGATGATTATGGATAAACTAGCATCCTCTTCTGGAGCCATCTTCTATGCATCAATTGATAAATATGGCAGTTACTCAATGAAGAAGCTTATCAAAGTGCTTGAGAAATCCCCATTGATTACAGAGGTTGTGAAAGATTTCTCAACAAATTCTGGGAATTGATAGTTAATCAAACAGGACAATATGTTATGATAAAAGTGCCTAGACATTGTTGATTCTCGGAAGAATGATTTTTTATATATTGAAGCCATCAATAACTAACTCCAGCTAGCCATACAGGAGAGAGGATGTGCATCTATGAACAGTTTCATCTCCCACATCAAATGTCCCTGAAGAGATCAACTCTTGAACTTGATATCTGATCATGTGGTGTACCTGGCACAAGATCCTGCAAGGAACTTTGTTGTACAGTGCGTCCTGGAAGTCCACAATCCTGCCGTTATCGACAAATTTTGCTCCAAACTGAAAGGTTACTATGTAAAACTATCTACTTCATAGTTTAAAAAGTATCTACTTCACAGTTCAAAAAATATTTACTTCATTATTATGCAGCCCACAGCATAACTTACAATGGTTATGGACTGGACGAGTTTAATCCTCATAAAACCTCAGTTTACATTAGCCAATATGATCTGCATACTCTAGAGATGACGGTAAGGGAGCACTTGCTTTTTCTGCACGCTTACAGGGTATAGGAAGCAAAGCGGTAAGTGCCATATATAAAATGGTGATTTTCATGTAATTTACTAGCTTAATTTCTAATATGTTTTATGCTAATGAAAGAAATAATGAAGGAAGTCAGCAAAAGAGAGAAGCAGGTAGGGATAGTTCCAAATCCTAATGTAGATACATACATGAAGGTTTCTTTTTAGCTTATCTATTTATTTTTAATGCTCAATTGAAGTGGTCTTCCATTGAGATATACTGTTATGCAGATAAAATAGTGATAAATCAAAAAGCTTTTATACCTTCCAATTAAGCAATTACAGGTGTCTGTTTCTCTTTCTTACTTGGCAACCAAATTGAAATTAAAACATTAGAGTATCTTAATCGTTAGAAAAATTGCAAGATTCGTATTTTGTTTTTATGATGCATTGAAATTGATAGCCTTTTATCACATCACCATGTGTAACTAATTGAACCAACAATTGAAGTTTAGTCCATTTTTCTTTCCTTTAATACATATTATATTCATAACAACAATGAATAATGAATGATTATTCCCTAAACCATTGAAATCTAATCCTTAAAGATTTTATTTCATAATTTCCATTCTTAATGTTCTGTACACCATTGATCCAGCTGTTATATTTGGTACAGGCAATATCAGTTAAAGGTGTGAAAAGTACATTTCAAACGGATTATATCTTATTTTAACTTGACTTTTTATTCTTTTTTGTGGGACTTTATTTGTTTTTAGGGAGTTCAAAGCCATTAGAAATGCTTAGTCCTCTCTATCTTTAGTAATCTTTTAGTATGTAGATTATCATTCTTTTAGTCTAAAATTCAATCATTTCATTACATTCATTAATGATTTTTATGCTTTGGTTGACCTGAAACATTTGTATATCTTTGCATTTATATTTCTAATAAACATTAAATATTGAGAATACCAAGTGCTATACAAAATTGATTCCAAGACTAACAAGCTGCTAATGTTTTATAAATTTAGATTTTCTACATTGATTTTGGATGTGTAATCAAAATGCTTTTTGTTTATATTGGGAGTTACTTTCTCCAAACTAGATTGTAAAATGAAAAAAAAAATTTCATGTAATGCAACCTAAAAGATTAAGAAAATGTTTCGTGATTAAATGTTTGCTTTTACTAGATCTCCATTGAAGATGTGATGTGGGCAATTCATCTGAAGTCATTTGACTATCAGGTGTTGAATCTTCTTCTATTTCTGTTAAGAGAATAAGAGGTAATATGCTATTTGCTTATTTATGTATTTGCATCTTTTGCATGTTTGAGGGCATTTACATCTTTGCATCTTTTGCATGTTTTGCATAATCATGGTGGCCGTCATTACAGAGCATCTCTGAGGCTGAAAGCTAATAGTGTTGTTTTCAAGTTCCATTTGTAAGGTGCAGATTTGATTTTGAGAATGGGAATGAACTATCTCTTTCATTTAATGATGCTCTTCATGATGAAAACTCCAAATTATGAAATATAGAAATTCACAAAATAAATGAAGGTGATAACCAAGATTTCCAATTTGTTTCTCGCTCGAAGTTAGTTGCAGGTTGTAGTATTTTCACAATTAAAACAAGCATGCAACATAGTACGGACCTGCTGATTAGTAATTTATTAGAAAAGAGATTTGAATTTCTATCAAACTTCTAGTGCAAATTGAATACTTGTCAGGATACCAAGAACCTATTATTTATGTGACCTCAATTCCTTTTGACGACTCTTTTGGATTGGATAAGATCATAAGGGAAAGTAATTTTATTCAACGAAAGATGCATGATAGAGTTTAGCCCGGAGATTGGGTTTAGAATACATAACAATTCATCTGACATTGGAGTTACGGTTCGATCTCGCAAACAGGTAATTTCTTTTCTCAAGAGTTCGAAATATACATGCTGAGTTTAACCCTATTTCTTTTCTCTGGAGTTCGAATACATGTTTTTGGGGGATTTAGGGATTCAACTAATTCATTTAGAAACCAATTCCTTTAAACACTTAAAATTTCTTTGTATCTCTTTAAGCTTAAATCTAGCTTAAATGTTTGTTCCTATCTTAAAATCAATATATGAAATTATTTAAAAATATAAAAATGCTTAGCCTCGATAGTGTCAAAGACTTGCTTTGGATTTGCAACTAAAAAAAGCGACCTTGTCATTAAATTAAATATCCACTAATTGGCTATAAAATATATATATATATATATATATATGCATGACATCAGTCTTTTAAGAGGATGTCACCAAAGCACTCCTTTCTCCAAGAACCAAGGAATGGCAATCCGAATGATTTTATAGAAATGTAGTGCAAAATTAGTAATTAATCGCGTAAAATTTAAGGCTAAAATTAAGCTAATGGTTCTTAATGAACCCAGATTTCTTTTTTCTTTTTCAAAATTTACTTGGTCTTCATCTTGAATTTTAGACTTTGATCAAATTTGATAATAGTTGAAGATGAAAACAAACAAGAAAAAACTTATTTGACATTTTTCAGATTAATGAAAATTTTTTGCTTGTTGATTTAGCATTCATGTTACTCAATGTGGAACAAAAACATGGAATTAATTTACATTAAAGCAGAAGAAACTGCTGCAAATATCTATGCCCATCATCAATATTCGCATATCTCCAATCTATGCACCTCAAAATTCCTACACTCACTTTTTTCTACTTCCAAATCCGCAGAAAATTCCAACTTCAAATCCGCAACCATCCCACTTCCCACATCGGTGGAGCAACACCCTGGAGAAGGAAGCTCCTCCAAGAACCATCCTTCCACTGCCGCCGTGGAACTTAACTTTCCTTCGCAGTCCATCATCGTGAACACTGCTTCCCATCCTTTTAACACCACGTTCCACGTTATCTTTATCTTTTCTAAAGCTTTAATTCCCGGATAACAGTCATGGCAATTTACATCAATATCGAACTTAAAACACTTCATTTCCCTGGATGTTATTGATTCTGCTTGCTGTTTCTGCTATGGTGAGAACAGGGGCTCTCCGGGTGGATAGTTCAATGGCAAAGACGAGGTTGTCCAAGGAAAGGCGTGGCTTTGATGGGGGTTTAAAGCGGCGTTTGGAAGCCGCGAGGCCAGTAGCATAGAGGCGGAGATATGGGACTGAAGGATAGGATATTTTGAGGTTGGACAAAGAAAGGTAGCGGGAAGAATAAAGCGGTTGCCAGATGTGGTCTAAAGGACATGGCTACAGACCATGGCTTGGAAACACACGAAGCCGTGGCTAAGGCTTTAGGATCAAGGTAGTGAGCAACCAAAACAAGGGCTTCCCATGGAGGTGGACTCTTCGGCTTTCTCACACACATTAGCTTTGGTTGTTTTCTGCTACTTTCCTCCAGACTTTGCCGAGGTTTGGGATTTTATAGGGGTTTGGTTGGGAATTTGTGTGGAGGGGACGTGTCATCAGATGGAATGGGCTCTGTTTCTAAGGTCAATTTTCTACTGTGTAAATAGGCTCTGTTTTCTTAAGTGATCTTCAGTGACCAAGCTGGCACTTAAGAAGGCATTTACCTAAATGAAGTAAAATATATTGATGTAACAATTTCAACAGCTATTGATCATTTCTAGTAATTTTAATGTACAAAATTTCGGTAGTCTATCTGCAAAATTCTTCTGGTACAAGGGCATTTCTTCCCCTCACAATCTCCTGCTTCTACTTCATCCCACACTCCACTCTTTCCTTCTCTTCCTCTTCAGAATGTCGGTCTGGAACCGCCTCTGCTCAAGTTCTGCTTTTGGCAACATCAACAACTATCATCCAACCATTTATGATCTAGAAAAGCAAACCCAAAAAAAAAAGATTCAGCCTCTCTCTTGCTTTTCCTGTATTTACAGTCATAAACCAGAACTGTAGATGTAGAACAACAAAAATAACAAACTAAGTCTTATATCCTATGACTGTAGGGTCAGCTATATAAAAGGCCAAAAAAGTGAATCATGTTAGATCTATTTTGAATCTTTTTGCATCACTTATTTCTATAAACAAAAACCTTTTCATGTACTTTCTTAACAATCATATCATTTTTTATTACTTGCATCCACGTCTTTCGTAATCTACCTCTAAAGGTTTTGGTCTCTCTTAAATCTAAAAACTCATTTCTCCTAACTAGTGTACAGTGCTGTAGATGTAGAAAGTGCAAAAAATAGAAAAGGCTCCTCAGAATTTTTTTACCTTGCCATTCATCTCCTTAAGTGCAGCAGTTGCAGCCTCCTCTGTGGTGTATTCCACAAATGCATAACCTTTAGATCTTTTAGAGATCTTGTCCATTATAATTTTAACTGTTGAGAATAGCAGCATTAGCAAGTCAACCTACATTTTTGCATGAAACTTGATTCATGAAACATGCAAAGATACCTTCAACAAGCTCACCAAAACCTTCAAAATGTGCACGTAATGTTTTCTCAGATGTGTAAAATGACAGGCCTGTTTGATAAGTACAGATCACAAAGGACTTCAATTAGCAAATAAGAAAGGAAGGTACAAAATGAATCCACACTGCTACAAGTTTTGGATCCCATGAAAGGATATACAAAAGTAGGACAGGTTATGAGGCAACAAAGAGAAACACAGTTTCATTGACAGATGGTGCACCAATTAACTGTTTCTTTTTATTTTGCAGAAAATTAGCCATAAAGTAACTGACGACAATCACACATAATGACTAGACTATGTTTGTTTCACAACTTCGTTATTAGAAAATTTTCTGTTTCTCCTTGTTTTGGTATATATGAGTTGAAAACAAACAGTGGTTGACCACAATATTAATTTTCCATAATATGATCCAACAAATCATATTCGCAAGGAAAAGAACTAACATGAAAAGAAACAAAGACCATGTTAAATAAATCAAAAAGAATAAAATCAGATTTGGAGCAGCAACTACCTGTTATGAAAAGTTTCTTTGTTTTTATGGTGGTCATTTCAATAGTTTCTGAAGACTCTGGCAGATTTGTAGAATTCTGAAAATTATTACCTGGAAATTGTAAATTGTTAGTCTATATTGGAAGGAAAGAGGGATAAAAAGAAAATTTAATCCTTTGAAATCCATAGATGATTGATCAAAATAAAAAAAAAAAAGAAAGGCATTGAATTGAATAACCAGTAATTGTAACATCTATATACCAGCAAACCAAAAAAAACAAAAAAGAGCTCTCTCTAATAGCATAAATCCCTAAGGAAACGAAAGCCAATAGGGAAAAGTAATACAAATAAAATGTTAATAATAAGGATTATCTTACTTGCAGGAAAACATGATATCAAACGATATCATCATCTGATATAAGAATTTGGGCAGTAACCTCAAAGTAAAAGATAGTTTATCCAACTACTTACCCACACATATTTTATCTACATCATACTAATCCTTAAATTGAAAAAATTTCCTGATTGTAACCTTTAAACTCATAAATCCTCCCCAAATTCCTGCCAAGCCAGACAGATAGAGAAATTTTTTTCTAGCACTTCAAATAATTATCAACCAGAACTAATTGATTGAGATTTTTGAAAACCATCTATATACCAAAACTCCTAGTTCTTATATTAAAACCTTTCCATAAAGCCCACAGCTGGTGTAGGATAGTCAATGAATAGGTCGGTATCAGAAGTTCAGAACAACAGGAATAGTTTTCAAATAAGAGAAAATTAAGTAAAACAAGAGAGAAACCTCCATAGTCTTTGTTATCTGACTCAAAATTCCTATCTAGCTCAACAGATCGAACTCCAGGTACACCTGTGACATAAAGGAAGCATTCAGTCCAAAACTGCAAAATACTTTTATTTGATAAATACAGTGAAAAAGAGTATATACCAAACCTGCTAGTTCCTGCGCACATTCTTCATCAAGTTCACAACAGAAACCAAAATGGGATTGCCAAGATACATGATATATGCACATTTGGGCATCCTTCTCACTGCAATCGACTCCATAATTAAGAAACTGTATGATACAAAGGAAGAAAATTTCTTTCATGCTTAATAAAAAAAATACTTACTTTCCCAAAACCTTGGTTAGTATTTGAGTATAATAATCAACCATTTGTGCCTTTGTAACAACCCCAACCCCTGGCTTATCCATTCGAACAAGCCAGTGTTTGGTGTTGCCAGAAGGAAATAACTGCAGACTTCCTACTCCTGAATCGAATTCGTTAGTAAGCTGAATGCTTGAAGCAGTGTAATCTTTTTTCTCAGAGTTGTAATGTGGGTCTGGCTTAACCGATAAAACCTCAGGTAAACCTACAAATATAGAGATGCCAAATAATTGAAAAAGAATAGCAATAACTCTTTTAACAGAAATTTCAAGCACCCATTTCAGAATAAGAAGCAATAAAGCAGGCACATCCAATCCAAAAATGAAAACAGAAAGAACAAAACACTGACAAGCAAGTTCACGGGAAGTTTGTTCATCAACGTGGCAGCAAAAACCAAATTGGGTATCACAAGAAGCATCATATATACACATCTGAGCATCTTTTTCAGTGCCCAAAACTCTTTCCAGAGTTTTGACATAGTAATCAATGATTTGGGGTTTGGAATTGACCCCTTCTGGAGGCTTCGTCATTAGCACCATCCAATGGTTGTTGGTACTTGTTGAATCGAAGGAAGCTGAAGTTGTAGTTTCAGTTTCAGTTTTAGATGAACAAATGCAAGAACTGGAAGAAGAGGATAAGGAAAGGTTCAAGTGGTTCTTGGTTTTGTTGTTGTGCACCCAAATGGGAAATCTGCTGTTAGCGTTTAGGGAGGCAATTAGGCGCAATGATTTGTGAGAGTTGAGTCCAAAAGAAATGGTGGATAGTGAGGGGCAAAGAGTTTCCATAGCCGCTTCTCTTTGCCTTGCTAAATGCTTTCTGCTTATCAATTTGTGATAGTCTGCTTCGGCCGGGCTCTGGCTAAGGAATAGATATTTGAGTTCGCTGTTCCCTCGTGGGGGAAAAAGAAGGATTTTTTTTATGACAGGGTTGTTCTTCTATTTTTTTTTATTGGAAGATTATTATAGGCTCCAGGAAAAAACTTTTGAAAAAAAGTTCTTGTATTTTTAGATATTTGATTTGTAAAAAATGGATTAACCAATAAAAAATAATTTATTGATTAATAAAAATAAAGTTATATTTTTTAAAATTACTTAACGATTAAAAAAAAAAGAAAGATTTTTAAAAAATTGTTTATGAATAGAATTATTTATTAATATTTTTTAGCATAATTTTATTTATAAATATTATTATGTTAATAAATAATATAAAAATAATAAATAGTTTTATTTTAAGTATTTTTTATATAATATAATATTTTAATATTAAATATAATTATTTTTTAATATTAATAATTTTAATATACTTTAATAATAAATAATTTAAAATATTTTAATAATTATATTAATATTATTTATAAAAAAATTTTAAAAACAATCAAATAATAAAAAAATATTTTTCATTAATTCATCCAAACAACAAAAAAAAATTTCAAGACTTAAATTGATTTTTTTTCCTTGTCATATAAATTACAGGTATTTTCATAAAAAATTATCTTTTTGATGTGACATTTTTAATTTTTCTTTCTCCTTTTTATCAATTTTCTTTTGGTCTTTCTCTTTCATTTTCTTTTCATCCATTCTCATTGAGTAAAAATCCAAAATTTTCCAAATCAAATTCTAAAACAAATGTGAAAAAGAAAAGAGAAGGAATTGTGGAGAGAGAAGACTAACAGCTTGATTCTAGAGAAAGAGAAATTGTAGAGAGAAGAATAAGGTTGAAAATGAAAATATATATATAGGTGAGTAAAATACTAGAACTTGCGGTTTGTTATGAAGAAAAAGACCAAAAAAAAAAAAGAGAAGGCAGGCCATGTTAATAAAGTCAATGTCCACACAGCAGGTAAATAGATTGGAAATCCAAAATTTCAGGAGGTAAACAGACCATGGCAGCTAATCACCTCACACGGTTATAAAATATTCTCAACTAAATCCCAAATGCACATTATTGCAACTAATAACAGGAATGAACATGGTTCTCTTCCAACAGATAAAATAGTTAACCCGCGGTAGCTATTGTACAGGACGGCTGCCATTAGTCCTTATTTATGTGATTACCCCAGGGAGATGGTTCAACTTTCAGCTACTCCATCTGACCAGCTAATGTAGCATCCTCATCTTCAGCATCTAATTCTTGCTCCACACCTTTGACCTGCATCAGAATACTCCACAAGATAATCAAACAAAAAGGAAGCCAAGTCCTAGGTCCCACCAAGAATTCCCATACAAATAACAAGCAAGCAACGTGTGACAATTGCCAAAACGATTGCCAAAATCAAAAGAATAAGCTAGTAAAGCAATAACATATACTAAGCCCAAGAACAGTGTATGTTTTGATATTCAAGAATGGAATGAGAGAAATAGTCAATTGTCAGGTACTATTATTTAGGTCAAAACTGAGGACATCCATGTTCTTGTTAGCAGTTTGTGACAATTGGATCCCTCACTCAAAACAAATTTTCACTAACTAAAAGATATATTGTTTTGTTTTGATGGCTCTTCTGCATCATCCAGAACAAATCATGTCTGTCTTATGTTATTAGGTTTACAATATCAGGTACATAACAAAGATTCTACCATGATATGCATACACATCACCTGCACCATTATTATTCAAATCCTGATCATAATCATGTAGTCATTGAAAAAAAACAGTAGACCCACTATTCAAGAAAACTATGACCGCATCACAATAGGTAATCGGTAATCCACCTACAGCATATATATGTAGTTATAAATATGCATCACAAAATAACGCTGCTGCCAACCTATTCTCTTTTAATACAATTCAGCTCCTATGTTCTATTCATCAGCCTCCTTCCTTAGACAACAACTTTCCTTATAAAACATCCGGAAATTTCTGCTTCATTTTGAGAACTAAAAAGTAAGAGCATACCATATTCCAATCTTTACAACAAAAGAAATCAACTTAACAAGTCCCTAGAGCTAATTCACTGATAGGAATAAAACCCTGCATCAGCACATGCATTAAGAGACAGACCAGACTAATCACTCCTTCACATACCAAGGGTAAGATGATATGACCATTATAACTGGCCAAAGATGTAGATGAACAACTGTGCTTCCTATATAGCTTTAACAAACTATGATGGTTTCACACTAGATTATAAATGCTTCTTATCCTACATCGTGTTTTAAACAAAAAGATTGGATTGAGAATGGATGTCTATTCCTTGACCATATCATCCACTGAAGGGGGATGGGATGATATAATTTTAGAACAGATCGGAATACTAGGTGGATGGTATAATTTGACTTTCCCTTACTTTACAATCTTCACTCCCATGTGCTTTTTTCTTAAAAGATTTATTAGATATATGATGATATGGGCCATATGGCAAACAAGGGTAATTTGACCGATAAAACTTATCATCCAATAATATTTTTAATCATAAAACATGCCATACCATAAAATTTATACTTTTCCATTCCTTAATCCTGTGTGCACAAAAATCGAAACCAATCGTTTTCCTTTTCAAATATCACTTACTTATCCTATTCTCTCCAGCCATCTTCATACCAAATATGTTATGAATAAAGTATAAGGACAATCATTATTGTTACCTCAGGTACATAATGCATTAGCATATTCTCAATGCCAGATTTCAAAGTGACAGATGAGCTTGGGCAGCCACTGCATGCTCCTTGCATTTTCAATTTCACCATTCCTGTGTCCCTACAAAAGCAAATAGGAAATGTTCAATCAATGCTAATTCAAAAGCAAATAAATGAAGTAGGCGTAAGAATTCGAAAAAAATTTAAACCGAATAAGGATAAAAGGAAGCTTACGGGTCATATCCCCGATATTCAATATCCCCACCATCATCTTGCACTGCTGGTCGAATTCGAGTCTCCAGCAGCTCTTTGATCATTGCAACTGTTTCAGAGTCATCCTGCATCATGCAGTGGCATTTACATGATTTATGCACATTTCTTTGCAACTATTAGGTAGTGGTTCTGATTAATAAAGATATTGAGAAAGAAAGGAATGAAATGTTCACAGTGATATTCTCCACAAGTACAAGATAAGCTCATCTATTTTATTTTCCAGGTATACAATGTTCAATAACTAATGTTGCTAGTCTATCCAAATTATACTTTTTCCTTCCACATTTGTATCATTTTCACTTCCTTTAGTCTCTTTAAATATAATTCTCCAGCTTATTCTAAGATCATAAGATTCATATGAGAATAAAACACCAAACCTCTAACATAGGAGGGGAGAGAAGAATGTTTTAGCAACACTTGCAGAAGAATTAGTTATCATGCCTAAATATTGCAATTGGCAACTTCTTTTTATTGGGTATGACATAAATTTTAGACACAAGACAGGTTCAAGATGAAAAGGCAAATGCCTACTTCATCCAACCTGAGCCTTCTTCAAAGCCTTTGAAACCATGCTACTACAGGTACAGCATGATAAAACTCAAGAAACAGCCAACCTAAAAAATCTCAGATACAGAAAGCAAAAGGTTATGCTAGATAACACTCACCAGCCTACAAATAGATGTTAACTATTCCAAAAATTGGAAAAACTGAAGTTAGAAAAGGTACCTCATGAATTGCAGTGTCCGTGGCTGCTGCACTTTTTGAGTCTAGAAACAATGGCTGTCCAGAGGAATAAAAATCCATAATTGCAGCAAAAATTTCTGGCTTGAGGAGATCCCAAGAAGCATCATCAGACTTTGTTACAGTGATAAAATCTGATCCATAGAAAACTCGAGTAATGCCTGCATTGCAAGGAAACAAGATTCACTTCACACATCCATTAACCAATCAAACAAATATTTACTAAAACTAATCTACAATAAGATTGAATTTTTAATCTAAGTAATTGCAAATAAGACTTTGATAGAGTTTGAAACATGAATAATAGAAAATAGCAGCATTTTCGTCTAACTTTTATTTTCCAATTCATTTAACGTATTGCCTTAATCCATTAATTACTCAAAAGAAGTAGTTCAGAAATTTAAGCGTGATGGAAGATAACAAAAAAGAATCCATATTGCTCCATTTAAGACATTTGCTCTTCCCTTCAATATGGTACTCCTTCAAAACTTTTTATAATCAATAGGTAACAAGAAAGAATCATATGTGCTATTTAAAACAGCTTTCAAAAAGGACTATCATCTTCTTCACAACTCTTCTGATCAATATGCTCTGTAATAAATCAAATCTATGTGATACCTACATTACTGTTCCCAAAAGCCCTTCTTTCCTAGAAATAGGCAAATCCCACTATATTATGCTTAGTAACTCTTTCTTTTTTATTTTGCATAGTTTCTTGTGGATAGGAGGTAATCAGCAAAGATCCTTGCATAATACCAAGAGAAATGCAAACAGTACTTCTATTACTTTCCTTAAGAAATTGTTGCCAATACCCATTTCTAAGTCCATTAATGCAACTAAACTGAGAAGAAAATAGCCAAGTCATTTCTTTTTCAAATGCTGTCTTTAACTTTGATTGGAAAATTAACCCATTCACAATATGTATGTTCTCACCCTTCATTCCCCTCCAATCTTAAAATATTCATTTATATTTTGACTTGAAACTTGAAGTGAAACATTATGACAGGACCTTCAAAAGAGCAGAAATATCAAATGCAAGGCAAATGAAACATATGTGAACTATTCTACACTAGAACCATCAGATTTTCCCGCTTATACACCCTGTGGAAAATTTTTTAGGTTCACTTCCGTTACCAGAAGGGCTAAGGTGTCAAAAAACAACTAGATTTTTAGTGAAATCCCAAAATTACCCTCACCTTTATTTTTGACACCGTTACCATTTCCAAATAATGGAAGTGAACCCCAAGAATAAAAGTGAAAAAAAAAATTTCCAGAGGAGGTGAAAGTGGAAAAGTCGCAAACCACATGGGTGTATATGAGGTTTACCCTTTAATTAATGACTTCAACAGTAACTTCTTTATTCCTTCCATATCACTTTTACCCTTAAACTTCATCTTGGTAAAAACACTTGAATTTAGTGTAGACTATAAAGGTGTAAGCTACTCAAGCCCACTCACAAGCTACTTGAATTCTACTTCATAAACACTCAAATTCAAGTTGATAACTGTCAAGTCAAACTCAATATCACGTAGCTCGATATTTTAGAGAGCTTAGTTAGAACATTTTAATCTAGTTCCAAAAGCAGCTCGCAATCCTAAATCCTAATCAAACTTTTCTATTTAATTTTTTAATAAGAAAACATAAATAAAAATAGTTGAGCTCAAAAGCTCATGCTTTGTAGTCAATCTAGATTTTATTTTGAAGATAATCAAGCTTAATCAAGTAGATCTCAAGTTGCTTAATTACCATACCAAGTAGGGCTTCATTGTAAGTTATAAAGCCTGAGTGAGAAGAAGCCAGGTCACTTCTGCAATACTACTTTTTAGGTACACACGAAACTGAGCCACACAATGGGAGGCAGCCCTCTCCCATCTCATTAATCCCACTACATACATCCCAGAATTTGAACTTGAGACCTCCAAATGGTGATTTCAAGCTCTAACCTCTGAGGTATCCCCTTGGGGATGCCTCCGCAATATTACAGGCTTACTTTTACCTCCACTCAGACAAAATGACATAAAATAGCAGAAAAGTAGATTATTTGCTTTAGTCTACTATCATCACTCTTACCGTCAGTTCCATACAAGGCCTTGGCCAATGGCGAATTCATGGCAGAACGAGCATTTGGGAAATCAGCACTCCCAACTTCCATAACCGTTTTCCCTGGATAAAACATCAAAGATGAAGGATTGGGTGTCGACTGAGTTTGGATAAACATGCTCCTCCTTTGCCCTGCAACCGTAAAGAAAACCATCAAACTAATACAACCCCAAAGGCCAAAAGGCAAAAAAAAGAGAAACAAAAGAAAACAGACCAACCTCTAAAATGGGTCCATTTGAGAGGAAGCAAGGAAGATGTTAACGACTCAAAATTGGAGGAAAGGACATGGCTTGGGTTTCCAACCACCAACAAGGATGGCGTTATAGAAGAAGAGAATATGAGACGGCGAGAGATTAACTGGGAAGGGAAGAGAGATTGGCATGTTTGCCGGTGAAGCATAGCTCGCCTGATCAATCTTCCAACACCTTTCATCGCCACTTCTTCTCCTTTTGTCAAAGAAAAAAACCGAATTGCCTTGAGCTATCAAGTTACAAATAGGGATGTAATCAATCAAGTTCGAGCCGATACAATGGAATGCTCGAGCTCAAGCTTGACTTCAAATTCAAGACTCAAAACTCGACTCGAGCTTGATCAAGCTCCATTTTTTTAGCTCAAGCTCGACTCGAGATAAAAATAAGCTACTCGAACTCGCTCAATTACTATGTACAAAACAAGCTCAATTTTCAACTTGATTTTAAGCTCGACTATTTATACTCGAACTCAGAATTAAAATTTTTTACAAATATATTGTATATAAAAAGTGAGTGTTTTTAGAATTTCTATTGAGAAATGAAATGAACGGTGATTATAATAAAAAAGAATAAATGGAGAATAAAGAGCACTTTCCCTAGCATTTTTTTTTATTGCTTTTCAATACTAATTTTCATCATGCCTTTGTTATTTTATTTCAGTTTGGAACTCTTGCTCAAAAACCAATTGCACCCACCAAATAAGGCAGCCCAAATTTGAGATTTTTTTGCTTAGTTAGACTTTTATTAATATGAAATAGACATTCACAACTGAAGAAAACCGTAGCAAATGGCGTCCACCAAACATTTAACCAACATACGGAATAAGAACATGATACAAACTAAAGTTAAATAGACAAAGCATAGAAATTCAATCACATTACATTTGGGAAACAGATAGAATATAGACCCTGAAGACAATCAAAGAAAAACATGGATCCATTGGATCACAAATTCCTCATACCACCAAATCACAAAGTTCCCAAATTTCACTGTCAAAGTGACCCATTCAGAAACATAAGAAGCATCCAAAATACTAAAAAGTTACCAGAAATGATCGACGAGTGAGAGAGGGACTAACCCAGAAATGATCGGGAGAGAATGAAAGGAAAGGGAGCGCTGTTGGCCTGGGATTGGGGGAGTGACAAAGGCTAAGCCGGCGTCGGAAGAATGGTTAGCTGGCTACTACACCGGCGTCGGAAAGGATTGGGAGAGAGTGAGAAGAAGGGACGCCGCAGACGGGCCTTTTGGTGGGGTGGGGGAGCCGTGGAGGAAGTGGGTAAGAATAAAATGAAAAAGATTGGGCTTTTTTAGGTTAATTATATTAAGGGTAAGAAAGTAAATTATTAATTAAAATAATAAAAATATATTAAATTATAAAAATTTGATTAGAATTATAAATTATTTGAAACAAATATTAAAATATTTAAATTTAATTTAAAATGGTAAGTTGGGTTATTTGAATACGACTCTAATTTGATAATAATTTAATTAAATTTAAATTTTATTTGAATTGAATAATTAATTAATGTTAATATATTATTTTTATATATAATTATAAATAATAAATATTTAATAGACTCTGATTTTTTTTAATTATTAATTAAGTGTTTGAACTCGGTTAATTAAATACCTAAATAATTATAATTACTAAATTTATTAAATATTAACTCTTTAATAAGCTCAATGCAATTATATCTTACAAAATTTTTATTTTAAAACTATATAAATTATTATCTAAACTCATTGGTAATTATTAATTAATTAAATTAAAATCATCAAAATGTCAATCATTTACTATAAAATATATGTCAACCAATGGATCCTTTTAAAGGTTTTTTAACGGCAAATATGAATTGATTAATTTTAAATTAAAAATTTATAATTTGTGATCAAATAGTTTATATGGTTCAGCCAACAACTAAATTATAATCTCCATATACTAAATATTAAATTTAAATATTTTAAAATTTGATATTCTCATAATATTCATATGCTTTATGAAAAAAAATTTATTATTTTTATGTTAAAAATATCGTTGATTATATAAATAAATAATGAAAAATTAATGGAGAAAATTTAACCTAAAAAAATATAATAAAAATAAAAACTTAATTTTGGGTCGAAGTGATTTGTTTTGATCTAATCTTTTAAATCAAAGTGTTTTTATATTTTGAAGTATAATTTTCCAACTTATTATTATTATTATTTTATATTTTAATTAAAATTAAAAATTATTTAATTTTTTAGATGAATGAATCAATTAATTAAAAAAAATCAAATAACAAGGTCAAAATATTCTACCAACAATGATTTTCAAAATAATTTGAGTGCGATATTTGTTCAATCAATTATTATTTTTTAGTTTAAAATTTTTTTAAAAAATCTAATATAAAAAACGGACTTTTTAGCTAAAACCAAATATAGAAAACGGACTCTTAGCATACAAAAATTTTGTTATTTATAATTAATGAAAATTATAAATTTTACAGATATTTTTTTATTCATGTTGACGGTGTTTTGGGAGGTGTGAGCTAAGAAGCTCAGAGGATGATGTGGAAGGTGGTTCAAGGAAAGTTTGGACCTGCAACCAAAAAGTATAATCAAGAAGAGCCGGAGTTAATTCTTTGATAAATGCTCCGACAGTCAAGTTAGTCTATTGTCTGAGGTTAAGAATTGAGGAAGGAAAAGGTAAATTGTAAGGAGTATTGAATAAGCTTAAAGAGGAAAGATTCAAAATTGTGTAATTAGACCTCTATTTTATTTTATATATAAAATAATGAGCGATGATGTAATTTGAGTCTATGAAAATTAATATAAAATTCATGTAAAATTTAAAAAATAATTATATGTATGAATGTAAATTATATTTAATGATATCAAATCAATATAAATTACATGTAATAATCTTAAATAAATTACAAATCAATTATTCTATTATAAAGTGATGCGTTGATAGAATATATATATAACAGTTGAGCGAGCTTTTCCTATAGATGAAGAGATAAAGGTGAACTCGTACTGTGACGAGGAGTTTATATATGAATTATCTTTTAGTGATGACGTGACAGTAACAATCAGGCTTATGCTAACTTTGTATGAGTAGACATAACAATTGCTCGTATTGACCTTGTCGATTAAGTGAATAGGTATAACAATTATCTTTTAATCTTAAAGGGTTATAAAGTGACCACCCTCGGACCTTTGTGTAGCCATTTCTTCGAGTTCTTGGCAAGAAGTTCGAGTCGAGGTACTTTACCTTGGTGAACTTTGTTGACGATGTGTCCTTATTGGTCATGGAATTTTGCCTTTGTAAGCCTTGTTTGTGACGAGTACCTATTGGTCAAGGGCTTTTGCTTTAATAAGCCTTATTGATGACCTGTTATGATGAGACATAGGAAACAGTTGGTAAGGACTTAAAAATTTTTTCAATCTTATATGCTATGGAGCAAGCGTGGTGCTAGTAAACAAAACGCGTCTTCAAGTGCATTCTGAGACACAAGCTCATGTTTCTAAATTATGTGGCTTTGTAGGACACGTAGTGCAATAGTGTGTAAAGGTTATCAGAAAAATTTATTGCTTTTAAATTTTAAATTGTACAAATTAAGTTAAGAAGGGAATAATTGTGTTTTTTGAAAAAGAGTGCAATTAAAGTGTCAGTCTTGGTTGGAGAATTAATTTGAATTATTTCAATGATTGGTTCGAATGGGTTTTTAATTCATGTCGTTTCAATTGAAACTTTTGGCTGGATATAAATAGGAGAAAAAGAGGGATTGCTAACTTGTTTTATCAATTTTTAAAGCAAGAGAAGTTTTTTGGTGTTTGAGATATTTGTGTGTTGTTGTATACCGTTGGTTTCAAAAAACATTTGTGGGTAGGTCAAATTTTGAGTTTTTTGAGGTTTTACTTCGTTTAATTTTAAGTTAAGAAAATGGCCCAAAAGAGAATAATTATGATAAAAGAATCAAGTGATAATGTGGCACTATAATGCCAGTCACTAATGGTGGGGTCGATGTGGGTCTCAAAAAATGGAGAAAATGCCTATGGAAAAGGATAGTGGAGCCCAAGAGGCACAGGGGAATGGTGGTTGGGGTTGTGGCATCGTTGTTTAAGATGTGGGTGCTTTGTGTGGGGATAAGGGAAAGGGAAAGGGAAAAAGAAAGAGGTTGTTATGGAAGAGTCGTAGGAACAGAAAGCCTTGAACCAGGGACGTGACCACTAGATGTGTACCGGTTAGTGGCAATAACAAGCATGGCAAACTAGGCTTCGGACTACGTGGCATTTAATATAAAGAACTCGATGTTCTCCGTTTCCTTGCCGTTTCAAAGGTTTTATTAGGAGTCAAGTGGGATCCAATGAAGGAATGAGGGGGATTTATCTATACAATTTTCGACATGAGTTCTTCATTCTGCTATACTCCCTTTTCCATCTGGTGTTGGCTACCTCTATTTTGGCCGTATCGCAGCAAGCGCCAAATGCTTAAGGAATCCTGGTGACTTACTTCATTTTTTGACGACTCATGAAATGGGTCCCATAATTGAACATGGTGTTGACGTTATACATGTTGAGGAAGATCAATGGGTGGCTTTACTATTTTCAAGCTCAGGGGTGAACAAGTAGGTTGAGTTGTCTTCGAATAACCATCCAACTATAATGAGTTCGTTGTGGCTCGCACAAAAACTCCTGTTATGCATTTTTCCTTCACAATTAGGTGGTCCTATGCCAGTGTGTTGGGGAAGGGAATTTTGAAACTTGGAGATGATAAGGCAAAATAGGTGAACATATTGAAAGATGAGAAGTTGTCATACTTATCGTTTACCACCCATGAGAACATCAGCGATTATTGCTTTATTATGAGAACCTGAGCCTGGCTACTATCGTGCAGGAGGTGTTGGATCAAGGGAAATAGCAAGGTGGAGGTAAGCTAAACCAGAAGGAAAGTTAAAAGTGCCAACCCAAAAAAAGATTTGTGGGGTAAAAAAGGCAAGCTAATTCTTTTTGTATTGTTTGCTTTGTTGGCCAAGTTGCATGTATTAAAATGTATACTCATGTGGTTTCTTGTTGTGGCTGTGTACTTGTGTTGATGTTGTAGTGAAGCAAGCAGCAATGAAATCCAAGAAGCCTTTTGTTTGTTAAGGGAATAATGTGCCAAAGACTAGTGGTGTGCAGCAAGTGACTGAGGGAAGGCCAGTTGTGGTTGCCATTGTTGGCATCAGAATAATATTGGCGCACAAATTTATATGGGGACCTAGGGTGTTGATATGGGACAAAATAATGGAGAAGTGTCATATTTGGGTGAATCAATGAGGGTAGAACTTGGTGTGCCAAATGCTGGAGTCATGGATAAGATTAATTGCATTGTGCTTTATGTTATTTGATCATAGTGAACTTGTAAGGAGTATTGAATAAACCTGAAGAAAAGGTTACGATGAGGTTATGATTGGAAGAAAGAAAAGGTAAGTTGTAAGGAGTATTGAATAGGCTTGAAGAAAAAAGATTCAAAATTGTGTACATAAATTTTTTTACTTTATGTATGAGATAATAGATAATGATATGATTAGAGTTGATAACAAATGATAAAAAATTCATATAAAATTAGAAAATAAATCATATGAGTATAAGTTATAATAATTATTTTAAGTAAATTGAATATCAATTGATATATTTGTGAGATTATGTATCGATGAAATATTAGTGGTGATAATTAGTTAAGCTTTTTTCATGGATGAATAGAGAGGAGCAAGCTTGTATTGTGGTAAAGAATTTGAACATCAATCATACTTGGTGGAGATATAATAGTCAGACGTATACTAACTTAACAAATATAAAGAATGAACAATGTGAATCGGTATAACAATTCATAAATAATAAAATTTTTAAACTCTAATGACAATTTTTATTATAATTAATAAAATTTTTAAAATTTCATCTATATAAATAAAAAAACACGTGGAAGAGACTATTACACAGCTTTGTGCAATGTATCAATCAAAGTCAAACTCGTGATCAAATCTCAAACCATATCCCCTCTTTTTCTCTTTCTTTTCCCTCTCTAATAATAAAAAATATTTTCCTTAAAAATGAATATTATAAAGATATAACTATAAATAAAGGTCGTAGTGGAAAATGTACTAACATCATCTCCAACTCTCTCTCGCGCGCACTCTCCCAAATGCTAAATCTCCAAACCCTAACCCTAACCCAATTCAATATAATTTCTCATGAAATTTACAGATTGTAGGTTATCTCTCTCCCTTATACATTCTTCTCTCAAGAAACCCTAGCTTCTATTTCCTTCTTGTGATTGATAATAGAGATCTCGAAAGGCAAATTCGGGTACTCGTTCCACCATGGAAGGGTCTGTGGTGGAGGATCTCGGGGCGCCGGAGTCCTGGGAGGTGGCCGATTTGGATGCCACCATGAGCCGCTTGATGCTTTCTTCAAACAAGGAAGCCAAATCAGAATTTCCTGATGCTACTTCTTATTCAGCTTCAGCTTCTGCTTCTTCGGCTTCGGCTGAGAAGGTGGTTGCGGAGGATGTCATTAACCAGGTTGATCAGTTTCTCCGCGAGGCTATCCAAAACCCTCGCGAGCGCCTTTCCAGTAAGTCTCGTTTCTTTTTGCAAATAATTCGCTAGGGCTCGTGGATTTAGGAATTGTAACTTTTTGTTTGGAACAAGAAATTTAGATGATCGGGTTATCGCATACTCCTTCCCCTTGTTTAGGGTTTCTTGTTGGCCTAATTTTTTCTAAGGTCTCGCCCTATTCCGAACCAATGCGCTGCTTCAGGGGCCTTATCCTAGTAGTTGGTGAACTAAGAAACAAAAAAATGAATTAAAAGAACTGTCTTTTTCTTGGAACTAATCATGTTCTTGGTGCGTGCTTGTCTGATATTTAATAATTAATATCCTGAATTGCAACATGCTAATCCAGCTTTGCTTGTTATGTTTTATTACTTTGGATTGCTTAACTTTGTAATGCTGCATTTGATATGCTAACATTGCAAGTGGCATGTCGTAACTTATTATTTTCCAATGACCAGAATTAAGTTCTTCAACATGGTCAGGCTTCGTGAGAGATTTGATAAGATAAGATGAAGAGATTCTTAGAAGAGTCTCAGCATTGTATGTTGCCATAACTAAAGTGACTCTCTTTTAAAAGTTGGGCATTTAAGGAAGCATGTGGGAGTGGTATTAAAGTATATATGGATGGCACTGGTTGATTGTGGATCATATCGAAAATTGAATGATTGAAAAAGAAAGTTAGGATGCCATGTTAGTTCACTATTATGATGCAAAAAATTCAGTCAGATTAATTTGGAAGGCTTTCTAATGCACTTTGTGGTTTTAAAGGTATTGATCAATTATTAGTTGGTTATAAGAGTGATTGTGGTTTAAAAACTTTCAAATGAATTAAGGGGTCAATTTTAGCTTTTTCAACAAATTTGGTGGAAAGGCAGGGTTTCTTTGAAGAACAAATGACTTTAACACTATTTATATGCTATCTCATTTTCCCAATTTTAAATCTACAGAAAACAAGTATTTATTCTCTGCTCTAAATGTTGTTTCCATAGTTAAACATTTACATTGGATTGTTATTTTTATTGTGTAAAACATGCATCTGGGATTGATATATTTCTAACTTCATGTTATTTACAAATGTATTGGCCACATGAGGTGCCAGACATTTCTGCAGTGAACATATCTGGTCCATGTACCTTTCTATGCAATAAGTTATGTTTGTGGAGTGGTGTTAAGGTCAGCTATTAGACTAAAGTTGTTTGGTCTATTTCGATTTATGCTTCTCTGCTCTTATTAAATTTCCTCAAATTACAGCTTGTACATGTACTTTATTTTGTATGTTCTAATACTTTCACGTTAGTTAAATATTGTTATGAGGTTGATGTTTAATGGACAGTTTCTTTGTAACACATACATTTTGCAACATAATAGTTTTTTCCATGTGCAGTATAATATATAATGTCTGCCATGGGTGCTTGGTGTACTTATCTGTTTGATAGTATAATTATTTTTGCCATGTAATTTAGGGGAGTCTGCTTCTCCAACAATTAAACTGCTAATCGAATGTATGATGTCTGCTATAAATGCTTAGTCTTTGATTTTGCATCTAGCCTATCAGACCTCTTGGTCCATAAGCTAGCTATAATTTCATTTTCAGTTCTTATGCTTAATTGTTTATGGTTAATATCTGTTTTGCACCATGTTCTTCTCTGTGGAACAACTGGCATGGATCAAATGTGGTGTTAAATAGTTACTTAACAAGTTTCACTGATAAGAAATACCAATAATTTGGGTAAACTGTTCCGTGTCTAGATTCCAGCCCTTGTGAACAGAGAGTAGATGCTGTACATAATTTTAATGGGAAAATAAGTTGATAATTTCTTTTAGGATTCCTTTTTAATTTAGCAGAAGAGCCTATTTATCCATTCTCATATACGTTTAGAGTATCACTATCACCAAAGCTATAATGAGTATATTAATGTCCCTTGTATATCACTTTATATGGTGGTAAATTTTTGTAGAACAAAGATTAAAAAAAGAAAGGATTTAATGTAACTATTGTTCAATCATAATTTTCTTGTCATTTATTTTAATTTTCATTAATTAATTGATTTATTTCGAATGTTTGGCTCCAAACGAAATCAACTTGATTATTGAATAATTTTTCTTGAGATTGTTGAAGAGTTTTGTTTACAAAAATTTGCTTGAAACTGCCAAAGGAAACATGTAGCATTTAAGCATTCCAAGAACTTTAGACTAGCTATTTTTTATATTACTGGAGGATAAGGGAGGTTTAAAGTACAATTGACTTCTTTCACTAGGTAATTAAGGTAGCAAAGAAGTCAAAACAACCCCGTAATCTGAGTGAGAGTTGGTTTTTGGTTATTCATCCCTTGATAAGCTCTAAGCTGCTCAAGGAGTCTGCTTTACTATTGCAAATGAAGCTGTTCTGCATTCTGTTTCTCTGTTACGTGCTTCTTCTTGCATTTTAAGAAGTATGCCCTTTTGTTTCTTAATGTTCAGTTACCTGTGAAGTTGATAGTTATCATTTTGCAATTGTTTTGTTTATGAGGAAACAGTAATGTTGTCATTATTGATGTGGTTGTCATTTTTTTTATTTGAAAGCATCATATTCTGGCACTTATTGATTTGGGTACTATTGTATCTTCAAAGAATGAGTGGCCTCCATCTTATATTTGAGCAAGAGTGCTTAACTGTACTCATAAAGTGAAAACTCTTAATCTCTTTTTTCAGTCCTGAGGATGGAGCAAGATGTTGAAAAATTTATCCGTGATCCTATTCGGCAGCAATTGGAGTTCCAGCAGCTGCCTACGTCATATTTAAGGTTGGCTGCACATCGTGTGGCGCAGCATTATTCACTGCAGTCAATGGTTTTATTAGACAATAATACACCTGATGGTTCTGGTTCTAGAATTATTGTCCGTAAGACTTCTGAATGTAGGCTTCCTCTTGTTCGCCTGGCAGACATCCCTGTAAATTTACCATCAGAAGACCCTGGTGTTGTTAAGGTGGCAATTAAACAGAGGCCACAGCAAAGGTCTCAGCTTACCAGCAATTCAAATTCAAATTCTTTGAAGTCAAACAACAGCAAAAGTGTGGAAGAAAGAAAAGAGGAGTATAACCAAGCTAGAGCAAGGATTTTTAACTCTAATAGTTCTACCAGTGGTTCTGGTGGAAAATCAGAGAGTGAACTGAGGTTGCAGGATATTTCCTACCACAGTTCCTCAGGAATGCCAAAGATGGAAGAGAAACCTGTTTCAGTGGTTTCTGACATAAATTTTGGTAGGGGTTTGATTGAATCCTCTACAAGTAGTAGTAGGTCAGCTAGAAGTAGGACAGAAAAGGAACCAATTGGTAGGAGTAAACCAAATAATAGGGTGGCCATCTTTCGGGATCGTGAGACTGAACGCAAAGACCCTGATTATGACAGAAATTATGATAGGTATGCCTCTATTTTAATTTTTGTTTCCTGTAGGGTACTAGATTTTCTGATTTTTTTTCTGGAGTCTCATGCTTTGCAAGGTTCATTGAAGTTAATGTTGAAAGTTATATGGTTAATTTGCAACATGAGTCATTATTTTACTATTGTAAAACAAGGCTTGAGAACAATTTTTATCTCTATACTGTTTCAATGAAGAGTGGATGAGTCTATGATTGTTTTCAGGATGATGAAGAGTCTCATCCTTATCATTTATAAATATGAATAACCATTCATATTGTTTTGTTCTGTCTGATCCATGTTGTTGATTTTGATCTGTATGGTTCAAATATCTTTATTTTCTTATTCTTTTCATAAATTCTCTTCATTTGTTTAATTTCAACCCCTTTTATTTCACTATCATCTTTTTCTTTTCTGATACCTTTTTAATATATGAACACATGGTTGTCCTGGTATACTTATATTTTTTGAAAAGGAATGGAAAGAGGAACTTTCCATTTGTAAAAACTTATACATCCATTAATTAGAGAATTGAGAGGTAATTGGTAGAAGAAAAACTTCATATTGGTGTCAAATTGTCTTTAGTAGTTTATTAAATTAAGCCCCTGTTCTGGCCTCCACCATCAAATAACTCAACTTTTCAAAAAAAAAAAGAAAAGGGAAAACAGTAAATCTTTATGAGGTTAACTACCACAATTAAGCTTATCCTGATTTATTGAGAAGAGATATATGCCTGCTACTACAAGGCCTTTTGAAAATATGCAAAATCTTGGGTGGGAAGTGTAAACAAGGGAATAAAACGGTTTCAGTCAATAGGATGGAACCTAATAACAGTCGGCTCCTCAATGTCATCAAATATTCTAATCATTATAATAGAACTATTAGCTAATACTTTTGTACAAGTCTACTAACAATCTAAAGGTCTGCCTTTGATTTTTCATTATCTTACATGATAGAAATATTTTCTTTGATTGCAAATTGAGGAAAGAGAGAAATGTTGATAAAAATCTTAACAATATCAATTATATTTTCAATTCCACATGCTGCTAAGATCATGCTGGATTGACCTATGGCAATTGCATTTGTTTTTTATTTGTTAAGTTATATATGCTACTTAGGTATTGCAAAGCCATTTTTTTCATAAGGCAAAAAGTTTATATAGTGATTGTTTTCCTTCAGGTACATGCAAAGATTTGATCCTGGGTTTAGGTTCAATAGTGGACCATATACAATGCAGCCTATGTACACCCCTTCAATTAACTACAACACTGAATTTCCACAACTTGGATCTACTCATAGGCCTCAGATATCTACCGAACACCAACTTCGACCTCTTCCACAACATTTACCTGGGCCCTGGCCGGTACCATCAACTGCTGCAGGAATTAGTTATGGTCATCCTGAAACAATGATACCATCTTTTAATCCAAATCATGTTGGTGCATGCTCCACACCTGGCATATATTTACATTCTTCTCAGTATCCTTGTCAGCATCCTGGAATGCCTTTCTTCCGCCCTCATGACCATGTTCACCAGCCTTTTTCGCAGGTATAGCAACTTCACAACTCTCCTTCCTAATCTTAGTAAAATACACACCTTTTTTGTTCCTTCCTCTGATGCATAGGTTTTAGTCACTTTTTTTAGTAAACACTTAACCATGTTTAGGTTTGGATTCCATCTTCAAACAACATTCCAGTCTTAGCATCATCACTTGCAGCAAGTGACCAACAAAATTTCTCCTGCTAGGTTTTAAGTTCAATCTTGAGCTTAGGATGCAGAATAGATCAGTCTATATAATTTATAATCATGGTTAAGTATGATAGTTAATTGCTTTCTCTCCTAGATGCCCTTTTTCTTCCTGACCACTGAGGGCAAACAGTAAAAATCTATTATAAATAAGATACTTTCCTTTAAAATTTATTCATGATGGGACTGACATTATGTATTGGAAAGAGTATCAGATATTATGGGGTAATCAGTTATAAATGAGATGCTTTACTTTAAAATTTATGCAAATAAACAATCAATCGTGAAAACAGCAAGCACCATCAAAAAAGCTGTGAAATATTAGAAGCATGAAAAATAAAAAATAAAAAAGGAAATGAAAAAATCTTGTTTCAGATCAAAAGCAGAATTTACGTGTTGACCTAGTAATTCTTCATGAAGATGGCTTATTTTTTATTTGGGTAGACTGAATCCCTGCATCATTTCTTGGAAGGAAAAAAATTTGTGCCTACAGGTATTTGTTTGTCTCTTGAGTTCCAATTTCTGATTTTGGTCTTTGAATCATTGAATTTATAGTCTCATCAACAGCAGCCTGATGCTAGTTTTGGATTAGCCCGGCCCCGTTGAGGGGCTTGGGCCATGCCTGCACCCTGCCAGCTAAAAGTTGATTTGGAATATGATGGATCAATGCAGTTAAGAGTAATCAAAACTGGCAGTAGTGCAGGCATAGAGAACCGGGGTGAACTGGAATGCTACATCATTTTGATGGATACGTGTTGATACATTCCACCACCCTCGATTTATCTTGGAGCTTCTTGTATCTTTGGAAAATGTTGGAGAAGCTTGTTTGGTTTTAGCATAATCATTGCGGTTGATGATGATGGAAAGTAGATCAGAATTATTGGAGCTAAGAATGTAATCGCTCATCGATGATGAAGGTATGTCTCACATGCATCATGCCTGTTTGGCAAAATAAACATTTTATTTCTGTATTGCATTTATGTTCTTTATTAGATTTTTAGATTATTTTCCATATAAATATGACATTATCTATTATCTTACAGCTAGATGAGGAGCCAAAGGGAACTGGGAAGATGTCTAGAAGTGGGCAAACTGCTTCTGTCCTGTTGGCCTTTGAATGTGCAGCATCTCCCTTTGGTAAAGCTTTCACTGTGAAATAATATGCCTTTACTGTAAAAATTGTTTGCTGAAATAATAATGCAACCAGATTACGTATCATATAAGTATTTGATCCTGCCTATTTTGAACCTTTTGATTACGAGCTAAAGTTTATTAATATTTTAGCTAGGTGTCCGAGTATGTGTGGTCTTGATTTCCACTCCCACATCTGGATGTTCTGAGAGTTGAGTTGTAGGAGCAAACTAGGAAAACGAGTAGTGTTTTCTGCTGGTTACTTTACCCAAGCAATGACTGGCATATATAACCATTATAGGACAGATAATGCTATAGCTTTACTTTAAGAGCAAACTTAACCCATAGCTAGTGAAATGGGTCGCAATTTCTTTCTGCAGCCTCAACAGATGGTAGAATAAACTGTGCCCATTGAAATTTACCAAGGATCTAGTCGTGTGCGTGCTTTTCTTTGGTTCATCAGGTTAATGACATTCATGTGTTCAACAAGTATTCAGAGCGAAAACTATCAAACTAGATAATGAAAATATTTGAGTACCTGACATTTTCCCTTTATTTCATTAGGTTATACATTTTATATGATTAAATGCCGGTGGTGTTTGTCAATACTTGTGTACCAGACTTTCATGCCAGAAATCTGTCCATAAATGTTCGAATGTTTACATGAAGTTTAGAAACATGGCAACTTGTGGTTAATATACATGTTTGGCGTTGTCTTATGATAGAAAAACATAAGGGAAAATCTTTGCTTTCCATGCAGAAGTAAATAGCGAAAAAATTACAACAATTAGTCTCTATTCAATTATTTTCACTCAAAAGTCTTTATTTGAATTAAATTGATCCAAGGGTCAGATTTATCCAAAAGCTTGTAACATTTTAAAGGGGATTTGCACAATGAGGCCATCAAACAGGTCTGGGCAAACAATGAGATTTTTTTAAAGAACGGATTGAGCTTTGGCTTTAATATTCAAGGCTTGAGCTTGCTCCGGTTTGAATTATATGAAATATGTTACATATTAATTTATTGTAGTGTAAATATTAGAAAATTTGTTAAGTTAATCCATGTATTAAATTTAATAAAAAAAAGAAAAATTGCTAAAGATTAAATAAAAAATATCATTTTTTTATTTTTATTTTTAAAAGAAAAAACTATCTTGGGAGGCTTGGGTACTAATATTTAATCATTTGGAAGGGCTTGAGCAGAATTTGAGGTTTAAATTTGTCAAGTCAGATTAAGTCAAGCATGTAAAATGTTAATATCATAGCTTGATTCGAATCTCACACAGTGTACACCTCTAATTTGGATATTGTAAACTTTGTTGGCTTGTCAAATCCACCTTGTGATGGTGGGGGTTGTTGGTGTTGCAGATGATGTACACTCTCTGATGAGGGGAGATTAACCATCATCCCTATTTTCTTCTCTTGATACGGGAAATACAAAGAATTTCTTAAACTCATCCTTCATTTCTAGTACGAACCCATAAAAGTACCTCGATTTGGGAAATAAGATCAAACAATCCTAGCTTGGGGAAAAAAACTCATTATTTATCTTAAGAGCATTTAGCATTTCAAAAAGAAAAAAAAAAAGAAGCATATGATGCGGAGCTGCCATCACATGAACCTCAACATATGCACATCACAATCTCTATCACAGTCTCTATCGAGCATTGATACCTCTTCTTGTCCCTTAAGCATCTCTCTTTTTCTAAGCTGCCACTTTTATATGCATTCTTCTAACAACTTCATAAACTTTATTCTTCTTTTCATATCGGAGCCATGAGTCATGACCCCTCTCTCAATCTCTCTTGTATTTTTAAACCGTTAAAGTTATAATATAATCAATATCTACTGGAAAAAGGCAGACAATGGGGCTTTTGCAGATGGTATTTGTTGTTTTTGCGTAACCCATTTAAGTCTTAGAACCCTTGTTTTATTCCCATTTTCAGTCAACCATGTATTCAAACCAATGCCAAATGCTCTTACTTGAAGGATTCAAGGTTTGCTTCTCATCTTCTTTCTAATCTCAACAGCTCATCAACATTCAATTGTGTTTGTTCTTCATTTCTGGGCTCTTGCTCTCTATCTTCCAGCTTTCTTTATGATTCAGGATTGTAGTTCTCTAATATCTGTCGTTCTATTTATTCATCTAAAGTTAACATCTTCGATTGCATAAACAAATTCGGGGGCAACCAAAAACAGCTCTGAGATGGATAAACTCAACTCACAGCTATATTGGAAGAACTACTGCATAATCAAAGAAAATGAAAGGTTGAGGAGGCAGGCTCAACAGCTCAACCATGAGAACCAGGCTTTGTTGTCTGAGCTGAAGCAAAAGGTCGCAAAAGGACGCTCCAATCCAGAACAAGGCTCCTGTCTTAGCTCCACTTCCAACCCAAACTATAACGAACCACCCAAACCTTTACCATAATCATGTTCTATGACTCCATTTACCATGTATTAGATGATTCGTTAAGAATAAATTTAGTTAGACGTGTTTTACATGTCAAAAACAGTGGGCATATTTCTGGAATCACGCATGTTATAAATAGGGCAAATGCAACAATATATAAATCCTATATGCTGCAAGTTATTGTGCATTGACAGAAGGCTTAATTGTGTAGCTCCACTGCATAAATTCAGTAACATAGTACAATATACCTGTGCATATAAATAGGAAGCTGAGTAATGCCACAATCAACAGTATAAACCGCAACCTCTAAAGCAAGTATGGGACCAATGGTAGATCCACATCCTATATCATTTCTCACCACAAAATTCTTACAAGGAAAGCATAAAATGCAGTTGCAACTGTCTCAAAGAGAATATATATATATATATATATTTTTATTTTATAAAACTAGAAGAATGTGAACATTTGAATGTCTAATGTTTTTGTTTTCTTTATATTCATTTCTCAACTATGTTCCGTTGTTATCCATCACCATGTAACTTGTGTCAAGACACAGGATCTGTGCAAATTACTGTAAGATTGGACACAATATTGTTCATGTTTGGACAATTTTAAGCAATTGGGGCATGTAGGACAAGCATATAATACAAGATAAAAACCCAAAACCTCGATATAATCTAATTTATTTTGAGTTCAGTCGAAGCTACCAACAAGAAACGGTAATTTCTTTTGTTACTAGGGATTGACTACAAATAAAACAAATAAATAAGACATGAGCCAATCGGTATGACATTAAAAATGGCGTTTAAAGGTTGCAAGAGAAGTTTACGTGCATAATGTCCTCTCCTCGCACAGTAATTGCTTGTTTTAAAGCTTGCTCAGCAGTTATGCATAAACTTCAAGAGACTGGTACTCCATCGGGTTACCGGTTTCCTTTCCATCCTAAATGTCATCTGCAGTTTTTTCTGACCGTCTTAAATTTCTGTTTAATAGTTAATCTACTCAACTGTTCCGATATATATATATATATATATATATATATATATATTATATCACAGTAGTGTTGCTGGCTACGTACGCTTACAACTGAAGTGATATGCCTTGTTTGGTGGCTCCTGCTTGTTGCTCTTTCTCTTGCATTTTTCTTCACCAACCCATCATTTGCAGAGCCAAGACCAAACGTAATCAACGCTGAAATCAACACCATCTGCTCCAAAACTCAATCGCCTTCCTTCCGCTTTCGAGTCCTCACCAACGAAACTCTCCATGCAAACAAACCAATCTTCATGGCCTGGTTAAAATCTCAATCCAACTAGCACTCGCCTGGGCAAATGTAACCCAAGCGGCGATATATCCACTCATCAAAGAAGCCAAGAACTACAATGCGAGAGAAAGTTACCTGCTTTCTTCTAAGAACTATGAAGAGGCCGTGGGTGCCATCAAGGATGCGAAGCGGATGCTGAGCAAACGTGACTATCATGGGGTGAGAGTTGAAGCACTTGCGGCCTCGGAGGAGGCTAAGGCTTGTGAACATGACGTGCCAATTCCATCACCATCTTCTTATCCTTCTCCATTGCATTAGAAAAACAAGAATTTTAACCATTATTGCAACATTATCTGGGCTATCATCAATCGTCTAGTCGATTCCAATTTGATTATTAATTGTTTTAGCTGTTTGCTTTACAATAATTAAGATTGGAATGGATGGTTTAATTTTGATGCTTCCCATATAGTTCTGTTAACCCTTTTTTTTTTTAAATTGTTGCTTTATTAATTTCTCCTTCATCATGTCTGGCTTTGAAACTGTTGTAGAAACAAAAGAATGGTTTTTTGTTTAATTTTAGTATAAAAAACTTTAATAGTTTGGTCTTATTGAAGAGCTTAGCCTGCCTTCAAACAATGCTGGGAGTTTGGTTCTCCTTATCAAGCATTTGAATTCAGCATAAAGTCACGATTTAAATAACGATCACGCTCATGTTTTCGATCGCGTCGTATTTATTGTGTTTTCAACTATAACAGAGATCATTGCGGTTAATGCGATCATCGTGATCGTGAATTTTTTTTTACACAATTTATTATAAAATATAATAATTATAATTATAATTATAAAAATTCTTATTCAATGATTTTTAAAATAATTTATGACACTCAATATTTTTTATTTTTTTAAAAAAATTATTCACAATTTTATTTAGATTATAAAAAGCATTCATAAAATTTTCAAACATATATTTTTTATTTTTTAGCTTTTAATTTTAGTAAGAGTAATAGATTATAAAATGCTAAATTTATTAAATAACTTAATCTTTTTTATACACTAATTGATATAAATTTTTTTATCACAAATAACTTTCAATAATTATATAATAAATACAATCTTTAATAATTACACAAAAATAACAAGAATTAATCTAATATCAAAAGAATTGACAATAATATAAATATCAAAACAACAAAAAAATTAAACTTCAGATACAAAATTATAAATTAATTATAACACAATCAAAATATAATATTTAATTTTAATTATTTTTCATTTAATTTATACAAAAAAATTTATCAAAAATTTTCATCTAAAATCTCTATATATTTTATATTAAATTATTAATCTCTTATTTTTTTAATTATAAATTTTCAAAATCTTTAATTAAATTTTATCTAAAAAAATTTTAAAAATTAATTACAAAATTAAATAAAAATTCAACCCTCACCCTCTCCCCCAACACCCCACCACACCCAATACCTCCCTACCCAATCCAACGCCCCACCTGCCAAATGTCCCTCGATTTGTTTAATTCTAGGAGCGCAGCTTGCTCTCTTCTGCTCCTCATCTTCTTCCTCGTCCAAAGTTTAATTTTTCAAAATTTTCTTTTTCTCTTTTTTTTTATTTTTTTATCCCTTTATCATTATCACTTATCTAATACCTATGAAATAATTCAATAAATTAATCACGTATCAAATATAATTATAATATCATGAAATCTAAAAAAAAAATATTTAAAATATTATGTAAAATCATCATTCTACCACTACAAACCTATATATAAATAAAATGAAAAAAATTAAAAATCACAGGTAAACCAATAAACATAAAATTAAAAAAAAAATTTATGTCCAATCATGAATTTATAGATTGAAAATAACGATGTATCCCTTTAAAAAAATATAATAACTTTTTATAACTTTTCATCTACCTATTATTTTAATTAAGTTAAGTTGTTATTATAATATGGAAATGTTTCAAATGAATTTAATTTATATATATTTTTAAAAATTATTTGCAAATTATTAATTAATTAAATATGAAAATATTGAATTAATATTATAATGTTTTATAACTTTTTGTATATCCTTATCATTTTACTTAAATTTGATGGTTTATAATGAAAAGATTTTTTAAAATAAATTAAATATGAAAATATTTAAATTTATATGATAATATCGTATGTACTTTTTTTGGGGTTAATGTTAGAATGATTTTTGAATTATATACTCAAATTTGATACTTAAATTTAAAAATTTTTAATATGATATTTGAATTATAAATATGTTAAATAATGTAGTATTTGGATGATTATTTATTTGTTACGTGTTATTATTTAAAATCAGTCACATTAAATATGAATACCATATTAATTATAGATTTATAATTCAAATTTTATATTAAAAATTTTTAAAATTCAATTGTCATATTAAAAATTTTATTATAATTTAAAGCTCTTTAACGACATTAGCTCTTTCCTTTTCTTATCATTTTAATTAAATTCTGTGATAGATATTAAAATTTTAAAAAATTGAATTAAATGTATTTTTTAAAAATTATTTTTAAATAATTAATTGGTAAATTAATATTTATTTACTTATTTATTTATTGTGTAAAAATATAACTTTAAATATATATGTTAACTTTTATATTATACCTTTTTATTAATATTAATTTAATAAATAACAATTAATACTTTTAAACATGCATTGAGAAAATATGATAAAAAAATTATTTTTACAGAAAAAAATTATTAATCACTTGTTTGATAGAATATTAAAAAATTTGTAACCATTGATTAATTTTTTAATGCATTTGTTAATTTATTTTTTAAAATAATTTAATGTAAGATTTTTAATCGTAAGCGATTAAATGGCACTTAATTTGTTTACTAATTTTATTTAACATTTATAGAATCACGTAAATTTAAAATATTTTCTGAAGTTAGACTGGATAGCAGGGGAGCGGATCCTCTCCACCGCAAAGATGTCAGCGGCGATGTTCACTGATTTTCCAAACAATAATCTGTAGCTAAAACATGTACACATAACTCTTTTTATCTTTTTGACTAAAATTTTGCGTTTCACAAAACCAACACCGTTTCTTCGCTTTCCTTCCGTCTTTACCCATTTCACTGGTTTTTTTTTTTTTTTTTTTCTTTTGCTTTACTTCCTCGCCATTGGTAAAATTGAGCAAGAAAGACATGTCGAGCCACAAAATCCTTCCTCTTCCGTGTTATCTCTTATTTACAATGGTTTTTTTTTTTTTTTTGTTAATTTCTTCTCCAAATCTATGGTATTGGTCTTTCTCTTTGTTTCTATAACAGACTTCCCATAACCTTTTTTCGTTCAATACCCAGCTACTTGATTCTAACTATTAAGCAAGTTGGCAGCAATTTTTTTCTTTTTTTTTGGCTGAAAGTTGGTAGTAATTTGATTTGAAAAGCAGATTCTTGTACTTGCTTTTGGATGACTTCAGCTTAAGAAGCGAAGAAACGGTATTAGTAAAGTGAACCGCATAGTTTGGTGAAAAAAAGGGAAGTGATGTGGATTATTTTTAACCATAGATTATTATTTGAATATCAGTGGAGATCTCCACTTATTTCATTGCAGTGGAGAGGATCCTCTCCCGGATAGCAGACTAGCAGAGAAACCACCATCTCCCAATATCGTTTGAGAGGTCTATGGCGGGAACCATCCGATCCCTAATTTTGACGCCTCCGTGCACCGTCACGGCGCCATTTTCTCGGCGGCAAACTTTCCCTCTCATCAGCCGCTCCCTCAGAATCAATCCTAGCCGTTCCATTTCAGCACTTGTCAGATGCTGTAAACTGTCGGATGAGGTTTCCTTCAATAGGCTTTCTAGTTTGGCTTTCACTTTTTTGTTTTTTTCGTTTTATGCTTTTGCAGCAAACGAAGTTTGATTTGAATTGTAGACAAATGGTTCAGGTTTGGCTAATGGCTTAAATTGGACAAAACCTTTGCTGAATTTTGCCGCCGACAATTTTCTTCCTTTAGGTAATGATAAATTTGTTTAAGGGGAATGAGCGTGGTTTTCGTTTTTGCTTTAAACAATGTTTACCGGTTTATTTTTCATTTTTTTGTACAAAATTAGCTGAATATGAATATATGATTTCTGTTCATGAGGAATGCACTAGAAGATTGTTGATTTTCTATTTTGGGATTCTTATGGTGTGTGCATTTTGAAATGGATTTTATTTATTGCAGGTTATTAGTTATAAAAATTGAATATCTCTATTCTTCTCATCTTTCTTTTAAAAAAATGAGAATGTTGGCTTTTCCTGCTTTCTTTTTCGTGAAAATTCAGTTGTGGAATGTTGCCATGCAATGGTCTTTGATGGTGCTGTAAGGTTCTGGAAAATAAGGTTGTTTAATGTGTAATGATAAAACCTTGAGTAAAAAAATCTGCAAGTATTTTTGGTGATTTTTAGATAGTGGCTGTTTTTATTTTCTTTTTACTTTCTAAGAAGCACTTTTTTAAATGAAAAAGGATTTACTTTAAAGTGAAACAAGAATTGTTCAAACGACCTCTGCTTTTTGCTTTTTTTGTCTAAAATAAAAGACAGAACATGTTCTTCCTCGGTGGGATCATTTAACTACATGCTTCAATATTTTACAGTAGACCCTTTCACTTAAATGAAAGACTTGTTTTTGCTTTTGGTTTTAGAACAATTCCTTCTCTAATCAAATATATTTAGGGTTTAGGGTTTGCATTTAGAACAATTCCTTCTCAATATTTCTTTCAGATTCCTAACAGACACACTTATTAGTAATGCAACTTGTATAAGACCAACATAATTAGATATTGTTTATTTTATTTTTTGATTTGGAGACGAGGGGATTCGAATGTAGCTCTTTGAATAGGGGACATATGCATCTAGCATTGAGCCAAATGGTCAGGTGCGATATTAATTTAATTTTATTTGTCCACAATAGTGCCTGTTATGAGAAAAGAACAGAAAAGTTGGGATAGTTTTGTCATTTATAATTGATTCAACAAAAGAAGAAAAAAGTGGAATGATTACAGCAGGAGGTGCTCAATGGAGGGGCTAAAAAATAACTTGAATCAATGTTCATGATCAAGTGATAATGCCTTCAGTATTTGATATATAGTAGGTGGATAAACATATACACTTGTCATTCCGATTGCTGGCTTCTTGGGCAGAGTTTGAATTAGTGCAAAAGCATATCATATTGAGATTGATGAAAATTAAAGAATCACACGGAAAGATGAATAATTAACATTGATTTGTCAAAATATCCTTTTTTTCCCTTTCCATTATGGTAGTAACTGCGAATGAGCAAGTAGGGGGTGGCAACTACAGAGGTAGTGAGACTGACAGCAATTTCAGGAATGTGTTTTCCCAGCTCTTTAAATCTCTGGAAAATCTTGTAAGCTCCTTATGAATAGTATTCTCTTGTAAATCCCTAAATTTGCTTTGTCCACAATTGCCCTGATATCAATTTCTCATTGTCCAACCAAAAAAAAAATGAATTTCTATTGGATAAGGAAAGGATGTTGCTTTTGGTACAAGAAAGCCAATTCTAATCATCATCTAAAAAACACAATCCTACAAATAAAATCCATGATGAAACTAGGACAATGAAGTTGAGTCAAGTGCTAACAACAAAAATGATTTTTCTTTTTTGATCTGGGACCCCCCCGGTGTCCGATAGCCACTTTAGGCCCCGACTAATCCGGAGTCGAGCCTGGTCGGACCCCATAAGGGGAACAAGCTCTCCCAAGCCTGTTTTCTTTATTCACAAGACTCAGAACCGAGACCTTGCTTAAGGAGAACCGAGCTCCTTGCCACTCAGACCAACAGGCGTTGGTATAAATGATTCATGTTATTGAAAGGTGAAAGGAACATGTGAATATGTTCAGTTTTTCCTTATAATCTCAAAAACTTTGCCCTGTCCATTTAAAATTTTGTTTTTCTTATGCCTTCTTTGTGTGAGATAAGTCTTTTCATTCTCAAATATAACAAGGATTTGGTTGTTTTTGTGATGTTACAAGCAGTACTTATTGGTGGGGTAGTATTTGGACTTGCAAATCCTACCCTTGGCTGTCTTGCTGATAAATATTATCTGTCAAAATTTAGCACTTTCGGGATATTTATTATCTCGGGTAAAATTTGAGCATTGTTCCTTTTTTTCTCATGGTAAAGATATTGCCTTATGATTTACATCTCTCATAATTCACCTATTATGCAGGTTTGACTCTGCGCAATGATGCAATTGGTGCTGCTGCCAAAGCATGGCCTATAGGACTTTTTGGGCTAGTATGACCTCAAATTTCTTATGTGCCATTATGCATTTTGTAGGTTCATTTTTCATATTTGCATTTCCCTTTGTTCTCTTTCATAAATAATAGTTTTTTTGTCTTTCTGTGCAATTATCTCTGGCAGTTATATATATATGCAACCATTTGTTTGATATATTACACTATGTAGGAAATAAAAGGAAACGGAAGGTAAGGATAGATTTCCTTTGTTTGAGAGAGTTATAAAATGAAGCGAAGGGAAATGGAGGGAAACTCTTTATCCCTCTAAATCTCTTAAACTCAAATTTTTTTTTTTTTCTTTCTTTCATATTATAAGAAATTAGGGGAATTAATTATTCAATTATGAGAATCTGCTTTCTAGATTTTAACCTTAAAAAGGTAGATGAGAATTCAGCTCTTTTTGAGCTCTAAAGTTCTTTCTAGAATTTACTTCAACTGCAAACAATGAGAACCTGAGCACCCTAGACCATCAGTAAGAAGGACAACAACAAAAGTTTTTTTTCCTTCTTCAAACCACTTACATTCATCTATCTTGTCTTGTCACTTTATTGTTAATATTTTTTGTTTGATTTGCCTATTGAGAAGAAGGTGAGTCTGTATTTCACCACAGTGTCGGATGTATATATATCATGTCTTTGTCCATGTTGTGTCGTGTCAACATGGGTAAGGCGGCTGAAAGTGCCAAGTCCGCAAAACAGAGTTCATGCGTGGCAACTTAAAAAAAAATCTACAGATCACTTTCATAATAATAAGGTACTTTTTCATCTTTCATTGAGAACTATAAACTTTATCCACTTAAAAATGCTCCAGCTTGGGAAAAATTACTTTATTAGGAGCTTCCTCAGAGTTCTAGAACCGGGCTAAATATTTGCACTTCTGTTTTGTTGGAAGGTAGTAATTACACAATTAAAAAAGAGGCACACTAGGAACCACAGATGGTCCTTCAGGAAGTGATAGAAAGCTAAAACCAAGGAACTTAGATGGTTGTTTTTCTTGTATCTTTGCTGTCATGCTTCTGTCTTCTCTTGATGTTTTATTCCAATGTTCAGCATTATAATCCTTCTAAAATTTGTAGTCAAATATGCAAGAACAGTTGTTTAAATAATTATTGCCTTCTTTTATTGCAGTGCTCCATCCTATTGTTTACTCCATACTTTTCAAGGCTAATACTGCAAATTCAGCTTCAACCTCCTGAGTTTGTTACAGGTTTGATAATAGAACTTAGGGAGATTTCTTGCTTGTTCTTATAATTTGAAAAAATAAAGTTGAGAAAATAAATTACTTATCATATATATGTTGTTCTTCTCTAATTCTAAGTTTGCAAATGACCTTTTTTTAAAAATTTATTTTCAATATGAAATGGTTGGAAATATATAGTTGCTGCTGTCTTATGGCCACTAAATTCCAAGTAGAATTGCTGGTGTTCCTTCTGGCAAGGACTATTTAGTAATTATCTATTTACCTTTTTTTTTTTTTTTCATGCCGTTGCCAACTTTGTGGAGGATCTGACTTCTTTTTATAACAGCTGCTGAGTTAAGTTTCATGCTTTTACTAATAATTTTCTTAGGCTTGCCACTTGTGACCTTTTTGTTAGGGAATTGCAATTACTATGATATAAACCTTGAGCAACTTCAAACTAATTTGAGGTATAGATGAACTTACTATTGGAAAGACAAAACATAATCATATGAGAAAGACATAAACTCAAAACTAAATAGGGTTGACTAGTTTGATTGTCTTGAGTTCCATTGTGCTTTTGTCAAGTGTTCAACCTAGAACCAATTGGCAATTGGTGGAGACACCCAAGTTCGAATATGAAAGCCATAGCAAACTCAAGATATAGACACAAAATTGCTAGTCAGATTGTTGGATCCAGATTTCAGTTTCATAGTGGTCTTGGAACTCTTGGTACACGATCTAGATCTCTGAAATTGGGGATTTTTTTTTCATCAAATACAATAAATATATTTGTTGAATCTAAGGTCATTCACAAAGCTAGATAAAGAGGGAGAGGTAGAGGTGGGGGAGGGGGGAGTATTTCGAGTTCGGCATGCAACATTATATTGTACAGTTGTGGCTAGATGGAAAAAAAGAACAATGCCAAATAGATTACACGTTTCCTTTTTTTTCCAACTTGAGTACAAAATCTTTAGGCCCACAATCCATTCTAAAAAGGCTTTGTACTTTCTTCATATTTGGGTTTAATAAGTGGTTATAGTCTAGCCCAAAAAAAAGACCAGGTCTTAGGCTTTTTATGTCTTCAGGCTATTGCTTGATCATACAGTCCCATGTAAATTGGTTGGTGATTTTTATTTTCACTCCACTGATTTTGAAGTCCACATGACCCCATATTTAGATAAGAAGAGTTAATTGCTCCATATTAGCCAAAAAAACTACTATTTTATTATATGTAATTTTGTTTTATAGTAACAAAGAAAGGAAATTATTAGATTTTGAATAACATATACTATCTGTGACCCGATAGTTGTTTCAAAGCATACCATAATCTGAAATAGCGTACCAACTAAGCCTACTGCCCTCACACCACATATTAAGTGGTGTAGCTTGCTACCGTACCCATGCCACATTATTGGTATGGGTATTAGTATTTGAATGACATTGTCATATGCGTACTAAATTTTGATATCTTTGATCTTTCATTCAAAGCCTTCCATAGTTTGTTTGTAATATATTAGCTTTTATGATGATTTTTATGTTCAAAAGCCATGTTTCAGTTTGTCATCTCATTATATGATTTCAACTTCCTTTCAACAATTTCTTCTAGTTGCCCTTTTATTTTCCAAGTATGATTTAACTCAAATGTTTTAATTTACTGACATCTAGATGATTGAATTTTTTTTTTTTTGTTCCAAAAGGGATCATACCTGATTTTGCCCTCCAACTTTACTAAAAGGCATATTTAGCCCTCCATCATTTATTACATACAAAATCAAGGCTTTGTACTTTAATTCAAATGCTATTGTAAACCTAAACATTAATTACCAGTGCAGTGAAACCTAATGGATAAAAATAGCATTAAGCGCATTGCCAGTGCAATTTTAACAGCCACTTGGCACCTATATAAAATAAAAAATTGTATCATGGACATCAAATATAATTATTTTATAATTTGACATGGGCATAGTATTTTTTATTAGACTAAAATGCTTAATATGCCCTTGAAGTATCCTAATTTCTCAAAATAGCTCTTATCCTTTTATTATACCTAAATAAGCTTCTAATGTATGATTTTTACTCAGATAAACCCTTATATCGAGTGAAAGATGTCATGTGATATAGGTGACGTTAACAACCGTTAGGATTATGGCCAGTTGGCATTTTTGGCACTCATGGTAGATGATGTTGCTTTTTTGACTTAGTGGAATAATTGATTGGAATGATTGGATCTTTTGCACTCAACCAATTTGCTAAGTTAGAAAAGTCAAGTCAGTGTGTATGTAGGTCATAGTTATAAGGTAATGTTGTACGAATCAGTTAGTTGGTATACTATGAAACAACTATTGGATCATCAATAGTATTTTTTATTCAAATGCAAATATTTTTCATTATTTGCTAATTCAAAATAAATTTCATAAAATAAAATAGAATTTTTTTCGGCTAATGCAGGCTACATGAACAGCAATCATGTTGACTACAGAATCAATGGAGTAAAATAAAAAATTACCCGCCAATTGATATTGAACTATATAATCAAGCAAGAGCCCAAAGACATAATAAAGCCCATCAGGTTCCAAGACACGTTGCTTTCTTTTTTGAGGGTATAATCATTTGTTAAACCCAATTGTGATGAAAGTTTAAAGCTTTTCTGGAATGGATTTTGGGATTGAGGAATTTGAATCCAAGTTGGAATAAAATAGAAAATCCTAATCTGTTTGGGATTGTTGTTGTTCTTCTTCTCCGTCTAGTCATAGCTACACAACATATTGCTGCTTGCCGAACTCAAAATCCCTCCCTCCCTTCCACCCTTGCATCTCCTCTTACTCTCTTTGTGAATGACCTTAGGTTTAACAAACATGTTTTATGTGTTTCGTGTAAAAATTTGGATCCCCATTTTTAGGTATCCAAATCGTGTACAATGAGTGTTGGGATTGTAAAGGTAACACAATCTAGATCCCACAATCCCTTTCGTGTTTCCAAGGAGGGCACCAATCTTGGTAAATATGAACGATACAAGAGGGAAAATGATTAGTTATTATTATTATTGTTGTTGTTTTATTACAAACTAATAATTTCTGTTCTTTTAACTACGGGACTTGCTTTATTTAACTGTATGTCAACAACATTATCAAGTGCAGCTGCACTTACTCAGGCATGCTGATTGCTATTTATTGTCTAAATCCATTCCATGATGTCTTTGGCTTTGTGTTTAAATAAGGCATGCATTTTTCAAATGCAGCTTGCTGGGGGGAACTTTCCACTTGCTCTTGCAATGACAGTGATATCTAATATTTTGGGAATCTTGATTGTAAGTTGTACAAGCAAAAGGTGTATGATTAATATCCTGTTAAATTTTAGCTTTGCTATTGGAATTGATTGGATGTTTGATATATCCTTGCTTCCCTTTTAACTCTCGATGGAGTATTTTGGTCAATGATTGATATGCTGATTGCATAGTGTTATCTATGTCTTCTCTATGAATATTTTCTGATTTTGATGTTGATCATTATTGTCTGATATCCCCTTGCTGTACATCATTTCAATGTATCAATTGCACTGATTTTAATGTAATTTATATTTATAGATTGCTATTGTTAACTAAGGAGAAATATAAAGGGGAAGAATGTACTGGAAAAAACAATATATTTCTAGTTAGTGAATTTTGTAATGTCATAGAACTATTATCCCCTACCATCAATTAACTTATGTTATGGGATGTTAGACTTAAGAGGTTATTATTCATATTAGTGCTGAACTATTGAGGAAAAAAAAATTAATAGGATAGTTTCAAATTAGTTCATCTTTATGGTATTGAAATGTGGGCTTCTAAAAATTATGGTAAAGTGATTGTTCACAATTTGAATCTGAATACATGGTGCTATTGGAAATTATAAAATAAGGAATGAATGCATTCAAAATGGGGTTAATTAAATATGACTCTAATGAAGGATAAATTCAAAGAGTACCCTCTAAATAGATTGGTCATATTCAACATAATTTTTAGGAAATGATGATTTGCAAAAGTGATTTAATACTGTGGGAAAACACTTAGTTATAGCTGGCTGTAATCTGTATAAATTTGTATCCTTAGAATTAAGTATTTATATCCCTAGAATTAAGGACAGAAAAATTAGGATACACAATCCTTCAATCATAGGGATCAGCTTTATGAAGATATAGTTTCTTAGTTTATCCTCTAGTTAGCTATATATAAACCTAAGGTGCTTGTGTAATTCAATAGAAAAGGTTTTCAATATACTCTTGGTTTTTTCACATGGTGTTATTTTCTTGGGAAGAAAATTTTTTTCAGCATTCATTGCTGAATTCTCTTTAAGCATTCATAGCCAAATCTTGTTAAGTCTTCCATAGTCTTATTTTTTCCTTCTTTGGCCTTCATTACCAAGAATTGTCTCTAGTTAAATCTTCACTAACAAGACTCGTTTCAGTCTTGAAAAAGATAACCATGTCAGAGATAGCAGAATCTATCTCTACTACTCGATTTGAGGAAGTGACAATTGGTCAAACCAAGGAAAACTACAAAATATCCAAGTTGCGTGCGGATTGAATGGAAAGAACTACTTGGAGTGGTTTCAGTTGGTTCAAACCTTTCTAAAAGGGAAAGGAAAATTTAGCCATCTTCTTGGTATCAATCCTAAGAAAAGAGATCCAAAATTTGAGGCTTAGGATGAAGAGGATTCCATGATTATGTCATGGTTGTGGAATTCTGACACTAGAGACATTTGGGAGTCAATTCGGCAAACCTATTCCAAAGTTAAGGATGCTGCTCAAGTCTATGCGATAAAGATCAAGACTGCAGCTTTCAAACTAGGGAATAAGTTAGTCAAAGCTATTTTTTTGAAAAATCTTTGGCAAGAGATGGACCACTACCAGTGTATAGAGATGAAGTATAGTGAAGATGCAATAACTTTTAAGAAGTTTATTGAAAAATATCATGTCTATGATTTTCTTGCTAGACTTAATGTTGAGTTTGATCAAGTCAGAGTCCAAATTTTAGGAAAAGAAGATCTACTTTCTTTAAATGAGGTGATCTCCTTGGTTAGAGTAGAAGAGAGTAGAAAAGGAATGATGCTTCGATATCCTGCATGTAGAAGGATCCAGTATGGTGTCTAATGGTGGGAGTAACCAAAGCTTGGAACAATTACTAGTCAATGAGAAAAGGAAAGGTGATTTGGCTAAAACCTCAAGTCATGACAGTATTTGGTGCAACTATTGCAAGAAGTTGAGGCACACCAAAGATCATTGTTGGAAACTAAATGGAAAACCTTCAACTTCGAGCAAAGAATGGGGTTATAAACGAGGATAGCCAAGAAATCAAGGCCGAGCTCACATGACTGTAATGGAGTCAAACCAAGAAAGTTTTAGGAACCAGAAGAGTTAGATAGAGAAGAGATTGAAAAACTGAGAAGCCTATTAGGAACCCTTGAAAAGCCTACTAGTGTATGTTCCTTGGCACACTCAGGTAAGGTCTCTAGTTTTGTTAAAGTCTAGTTTTGGATTATATGTCTTGGATAAGTCTATTACGAGTTCATGAGTCATTGACTCGAGTTTCAAACCATATGACACATTCATCACCTAAGTTTAATACATATACCATGTGTCCTGGTAATAAGAAAATTGTTGTTGCAGATGGTTCACTTACTACAGTGGCAAGGTTAGGAGATGTTCAAGTTAATTCCTCATTTATTCTTAAAAATGTTCTTTGTGTTCCTAGATTGTCTACTAATCTGATATCTATATAAAAATTTGTTAGAGACATGAATTGCGGTGAGACTTTTTATCTCTCCTATTGTGAATTTCAGGATCAGGGTTCAGGAAAAAAGATTGGACTTACTAAGGAGAATGATGAACTATATTATCTTAAGACATCAAACAATGCAAGTATATCAAGAATAGTTTACCTTTCTCATTTCTTTATGGAAAACCTCTAATAAAGATAAAATTTGGCTTTATCATTTTCGTTTTGGACATCTTTTTTTTGGAAAACCATGTTTCCTTCTTTGTTCAAAGGATTAAATGTCCAAAATTTTCATTGTTATGTTTGTAAACTTGCAAAGCATAGATATGTGCCTTTTCTAGTTAACAATAATTACTTCTTTTTACTTGATTTATAGTGACATATGGGATCCCTATACAATTTCTAATATTTCTAGTGCAAGGTGGTTTGTTTCATTTAGAGATGATAGTATCAAGGTCTCTTGGATTTTTTTACTTAAATCCAAATCAGATGTGAATAGTATATTTTTAAACTTCCAAAGCATAATCCAAAGTTAATTTGGAGTGAAAGTTAAGAGATTTAGGTCTGATAATGCTAGAGATTATTTCAACTAGAGTCTATCTATTTCCAAAAAGAGGAGATTATCCATGAGTAATTTTGTGTTAATACTCCACATAGTATGGAGTGACAAAGAGGAAAAACGGTCAGTTATTAGCCACAACCTGAGCCTTGCTTTTTCAAGCAAATGTACCTAAATCCTATAGGGAAGCTGTTATCACTGTCACACACATTATAATTAGGTTACCTTCAAGGGTTTTGGGATTTGAAACTCCTATGGAACTACTTTCATAATTCTATCCCAACTATAATATCACAAACAATCTCACACCTAGGATATTTGGTTGTACATCATTTGTTCATGTTCACAGTCATTATAGGAGGAAGTTGGATACAAGGGCAATTAAGTGTATTTTTGTGGGGTATTCATCAACTCAGAAAGGGTATAACTGCTAGCATCTTCCTACAAAAAAAATTCTATGTCCATAGATGTCACTTTTGACAAAAGTAAATCATTTTTTACTCAACCTTATCTTTAGGGGGAGACTTCATTCATGGAAGATAAGGATAAAAATTTCCTTTTGCTTAACTTGTCCTCCTCCTCAACATCTTCACCCATTAATTTTTTTAGGTCTAAATCAATTTCTTTTAAGTCCAAGTTAAACACTGAATTTGAGTTTGAACTCATTCCAAACGCAGAAGTGTGACTAAGGATAATACTATCTTGATTTTATGAAGGAATTATAGGGGTACTCAAGAAGGAAAGTTCTAACTCCTGAACCAGTGTAAGTCCAAGAACTTGATCCTAACTATGGAAATGAGGTAACTACTATCTCTGACTTTATTATTCAAAATGAGCATGAATTACCTAAAACTAAAACTAGTGATTATAATCTGCCTATTGCCATTAAAAAAGGAACCAGAGAATATACTAAGCATCCATTATACCCAGTGTCTAATTTTTTGTGTCATTTGAAAATTTTTCACCATCCCACAAAAATTTCCTTGTGAGCCTAAACACTATTTTTATTCCAACTACACTATTCGAGGCATTATCCAATAAAAAATGGAGGCAAGCCATGAAAATAGAAATGGATGCCTTAAAGAAAAATAAGACACAAGAATTGTTAGAGTTGCCTTAAGGAAAAAACCTAGTTGGGTGTAAATGGGTTTTTAATGTAAAATACAAGGTGGATGGTATTGTTGACAGGTATAAAGCCAAGTTGGTGACTAAGAGCTACACTTCAAACTTATGAAGTGTATTATCAAGAAACTTTTGCTTCAGTTGCCAAGATGAATACAAATAGGATTTTTTTACCCTTGGCTGCAAATTACAATTGGCAACTTCAAGAATTGATGTAAAGAATGCTTTTCTACATGGTGATTTCGAAGAAGAAATACATATGAAGGTTCCACGGGATTCGGAGGTCATCTAGAAGCAAACAAAGCATGCAAGCTAAAAAAGGCTTTATACGGCTTTAAACAATCTCTTAGGGCGTGCTTCGGGAGATTTGTCAAAGTGATGTTAGCAATGAGATATAAGCAAAGTCAAAGGGATCACACACTATCAAGCACTCAGGTTTAAGGGAGAGTTATAGTTCTGTTAGTGTATGTTGATGATATAATTATAATAGGAGATGATGAAAAAGAGATAGAATCTCTAAAATAGTGTTTGGCTTGAGAATTTGAGATAAAAGAGCTAAGGAGATTGAAGTACTTCCTAGGAATTGAAGTGGCTCACTTACGGCATGGTATTTTCATCTCACAATAGAAATATGTGATGGATCTTTTGAAGGAAATCAGGAAGCTTGCATGTAAACCTGCAAATACTCTTATAGATCCTAATCATAAACTCGGAGAAGCTAATAAAGATGCTATTGTATGAGAGATGTACGGATAATAGTTGGAAGATTCATTTATTGCTTACATACTAGACTTGATATAGCATATACTATGAGTGTGGTAAGTCAGTTTACGCATAGTCCTAAAGAAGTGCACCTGTAGGCTAGCTATCATGTACTACACTATTTGAAGGCCAATCCTGGGAAAGGTATTTTGTTCAAACGAAATTTTGGGTTGGTACTATAGGCATATACAATATTGATTATGCAAGTTCGGTAACTAATAAAAGATCCACCTCGGGCTATTTCATTTTCCTAGGTAGTAATTTAGTGACTTGGAGGAGTAAAAATAGAATGTGGTGGCAAGATCAAGTTCTGAAGCAGAGTTTAGAGTAATAACTTAAGGAGTTTGTGAATTACTATGGTTAAAATTATCCTAGTAGACTTGAAGATCGAGTGGGATGGACCAATGAGACTTTATTGTGATAAAAAGTCTTTAATAAGCATTGTATACAATCCTATGCAACATGACAGAACAAAACACATTGAATTAGAGCGGCACTTCATAAAGGAGAAACTAGACAGTGGGTTGATTTGTACACCGAATGTATCAACCAAGGGTCAACTTGCAGATGTGTTGATTAAAGGTCTTAACAGTGCAACATTTCAAGAAATTAAAACACCTATTCATTAGCTTGAAAGGCAGTGTGGGAAAACATTTAGTTACAACTGGGTGTAATATATTAAGTATTTGTATCCCTAGAATTAAGTATTTGTATCCCTAAATTAAGGATATAAAATTAGGATAGACGATCCCTCAATCATAGGGATCAACCTTAGGAAGATTTAGTTTCCTAATTTATCCTCTAGTTAGTTGTATATAAACCTAAGGTGCTTGTATAATTCAATATAGAAGTTTTCAATTACTCTTGGTTTTTCCACAAATCCTAATAGAAGGATTGATAAAGTGTACAGCTATAATTGAAATTTTTACGTGTTACAATGATAAAGGTTTAAGTTTGAAAATCTTAGGAAAGGATGGTAATCAAGCAGGCAGAAGATCTAAGTTGTTAGAGTTACTGTTTGGTTAGGTTATCTCTTAAGTTTTAAATCATTGATTTGTAATGGTGGAGCATAAAGAACAATCAAAATGAACTAAGTTGTCTTGGGCTAAAGTGAGAAAAATGATGTTCTAAAGATCAGAGCATTTGTTTCTTTTTTTTTTTTTTTATTCTCTTTTAAATCAACATTTATTACATTGTAATTCAATGAAGTTCTAGACCTAGGGGAACACCAGCAGTTAAGAACCAGAGAAACCAACTTGGAGGTTTTGGGTACAAATCTTGGGAAGGAGTGGGTTTTGTGGGATAGGAGAGGTATACCTACCATTATGTAGTCCAAGATCATATGTATCCAAAAAAAAAAAAAATGAATGAAGTTTTAAGTTGTCTCATGTTTCCTCTCTCATGTGCACACGCATGCACATTGTGTGTTTAAAACATGTTTGATTTATCAATCTCAATCCAATTTTCTTTTTTTTTTCTATCCTTTTTAATTTAAATGAACATATGCTAATATATCATTTTCAGATTCCATTTTCCATCTCAAAATTCATAGCTGATGGAGTTGGTGTGTCTGTTCCAACTGAACAACTACTTAGAAGTCTTGTTCTTAGACATTTGGTTCCTCTGATATTGGGGAAGGTAATATTTCCGTTGATTCTTACCTGGAAAGAAGAAAATTCTTCTGGTTTCACTAATTTAGAAAGAAGTGGTTGTAAGTTATCTTGTTGTTATTGCAAGGTAGGATGTAAAAGTAGGCAGTTATTGAAGTCATCCAAGAATATATTCATGATATTTTAAATGAAGTACTTGAGTAGCATAGTTCAGTATTTTTTTTTTCTTTCATGATTTTACATTCACCATGTTGTTACTTTTTTGCCCCGCGGGGGGGGGGGGGTGTGGGGGGGTCAGGGAGAGCGGCATACACAATGGTTGACTTCTGATACATAGTGAATAGTTAATACTATTTATCCAAAAATTAAAAAGAAAAGTTAATACTACAAAAACTGGTCCTCCAAGTCGTATTAGAATAACCTTCCTATAGGTTTTTATTGTTTTCTAACTGTAATTTTTGCCTCCTAATTACAGGTTTTATGAGAATCCTTCAGAGGTGAGCCTCTCCATCATGGCTATTTTTTCCCTTTTCCTTCTAAGCAGGTTCTGCATAATCTTTATGCTAAGGCATCCATGTTTTAGAATATACTTATGCTAATGCACCACTCTTCTTAGCTTCCTCATACTCATAATGTTTCGACTGGATGAAATGTTAGTAGAGCTGTCAAATCTGATCTGAATTTGAAAAACCCATTCACCCGCCCAAACCTGAATCCTACCCAACCCGATTTTGACCAAGAAAAGTCAACAATTTGAACTCCAAATGACCTGAACCTGAATTTGATTTGACCCAAACCCAAATGATCTGATAGATTAACCTGAAATGACCCGAAATTATATTGATTTGACTTTAAAATCAGTAACTGTAACTCGAAATAACCCAAACCTGAAAATATTTAAATATTCTTTGACCCCAAATGACCCAACCCAAACCCGGCCTGCTCGTTTGCCACCTCTAAATGATAGGATAGCTGATTGGAACATGTAGCTGACATTGAGAATGCCCTTTTTTTTTTCATTTTTTGATAATGTAGTGACTGTTATCAATACTTCTACATACCTTTAATTCTGGTATATGTTGTCTTATTTGATATGCATCTTGGCAAAGCGTAAAAATTGAAATGCAAAAGGTTAGGTATTCAAAACTATTTAAGAATCAAATTCTATAGGCTGAAAATGGGAGCCCATGTACTTCAGGATTCGGAAGATTAGTTTGAAAGAATGAATAGAGGTTATTAATCTCTTGAGTTTCGTGGTGGCAGATTTTCCCATTCTCGAGCACTCTTTTGTTTACTTCCAAACCTCAAAAACAGTGCAGTGTGCACTCAAGACTATCATTGATCTCTAATTGCTATTTTATGTCTGACAACCAAGTAATGGATTCTCAAGAAACCAGAGAAAAGAAAGAAATTTCCTTGTGTGTAAAAATATAAGGCTATCTGAGCTTGTGTAGACAAAACTGAAAATTTTAATGCATGGTATTTTGGCTTTCTTGTTGCATGTACAGCACCTACTCGGAAGTTCTCTTCTATGTTATTTACCAACTCATGCTCTCAAACATGATTAAACTGTGTAATACAGGATTGGCAGATTTCGTTGACCATAACCGTAAGCTATTTTCAAAGATCAGTGCAGTCTTCGTCAGCTTAGTAAGGCCTAAATTTTGGATCTTTTTAGTTTTATTTTACGTATAATAATATTGTAACATCAAGTAATTTTAACTTTTGCTTTTAACATGTTGAAACAATTTCTCTCTTTCCATTTGAAGTTTATGTTGGCAGTTCAGAAGTTTTCTTCCATTCAAGTTTCAACTTTTCATTCCATTCACTCTGCTGAAATTTGGAACATTGGATCTTTTAATTTATTTCAGCGAATAGCTTAAAAATAGTCAAGTTCAGCAATTACACTTGACATGCATGTTTCTAGGCCTACTATGGTTTCAGATAAAACTGCTTGTTTCTTTGTTATGGCCCTTGCCCTGACTATAAATAAATGATTCAGCACAGGATGCCATAGCAGGTGAGATACCAAACAAATTGGACTGCAATATGTCTGTTTTAAATTGAATGGTACCCTGAGCTTTCCTTGATTGTGCTATCTCGCATAGATATAATGCCATGGCTATCCTTTTTCTACCTGTATAAGAACCCTGTTTATTAGTTAAATTCTTTTATAAAAATACTTATTGACCCAACTTTATACTGATTTTGACTAGTTGTGGCACTATGGAGACTGCCCATCAATTTGGGGATTGTATCTTAAATGCAGTAATAGGTTTCGATATCACTTATTCAACAGTCTCTAGCAGCCAATTCTCACGTCTTGCTTCTAAGCTTTATTTATTTGGCTCTATTTCTTTACTTCCTGTCCTCCTACCTATCAAGCCCCTCTTTCCCTTTCTTAGGTCCTTACATGCTTTTATGGAACCTATAGTTTTTTTTTTTTTTTTTGTTCTTTTCTCTTTTTTCTCACTTATTCATTCTTAATCTTTAAACCATTACCATGTTCATTTAAGTTCTTAAGAGTTAATTTGTCCACTACTATATGTTCTAACATTTAGAGAGTAATGTCAGAATAATATTTAAATTTATAGATAAGGCCAGAATCCTGCTGAGGGGTTTAGGGAAGACGAGCTAGATTCTGTGACAGAATGGAAGGAAGCTAATTGAGTGTTTAAACTATTTAAGAATTTGTTTCCTTATTTTTGAATCATACAAGTGGCTTAATTGTAATTCTCTATAGCGATTTATGGTTTTTAGATTATTTAGGCTATTTTATATTAATTCATGTTTTGCTTATTTTCCACGTATTAGGCTTTAGGATTATATTTTGTATTTTGCATTTTTATCAATGTTTTGAGGTTTAGCTTATTAGTACCTATGTTCAAAGTGCTAAAAGTAAGCCGTGTGAGAAACCATGTTGTGCCTTCAATATGATACATTCATGAACTTTTAACCAGTTTGAATGCTTTTCAGTTAAGTCTATGCTTGTATTTGTTTACTTAAAAATGGTAATTTGGATGCTATATAGTAAAACCAAAAATATTTGGATGGAATCATATCAAAGGTAATTTGGCATGTCAATATTGAGATGTTGGGTTTATCTGATACTAGTCTATATGTTTGTGTCACCGTGGTTATGGTTCTAAAATGCATGCTGTACTTACTGTGCATGTGTCATTTCTCAGTTTACACAATTAATAATATTCTATTAGGCTTATTTCATACTATGTCAAGTGCCAACAAATTTTCATGTTTTTCAAAATTTTCTTGTCATTTCTCTTAATTTAAAATCAACTTTCCTTTTTATTAAAAGCTTAAGGTTCACTGTTTCTATGAAAACGTGTCTGAAGCTCAGATATGATTCTTGTAGAAATAATGCAGCAACTTTAGATGCCATTTTGGTTTTAACTTGTATTATGTTTCATAATTATGATGGTTGCCAGGTGCCATGGATGCAAGTGAGCAGGTCGAGGTTGTTACTTATGGTGGTTAAACCTGCAGCTTTTATTGTTGCTATTGGAGTGGCAATGTATGTCCATTTCGTTCTTTTTCCAGTTTACTGATAACAGTGACATACAAGAAAATTATGAAAACTTTCATGCATCAGACCTAAGATCCTGTTGTAAAAGAAATGATCATAGATCTAATAGTATGGAAACTGGCTTGACATTAACTGTCATTGTAGGATCTCATCTGATGTTCCCACCAAGGACCTGTCTCTTGCATGATGTTAGACTTTCATGTTTCCCATTCTGTGGCTCGGCATAGTTTGCCTGCTGTTGCTTTATTGTAAGTCTCAATTGAGTTACTCCTGTGTCTTTCACTGCGAACTGTCTTCATGCGAATCTGAAGTGCAAGCAATTTTAGTTTGACCTAGATCATTTGGGTAGATTTATTAACCTGGGTTTACAAATTACAACTGGTGTCAAAACTAATATTCCAATCTATTGTCTTTCCAATTTGTTATAACCAATCATACAATTTTTGTGTATTTTATTTAGCATTAGTCCAAAAGTTGTGTACATATAGTTCAGGTAGGGAGGGAAAAAATGAGAACTTGATGAAACTAATTTGCATAATTTCCGTATTGATTGTATCTTATACACTTTTGATGGAGTTGCATCTGCTTACTTAAGGATTCCTTAATTTATTGCAGGCTTTTACACCTCATTCTGTTAGCTTTTAACGCTCTTGCTATAAGGAGCCTCTCAGCTGTCTCTGGCGGTAGTAAATCAATTTTTGCCAAGAAAGAAAATGCCCAAGCAGCTTTGTTTGTTGCAAGCCAGGTGGCTATCTTGAGCTAGCTATTGTTTACAAAAAAAAATTTTCTCCTCTAAAAGCACTTTTTCTCAAGCTCTCTTGTTTTCTCGATGATTGTAGAAAACTCTGCCTGTAACGTTGGCAGTTGTGGAGCAGCTTGGTGGTGCATTCGGTGAATCTGGTTTACTGGTTCTACCATGTGTTGCTGCACATTTAATTCAGGTTATATCATTATCTCTCAGCTTCTCTTGCTGTCAATATCATTGTTTTTATACCATTGATATTGTTATGCAGATTATCTTCGATTCCTTCCTCGTTAACTTTTGGCTTCGAGGAAACCACTCATCAAACACTGCCAAGGTAGCCTGAGTGGTAACATCAAGGTAGGTAACTTCATACCAGATAACGTTTTGGTTTTCTTTAAAAATGTGGTATACGACGGTATCAATTGTTTCGGTATATTGTTTTGAATTTTTCGATTTAATATATATATATATATATATATATTTATAAGTATATATGAACTTGTACATTATAATCTTATTAATAATTTACAAAATAAATATACAATATTTTCAAAAATCAAATAAATAAGTTTAAAAGTATCAAAAATAATATTATAAATTTTTTATGATATTTTTAAACACTTAATCTGATCATATAATTTTTAAATAAGTATTTTTTTAATGCAAATATTAAGATAAAAATAAAGAGATAAAATAAATTAATTTTGGTTTTATGATTGTTAAATTTTAGAAAGTGAATATAATTATTTTCTTAAAAGAGATTGAAATATTTATGAATTTTGATTTGAAAAAATAAATTACAATAAAAAATAGATAAATTCAACTTTTAAGGGATATTTTATCAATTAATTTTATTTTTATTATGTTAAAAATAGTTAAACAACAATAGATATATTAAAAATTATAAAATATTATTTACATTAACGTTTTGGTTGAAATAAGTCAATTTATCAAAATTTATTGAAATCAACTAAAATCAACAAAAACAATAGATATTACTTGGTATTAAATCTAGTACGAAAAGTTATTTATAAGTATATTGTATTTTGATATAATTGGAATGTATTGACTGATACAATCACTACTTAAACGAAATTAATAACTATGGTAACGCTTTCATTATCCTTGAAGCAATATTCATTCTTTTGTAGACACAATTATTTTATGCTGTCATTGATTCAAATTAAACTTTGAGAGATGATTGAATCAGTTAGGTACTGACACCCTCCACTTTGTATATTTATTGTTTTCTGTTCATCTTTATTTTATTTTTTTTTCATTTATATTAAAAAAAACAAATAGCAAATGTATTAAAAAGAAAAAATGAACTTTAATTTAGATGCAGCAGCGACGGTACGGAGACGCTGTATGAAAAATAGGGATGAAAAATGGTATGGGTGATGGAGTAGAATGAATTGAAGTGAAGACTCCGACGAAGAATTTTGTTCTCCAGTCCAGTCAATCTTTTAATCTTGACTCTGAAAATGCGGTGTTTGCCCTTGAATGACTGGCAACTGCCAACAACAATGGAAAATTGCTTTGACACGCACTCATAAATGAACCTGAAGTTAGATACAAGTCGTCTCCGGCATCATAGCAATAACACACATTTCACAAGACTCAACTTTTTCCATTGAAAAAAATATTACAAGACTAGACTTCTGTCCTTGATAGCAACCATTTAAAGGCTTGAGAGTCCCACCCAAACACATTTTAAAAGCGATTCTAGAAAAACAAAATTATGTCAAACAAAGACTCTCAAAATCAAAAGGTTGGTAAAACATTCAAAGCGGAATTTCTATAAACTCTTCCCAAATGTTTCAAAATCAATTTAAAAGTAAAAGTTTGTGCAAAATATTAACAATTGGCATCTATGTATTCACATTTAACCCCCTAAATGAAAAGAAAAAATATTATTCCCCCCTATCGTTTGTTCATATTTGTTTTTTTTTTTCTCAAATAAACTCAAGTTTAAAAAATATATTTTAAAAATTTTGAAATTTAAAATTTGCAAGTCTTATTTTAATACTTTTAGTTTTAAGATTTTATTAAAAATAATAATTAAAGTTTAATTCCTTCAACCCAAAAAATTAATAACGGGATAATTACAGCCGCGTAACTAAAAAATTTTCAATGGGGTTATATATAGCAACTTGAATTTTATAAATATGGTATTTTATTCATTCTATCATTAAAGAAATTTACTAAAAATTGATCTGCACTTCACTGCGGTTTAATTTTTTTAATTATTCGTACACAAAAAAATTTATTATAAATTTAATGAATGAAAGAAATTAAGTATATTTTTTATATTTTTAATAGAAGTAATGATTATTGAAGTAGAAAAATACAAAAAGTTAAATAAAACTAATTATATATAATAATAATATAAATGTTAACATAAACTTGTCAAATATGAATTATTTTGATGTCTCTATCAATTGATTTTTTTTGCAAAATTTATCTTATTAATAATATACAAAAAACAAAAAGGAAAAACGTCAAATGGAGATATCACATTCATTCCATTTACCTTTTTTTTAACAAAATTAATTTAATTAAAAATACATAAAAAGAAAAAAAAAAAAAAATGGAGCTCATTGGAGTACTATTGGATATTTCAAATGAGTTTAAAATATTAATCTATTAAATTAAGATATCAAATAATAATTTTACCAATAAAAAATCATAAAAAGGAGAAACAATAAGAAGGAAAAAAAAAAAGTGATCATTGAGGTGCTATGTGAACATTCAAAATTACGCTAAAAATATTAATATCTTATATTAAAGTATCAAATAATGATTTTATTAATATAATATATATAAATATATACTTTTATATATATCATGAGTTGACTTGGACAAAGCACCCTAAATTGACTTTAAGCCTATCTCCACTTTCCTTAAAAAAATTAATCTGACTCGACTTGAGATCAATTTTTTATAAAAATGCTTTATATCAAATTGAGATAGACCGAAATTTATCAAATATTGATTGTTTTGTCATTCATATTAACATACTCATTTTATTGTAAAATTTATTTAATTAAAATATAAAAAAAAAAACAAATAACAAATAACAAATGAGGTGCTACATGACACCTTAATTGAAATTATGTTTTACAAAATTTATTTAATTAAAAATAAAAAAAAATTAAAAGTAAAAAGTAAAAAAAATTAAAAATTAAAAATTAGAAAAATGAGCTTTTTTTTTTTTAATATTATGGAGGCAAAAAATGTGAAATTTATATAGTAGATTTTAAAATATACTTATATATATATATATATATATATCTCTTTAGATGAATAAGGATAAAATGCAATTAACCCATTGCTAACCCAATTTTATTTGTGTTTAAAGAACTAAATTTGTCCCTATTCAAAAAACAATTGCTCCTCTAATAGATCAGGTTGGATTAAAATTTATTAAATACAAATTATTTTGTCATTCCTATTTATTGACACATTTTGTCATAAAATTTATCTAATTAAAAAAATAAATAAAAAGTAAAAAATAAATTGGAATGCTACATGTATACCTCCATTGCTTTTTTGCAAAATTTATCTAAACAAAAAGAAATTAAAATATAAAGAAAAATTAGAAAAGAAAAAGAATAAGAAAGAAACATAAAGTGCCAAATCAACACCTTTAAAACAAGGGTTAAGCAAAATTCAAAATGAATAAAATTTATATAATGGATGGATGGATAAATTACATTGTAATTGTGAATAAGTATAGTATTTTTATTAAATTAAAGTATTAAATAATAATTTTACTAATATAATACATATATAAATATAAAATTAAAAAAATAATTATATATATTTATATGCTTGAGGCAAGATAGAATACCTAAAATACACCTCCGACACAACTATAATTTAAAAAAAAAAAAAGGGACAAACCTTGATCTAGTCTCGTACTTTTTAAAAACTTGCGTATATTGAATCGTAAAAATTTGAAACCCACATGATATATGGATTGTTAATATATTAAATTAAAGTATAGAATAATAACTTTATTAATATAATATATATAATTAAATAGATAATAAAATATATACTTTTATATATAACATAAGGTAGCTTGGGATAGCATCTTAAATCCATTTTTGACCTATGCTTATTAATTAAAAAGAAAAATAAACAAAAAAGAAAAAATGAGTTAAAGATGGGCAACATGTAGAAGTCAATGTGCAAAATTTATATTAATGGATAATATATATATATATATATATATTCCAAAATGTATCGGTGTGAAACAATATTAACTAGTTGCCAACTCAAGTAATTTCTCTATAAAAAGCCTAATTTGTCCCAACTCGACTTTGATCTAAATAAAATCACACCTTTATTAGATCAAATTAAAATTTATTAGATATGAATTATTTTTTCATCATTTTTTTTTTACAAAATTGATCTAATTAAAAAAATAAACAAAAAAAACCAAATTAGGTTGTCATGTGAATACATCCATTTTTTTTTATAAAATTTTTCTACGTTAAAAACAAAAAATTAATAAAACCAAAACATAGAAAAAAGGAAAAAAGAAAAAAGTGAAGAAAAACAAAAGGTGCCATGTCAACACCATGAATAAGGTCAAACAAAACTCAAAATAGGTAAAATTTATTTAATTGATGGATGGATAGATTACATTTTAGTTATATATAAATATAATATTTTTATTAAATTAAGATATTAAATAATAATTTTATTAATATAATACATATATATAATTAAATAAATAATTAAAAAGATAAATATATATCTATTTAGACCAAGACAGAATACTATAAACCCACATCTCACTCAACCTTAATTGTAGAAGAAAAAAAAAAAAACCTTGACCCAAAACCAAATTTTTAAAAAATTTGCATCTATTAAATTAGGGTAAATTGAAACTGAAGGGATATAAATTATTTTGTTATCTTTACATTCATCAACTTTTTTTTATAAAATTTATCAAATTAAAAAAGTTAGAAACTTAAAAAAAAAAAATGAAGTAATTGGTGGAAAAAAAAAAGAAGCCGAATGCGGATGCCACATGAACTTATTAAATTGAAGTACTAAACAATAACTTAATTAATATAATACATATAAACTTATATCTAACTTAACCTTAATTCAAAAAAAAAAAAAACTCAATCCAATTTTAAATTTAAAATTAAATACACTTATTAGATACAAATGAATCAAAACCTAGTAGACATTGGTTATCTCATCATCAATATCTCAATTGACTTTTATCTTAAAAATATTATTTACCTATTTTTTGTTGCAATATATATATATATATATCTAATTAAAGAAATAAAAAATAAAAACAAAAAAAGAGATGAAAAGCGAAAAAGCAAAATAGGGTGCTGTGTGAACACATTTGTTGTCTTCGTTTTTTCAAAAAAATTGATTTAATTAAAAAACAAAAAAAAAAGATGAAAAGCAAAAATAAAATAAAATAAAATAAGTTGAGTTGCTGCACAACATTAGCAATAATGAGTTGTTTTGCAAAATTTGAATCATAGATGTTTTAAAAAAGTAAAAAAAAAATAAAAAATAAAACTAAAAAATGACAAAAAAACTAAATTAGGACATTACGAAAACACGTACATTAATATATCTTTCTTACATAATATTTAATTTAAAAAAATTATAAAAAAATAAAAATATGAAAAAAAATAAATATTTTTCATCAATAATATTAAATAAACCTTACAAAAAATTAAAAACAAAAATATTTATTAAATATTTAAAAAAAGAAAAAGAAAAAATAAACAAAAAAGTAAGAAAGAGAAGAAAAGAAAATTAAAAACAAAGAGCTTGACATGTGAAACTTAAAAGATGTTTGTGGGCCTTACGAATAAAAATTATTAAATAGTAAAAAATAGAAAACATTAAAAAATTAAAAAATAGAAAATAGAAAAGAAAAATCATACTACATTAGGTTAAAAGAGTCTCTTAAGGGTTCTCTATGTGACGTCTATCTAATATTGTTAAATTATCATTGTACCCATAGACATAATTTTTGTTTTTAATTATTTTACTTTATTAGTTTGTTTTATTTTATTTTATTTTTATTTAATTGTTTTTAATTATTTTTATTTGTTATTTATTTAAATTTTAAATTGGGATAGATATGATTAGTCAAAAAATAATAAATTTTTAAATTTGAAAAAATATAATAAAAATTTGAAAATAAATAAAAAATCTGATGATAAAATTTTTAATAGTTACGAATGGTTGATTTTCTAAAAAAATATATAAGATAATTTTTTTAAATTTTACCAAAATTAGGGAAAATTTTTAGAAAAAATTTCAATAATGATAATTGATATTAATTTTCAAGCCAAAAATAGAATATATTAAAATTTGAAAATAAATAAAATTTATTTCAAAAATAAAATTCATAGAAATCATTAATAATTGACTTTTGAAAAAATTTTTATATGAAAATTTTTTCTAAATTTGATCCAAAATGATGAAAAATTATAGATAAAATTTTAATAATGATAATTGACATTTATTTTCAAGCAATAAAAAATATAATAAAAACAAGAAATTTATAAAAATTAAAATTTAAAATTTAGAATTTAGAATTAAAATTTTGATAACAAATGATTAATTTCTAAAAAATTTTTAAGTGAAAATTTTTTTTAAATGTGATTCATATGATAGAATTTTTTATTAAATAAAATAATAAAACTAATTTAATTAACCCATGTAAAGAAAAATCAGCACTGGTAAATAAAAAATCAAAGGGTGCCACTAAAACAAAGAATGTCGGTGCATGATTACTTCTTCGAGAGGAATTAATACATGATTATTTCTTTGACGCTTTTTATTTGATAAGGATGCGTCATTGTCATGTTTACATTTTGAATAGGAATTAAGACAAGTATCACTTTTTGTGGACGTGAGAATTAGATTTTTCTAGAGACGAATGATCACAAAGAGGCAAATCATAGCCACCGTCAGTTATATAAATCTTGCATACAGGTTTGTACACGTGTCGTCGCTGCTTTGCCTTTTTTTTTTTTTAACTTTGTTTTATTTTTTATTACATTTAATAAATATGTTTTTAAACTATAAAAAATATTTTAAAATTTTCATTTTTTTGTGTGAGATTCATTTATACAATTTTTTTTTTACTTTTCTTTTTTCATCCTTTTTCTCTTTTTTTTTTTAAATTTAATAAATTTATTTAGATTTAAAAAATTTTTGGATTCATTTGCTATCAAAGGTATACCACTTGTTTTTTTTTTTTATTATTTTAGTTTTTGTTAGATGCACTTGATATTAAGAGTATTACGTATGTTAAGTCATTTGATTTTTTTTATTTTTTTAATTTTTTAATTTACCTTTTTTATTATTTTCTTAAATGTAATGAAAAATTTTATTTTTTAATTTTTTAAATGGTTCATTTGATATTATTATTGAAAATATATTTTATTTTTTTCTATTTTTAATTTGATAATTATTTTTAAAAATTATTAGTGAAAGTGTAGTTTCATATCCATATTCTTATTCTTTCTTAAAATTATTTTTTTCTTTTGTAAGTCATAATATATAAAATTTTCAATTATAAAGATACAAAATAATTTATGATAAAAAGTTTTCTATTCCAGCAATTCATATGTCGATGCTTAAAATTTATTCATAGATCATATTAAGAAATAAGTATTTTTTAAGAGTATATATAAAATTTATTAGATTCTATTATTTAATGTATATATTGAGATTAATAAGATTAATTTAATATCTTAATTAAGAAACATATATTGATACATAATTGTATTTAATTATTTATGAATAAAAATTTTACATATTTTGAAACTTATTTCATTGATTTATAAGTATTAGTACCTAATAAGACTTTCATTTATAATTTTTTTAATAGATATTTTGTTAAATAAACTGAATTAGAGATTCACATGAACATCAAAATTTTGATTTTTTTCTTTTTTTTTATTTTTTAATTACATAAAATTTGCAATAAAAAGAGTCGATGAGTAGATATGGCAAAACATTTAATGTCCAATAGCTTTCCATCTAACCTGAGGTGATTTTTTTCTCTTGTTTTTTTTTGTTTTTACTTTTTTTTTGTTTAATTTTTTATTAGATAAATTATTTAAGAAAATAATGTTCGTGGAAGTATGTGACACTTCATTTGTTTATTTCCTTTTGTGTTTTTTTTTTTTTTTGTATTTTATAGTTAGATTAATTTTATAACACGATGAACTGATTGATAAATATAATAAAATAATTAGTATCCGACAGATTTCTATTCATCTTAATTTAAGATAAATGTTTTTGTAAAAATTTAATATTAAGTTAAGTTGGATTGATTTTTTTATAGAAAAGCAATGATAGAATAAAAAAAATTTAAAATGCTCTGTCCCAAGTCACTCTATAGTATATATAAAAGTATATATTTTATTATTTATTTAATTTTAAATTTATATATTATATTAATAAAGTTATGATTTTATATCCTAATTTAAAATATTAACATTTTAAATTTAATTTAAATATCTACATGGTACATTAATTATTTTTTTTTCTTTATTATTATTATTTTAAAATTTTTTTAATTAATAAAATTATTATTTAATATATTAATTTTAAAAATTATATTTTAAGCTCAATTGGAATGTTTACATAGTACCTTAATGAATTCCTTTTTTTTTTTTAATATTTTAAAAACTTTTTTTATTAAATTAGTTTTGTTAAAAAAATGAGCCAATGGAAATATCCATATGATACTCTCTTTTAACTTTTTTTTCACCTTTTTTGTATTTTTTATTAGATAAATTTTCTAATAAAAGTTGTAAATTAATAAAAATGTTAAAATAATCTGTATTTTATGGGTTTTGATTCATCTTAATCTGATAAAAAAAATTTTTTTAAATTGAGATCGAGTTTAAATAGATCGAATTTTTTATAAGATCGAGATTGAAACAAAATATGTTTAAGTTGTTTTGTCTTAATTCATTTTAAGATATATATAAATATATATTTTTTATTATTAAATTAATTATACATTATATTAAGAAAACTATTTTTTGATACTTTAATATAAAAAATTAATATTTTAAACTAGATGAAGGTGTCCATGTGACACCTCCTATGAGTTTTTTTTTTAAAATTTTTGTTCTTTTTACTATTTATAATTTTTTGTTTTAGAATTTTTATTAAATATATTTTGTGAAAATAAATAGTTAATTTAAGTATTCAGATACCACTTCTGTTTGTATTTTTTATCATTTATTTTTTTAATTAAATAAATTTTATAAAAAAATATAAATAAAAATAACAAAACAAAAAACTTTTATTGACCGCAACTCGCGGATGTTCAAATAACTTTTAATTAGGCAACAAACAAAACAGGTGGGTTTCTTGTTGCAGCACTTTTTATTGGTCTATGATCCGATTCAACTCCTACCACTCATCACTCATGGCAGTTGGCAGTTTTTTCAACTCCTAATTCTTTGTTCAACTGCTTGATAATCTTATAAATGTTGTAAGAACTGAAAATTAACTTGAAAAAAAAAATCCAAGGGAAATATCAGGCTGCTTCAGCTTCATTCTATTTTCTTCAGGTTCTTTCTCTCCTTCTAATGCTCATTGGGTTGCCAATAATTTGTACTTCTTACTTGTTACCATGCGAAGGTTGAGCAAGATATTCTATGTAGAGTTTGAGAATGAAAGTAGCTTTTAAATGTACCAAAGGTTTCTTTCCTTTCTTCTTTCTTCCTTTTTCTTTTTCCCCTTTTTGCTTAACGTCAAATGGGTTCATTTCAGACAAGTTTCTTAAGGGATAGATGGTTCCGACATTTTTATTGTATCTTAACCTTTAATCACATTTAATTTGTATGATTTCTCCTTTTTGTTAGAATGCAACCTGTTGCAGTTTGTTTTACTTTGTACAAAATTTTTTCACATTTCAAAAATTAATTACCAATTATATATATGTATATTTGAAATAGATTGGTGTTTATGGACCTGCGTTTTGGTAATTTGAGTATTCTGTGGTTGTCAGAGTAATTAATGCTAATTTTGATAAGCTTGTTGATTCAATCCAAATGGAGATGCATCTCAAAATCTGGTCCAACCAATATTCTAGCTAATACCCAAAATTTTAGCTACTAGTACTGGTTTCAACATTCCCACTTCCATGGAAAAGATATTGGGTGGGAGGCAACCACATCGAGTTTCTCTCAAGTTATAGGCTCTACTTTTCTCCATATCTGAATACCACCATTAAAAAAAATTCCAATTTAAAAACCTTTTCAGGGATGCACAAGGGAATTATACTGGTGTTTTTAATTGGTTTGCTGGCATGGACATATCAGGCCATCCAGCCTCCAGCTCCCAAGATATGTGGATCTCCAGAGGGCCCTCCTGTTACAGCAACTAGAATAAAACTGAGGGATGGAAGACATCTGGCCTACAAGGAACATGGTATACCAAAAGAAATGGCCAAACATAAGATCATCTTTGTTCATGGCTTTTCTAGTTGTAGACATGATGAAGTCATTGTCACACGCCTGTCCCCGGTGCTTCTTTCTTGTCTTGATTTCACTTGTTTAATAATCAGTGAATTCAATAATTTTGTGAGTGGTGTATTGGTTAATTTAATCTGGATTCATTATTTCAGGAAGTTGTTGAGGAGCTAGGGATATACAGCGCGTCCTTCGATAGACCAGGCTATGGAGAAAGTGATCCTGATCCAAGACGAACACTGAAGAGTTTGGCCCTTGATATAGAAGAACTTGCTGATCAGTTGGGACTCGGACCCAAATTTTATATAATTGGATATTCTATGGGAGGCCATGCTGTCTGGAGCTGCCTCAAGTACATACCTCATAGGTAAGATATCTTCATGCACAAGTTTGAACGGGAGAAAGAAGTTTGCAATGAGAATGAAATGCTGGATATGAACATTGTTCGTTTAAATCCATCTCAATATTACATGTAATGGGCGATTTGTTATTTTAAAATCAGCATAAATGTTTCACTCTGATAGTTATAATACAGAGAGGTGCCTTTCTGCATTGTCTCGTTGGTGTTTCTTTAAGGTGTTATTTGTTCCAATTTCTGAGATGTTTTCAGGCTAGCAGGAGCAACGCTATTGGCACCGGTTATCAACTACTGGTGGCCTGGCTTTCCTGGCAACTTATCTACAGAAGCATACCACCAGCAGCTACCTCAAGATCAATGGGCCCTGCGTGTTGCTCACTATTTTCCATTTCTGGTCTATTGGTGGAACACTCAAAAACTTTTTCCTGCATCTGGTGTAGTATCCCGTAGACCTGAAATTTTCTCCCATCAAGATGTCCAAATTCTACCTAAAATTGCCAAGAGACAAAATCACAAGGTAGGTAACTTTCTTTCTATTACGATGAGGAGGAAGATACTACAGAGAGTGTTCATTAATGAGGGTAAAATGCAAGTCTGGTGATTAAGAGAAACTTGAATATGAAAACCAATATGCTGACAATATAGGCCTCAGATGTTGTGTTATCAGACTCTAGGAGTATGTTTTGTTCTTCATAAATATTCTCAGATAGGATCACAGTAAGAGTTCTTAACAAAATTAACTAGTCCAGAAAATGTTTACTTCGTCTAAAGTTTTGGTAAACAATGGCAAATTGATCTCATTAATGCTATTATGATATCTAATGACAAATTCAGAATTTACCTATTGATCTTGTTCTATGCAGGGACTGGTAACTCAGCAAGGAGTATTTGAGTCCTTACATCGGGACATGAGGATTGGTTTTGGGAAGTGGGAATTCAATCCCCTTGAGCTCCAGACTCCTTTTCCAAACAATGAAGGCAGTGTTCACCTTTGGATGGGAGATGAAGATCGCTTTGTGCCGGTTATCCTTCAACGTTACATTGCGAAAGACTTCCATGGATTGAGTACCATGAGTTAGCAGGTGCAGGCCATTTGTTTCCATATGCTGATGGGATGAGTGAAACTATCATAAGGGCATTTCTGGTTGGACAGAAGCAGTAGTTTCTAGTATTGTTTAGCTTTCACAAACATTAGTACGATGGATACTGGAATGTAACACAAACATTTTACAACGATTTTCTTTAGATTTAATGGATATATTGGTGGACTGTTAGACATTGTTTTATAACTTTTCTGTTCTAGTTTCATTGCTGCTTCTTTGTTTATCCTAGATTGCTTACGGTAAAGCTGAGAAAATGTACAAAGGATATAGAGTTGCGGTTGCAGATAATGCAAAGCATAGTAATGGGGATTTTCCATTATAGTAGGTTGTTGATGACAAAATGTCATGAAGACAAGGGAAAAACTTAAAAATCTTAAGATTTAGGAAAATCGAGGAACAAGAAACAAGAAATGGTTCAAGGATAATTTGTAGTTTCATCGGTAATGATAGTAATGGTTTAAATCGAATTTGATTCAATTTTTTAAAATAATACATAAAATTATAAATTTTTTAAAATGCAATTTCAATGTGAATCAAACTTTCATATTATTCAATTTGAATTGAATTTTATTGGTTCAATTCGGTATATTGATTTTTAAATTTAAATTTTTTTAATATTATTTTAACATGATATTTAATATATTTTCATAGATTTAGTTATAAAATAATTATTTTTATTTTATAAAAATTTAAAATATACATAAAAATTAATAAAAATATATAATTCGATTTTTTTTTTGTTTTTTACTTTTTGATTCAAAATTGGATATAAACTTAATATATAAATTTAATATTCGAACTTAATTCGAACTGAATAAAAAAATCGATCTAAATCAAATTGAATATTATAATTTCGAATTGATTTTTAATTTTTTTCAATTTTTTTTCACTCCTATTTTTTGGTTAGTTTTATCTTTCTTCAATTTCGAAAATTTGAATCCATATTTTTAAAAAGTTGATAAATGTATTTATCGTTAGAAATTAGTTAGGCAAGTAATAAGTAAATTTAATAAAATTTAAAATTTTTATTTTCAAAACGAAGGATTTTGCATAACTCTAGCACTAATTAAAAGGTGAAATAAACTTTGCTTAAAAACCTTGTAAACTGGTAAATCAAAGAATCAATGAAACTTTAAGTTAGGATGTCATAAGCATACAGACTTTTAATCTCCAATGATAGTTGTTAGAAAAATATAAATAAGAGAATAAAATTAATAGAAAAAAATTTTGGATTTGAAGCATGAAAAGATTTTTTTAAATGTAATTATGTATTTAGAATACAATAAAATCTTAAAACTCTCCAAATAAAAATAGTGAAAATAATTACACTAAAATATCTATTTGTAATAAATGAATAGATATAAATTTTTGTTTAAATGATTATAACTTTTTGTATAATTATAACATTTATGAACAATAATTTATTTATATTCAATTAGTTATGACCATTTGTTATATAATAATTATTTCTATTCAAATATAATTATTTAAAATATGAATAAAATTGTACAAAAATTAATTTTATTCATCAATAATTAAATATTTCTATTTAATATGAGATACATCACATTTTAAACTACCAATAATCTACCACTAATTTGAAATGTTGGCACTTAATTTTTAACCTTTCATACAAATAAATATTATAAATACAAAAAAGTATATCTCAATTTAAACCTTTACTCAAGGTATATATCTTAAAATTCTAACGAAATTAATGATGTACGCAGATTAAATCTCAAATTCTAGTATTAGAATTAAATATATAACATACCTAATACTTATTTATTCTTTTATTAAAGATTTATAACCGTTTTAGCACTATTATGGCTATGTGCTTATTTTATTCATAAACATTTACAAGATATATCCTAATTTTTCTTGTTGAGACGACACCACTTTTATGTTTATATAATTAAAGTTTCCATTATGTCTCTATTACTTTAAACCTTTAAACAATAAACTTCATTAAGAGTATAAAAGCCTATCATCCTTATGTAATAGATCACACTAATTTTTAAAATTTAAATGAATTTTACTAGTACTTAATAGACAAGTAACAATATCTTATTTTTACCCATTAAACTTTGTAATTAGAGGTTACTAATTAAAAGTTAGGTTTCCGTTATTGGTGTCTAATAATAAGAGTTTAAATTCATTATACTTGCAGTACTACTAATAAAATATCTTGAGATTCAATTTTCTTTTATAGTAATTACCCTCACTTAAGATTGAATTTTTAATATAATAACCTCAGGCTAATATGTCCAAACTTTTTATTTTACATATCATTTATATGTTTTAGATATTATTACCTTGCTTTTGTCATTTTAAGAAATAAATGATATTAATTGTGGCTACAACTTTATACTCATTAATATAAAATTTCAACTATTCTATTTCTACATTTTTATCTATTTTGATACAATTATTCTTCTACTACAATTGGATAAACTCAATGAATAAATCAAGCTATTTTAGTCCTTCTAAGAAATTGAAGTACCTTTTATGATTTTACTTTAATAAGTTGTACTAAACTTATTAGTTTAGATAATTTGCTAATAAAATTATACTAAAATCTTATTATACTGTAGTGAAAATTTTTATTTCTTTTGATTCTTATCACCCCCATCATCTGCAAATTTGCATTTTTTTATTAAAGAATGTCCAATTCAATTATCAAGATATCATATATACTTAATCAAATTACCATTTTATTTATTTTTTTACCATTTGGTGGTTGTTTTTGTTTAAGTTGAAGGTCTCCAAATCTATCCTTAGTGAAAGATAACTAGTAAATATTCTATATCTTAATATTTTCTTTTCATAAAAATTCAAAAAGTTTTATTTCAACTCAATATGAGAGTATGCATTAATAAGTATGATACTAAATATAATCACCCTCAAAACTAGTAAACTCAGTGTTCTACAGTCTCTTTTTGAGACTTTCATTCCAATTCTTGAATACTTAAAAATTATTTGATCTTGGACATTAAAACCATATCCGCCACGGTTCATGTCATTAAAAATAGTCAAAATTTCATGTATAATTACACAATACTATAAATTTTGTATCCAAATTATAAAATAAATGAAAAGTTTTCAACTAACAAATAGAAAGCATTTTAACTAGTTATAAAGAATTATATAACTTCTCTAATTGAATTGAAGTTATCGTAGATAATATGTTTTTTTTTTTATCGAAATAATATTGTATAAATCAAATAATATGAATTGTGCATTATTCTCTTGTCAATAAAATGCAATCATGGAATATGGACCATAAATTATGATTTTATGATAAGAACATATATACTTACTTCTTTGTTGAAAAGATTTATAAATTCACAATTTCTTTTATAACTTAAAATAATTCTAAAAAATTTTATCATTTTGATTTAATAATCATAGTCTGACCAAAATATAATAAGGCTATAAAAAATTCATAACCAAAGCTAACAAGTATTTCATATCCATTTTATGCTCATGACCATTCAATATCATGATTGAAAAAATCCATTTATAACGTTTCATAAAATCATGAAACATAAATTAAATAATTTAATTTATAATCAAAGATTAAAAGAATAGTAAATAAAGAAAGCATAAGTCAATAAGACTCAGGGTTTCTTATGAATTATTAATCATCAATTCTTTTAGTAGAATATTAAAACTAGAAAGATACTAACAATAAACTTACATTGTATTTAGTATTTATTTCACCAAAAAACTATTTGAATAGTTGAAACTTTCCATATTTGTTTCAAAAGTCGATTTTTCCAACTTTGCCAATTTCTTTTCCTTGTATATTCCTCATGCAAAAAATAAATTTCATAATTACCTTTAAATTATTAGAAAACTATAAATAAGAAAATAAAAATAATAGAAAAAATTTTTGACTTTGAGTCGTGAAAAACTCTCTCTTAAAAGCAATTATACCTCTAGGATATAATAAAACCTTAAAACTCTCCAAGCAAAAGTAGTAAAAATGATTATACTGAAATATCTATTTATAATGAATAAATATACATAAATTTCTATTTAAATTGTTATGACTTTTTGTATAATCATGACCTTTATGAATAATGATCTATTTAGATTCAAATAGTTATGATCATTTGTCATATAATAATTATTTCTATTCAAATATAATTATTTAAAATATGAATAAAATTAATATAAAAATTAATTTTATTCATCAATAATTAAATATTTTTATCTAATGTAGGATGCACCGCACTCTAAACTACCAATAATAGTTCATACGAATAATGAATGAAAAAATCTATGAAAGAGAAGAATTTGGCTTGGCCAAATTCTAGTGTTAACTAGAAACCAATAATGATTGCATGTTACAAGAGGGGTGACCAACATCCTTACATTAGAGAGATATTTGGTCACTCTTAGTCTCACCAAGTTCTGTGTCCTTTTAATTTATCCACTAGGTTTCAAGCTTGAGCTTCACGACATGAGTAAAATAAAGTTATACACTTGTGATTTAGTTGTATAAGTAAAATAAAATTATATATTAATAATTTAAACGTTGAACAATGTATAAAAGAAAAAGAGTTGTGTAAAAATAGTTTCCAATTCAAATTTAAAAAGCAATCAGCTGAAATCAAAAAGTAATTCAATTTACATTCTCTTCCCATTCATAAAGTTTAGTTGAAATCTATTACTTCATTGGAACAAAAACAATGATAAACATGGCTAGATTCTGAGAGCTTCTCAGTATATTGCTTGCACATAGAGTTTCTTTCGAGTTGTCGATAAGAACTATAATCCCCACCCACACCAAGGCGTATATAGCAACAGATAATCTATTAATTCTAAAAGTGACAAATAGAATGGTACATGTAAAATTGTAGTGACACATTTCAAGCAAATATTTATTATATTTGACAAATAGCAAAATAAATTAAGTAACTCTTTGTGTTTCAAATCAAGTAAAAATTCATTAAAAAGCAAAACTTGATGACCAGCTTGGTAGGAGAAGATAAAAAGAACAACATACTGTACATCCCTAAATTAAGGGATAGAATTTGTAACTTATCTAGAATGAACTGATGCTTAACTTTATGTTTTTTCAGATCAAGGTATGGGATATCCCTTGATTTGATGATGGAATTAGCTCTGAACACACCGGTAATTGCGCTTCCTAGGTGAATCATTTTGTTTTGAAAAGATGCCAATCCATATCGAGTCATAATGCTTAAATAGTTCATAAAACAAACATAAATCAGTTTCATAATTCAGCTCCTCCATGAAGCATATCAAACTGATTAGTCACTGGAATAAATTGTTCAAAAAACACATAAATTCAAACCATAGTCTAAGTAAGCATGAAAGAAAACAGCATGAATTATTGTTTCACATTGTTTATCATATGGTCTCAGATTCTTCAAAAGCTCAATTCAGGCAAATAGTAATTTATAACTCCACTAAACAAAAAGAAAAAACAATGGAAAAAGCAAAGCAATGTTTACCATCAAAAAGCGGCATCATATGCTTAAGCATCATGTTTAGCATGGAATTAAGTTAGCATCACTATTTCACAACAGATAAATATGTGTCAAGCAAACATATTTCTCAACCATTGAGATCCTCACTCATAATATGTTATCGTGGAAAAATATTTTGAGCCTGGTGATTAGCGTAAAAATGAAAGGTAGTACATGAGATCATTGAACCTCAACCCTCATGGTCTATGCTTCTGAATCCTAGTGTGGCGCTGCAGAAACAAACCTACTGCTACTATGAAATGTCTCACATGTTAGATAGTGACATAGATTGAAACTGAACCTTGAGCTATCAAAGTTCATATTGTTTATATTGAATCGTGATAAGTACAACAGTTGAAAGTGAAAATCAAAATCAAAATGTTGATATAATATAAAATTTATAAAGGGTTACCTCACTTTATTATATAAGTATATCAGTAAGCTAGGTTTGCAAAATTAATTCCACCTAAACCATTTTCTAGCAAACTTTCATATGATGAATACTAATACAATCTTAGACTCTTTACAAAATCAAATCCAAAGCAAAAAATTAATTGATTCCCTACAATTAATGATGAAGCAAGTTAAACTAGATTAAAAAAACAACTAAAAAATAAATTGATCATCCTAAAGAATGGCAAAACATTTGACAATTATAAAAAGTCAACATCAGTTTCAAATAACAATAAAAACCACTAGTGTGATAGTGCTTTTGTCCATTATTGCACCTGTTTGGGACATTTAGTGGTCAAAAGGTTATATTGTTATTTTTCTATGTTAGAAGCTTTCAGCAGACAACCATGGGTAATTTTGATATTTGTGTAGATTTGACATGTTAGGTTAGTCAGACATACTCAGTACACAACATCAACTCGACACTGTCATTATTGTCCCTTAATGGACCTTCATCGTATATTTATAATATGAAGATCCAAGCACTATTAAGGTAAGTTCATTTTACTCATAATTTTTCTTATTACTTTCCTTCCAACCTCACCTATCCTGACTTGCGCATCGAAGTACAAATATAGGGAACACTCTCTGCTTTTGCTTCTAACTGTCTTTCTTTTCTATCTTTGCAGAAGTATCCTAAGAACGAAGTTTGGTACAAACATTTTATGCCCTACGTACAGGGTTATTTTTTCACTCATTAATTGAGCATAAAACAATGCCACCAAGGAAAAGAACCTTAGAGTAGGGAGAGACGACCATTCTAGCTGGAATAGAAACACATAATAGTCAACACTCAGAACAACCTACCCCACTGTGGATAAGCCTGACCATGGAATAATTCATATCCTTAATCAAGCAGATATAAGCCCTTAAATAGATGTTACAGACCATAACCCCACCATAAGTTTTGAAAGTACCTAACCTAATTACCCTTGGCTAAAGAGTCGAGGTAAGACAGCCAAGTTATAAAGAAATGAAAGCCTCCTCAGCCTTCAAAGAAAAGAAGTATAACACACTCATTCACCACTATCCCAACCATAACTCGACACATGCCACAACCTAAAAATTCAAACCGATAAATCTTAAACCTCAATCAAATAAGGACTTAGAATCTTGGATGCAAGCTATGAAGAAAAAGCTAAAAACAAAAATAGTAACATTCAAGGATGAGCTTAAGTTCTCGGAGGCTTTGCCTTTTATTGAAAAAAATGATAGGCCATGCCTCTTAAAGGGTTTAAAATGTTGACCTTAGAAACATATGACAATACTTCTAACCTTTCGATCATTTGGAACTTTATAGGACTAAAATGATGATGTAAGGTGTAAACAAAGCTCGATATGCAAGGGCTTTGCAACCATTTTAAAAGGCGTAGGTCAATCTTGGTATAGTAGCCTAGAATCGAGTTCAATTACAATGTTTAAAGAGCTTAGCCATTCTTTCCTATCTCAATTTATGAGTAGTTAAAGAGCGAAAGAGACAACACTAAGTTTGATGTCGATCCACTAAGGTCGTAGTGAATTTTTGAAGAGCTATGTCACTTATTTTAATGCGAAAGCACTGTAGGTTAAAGACCTAAAGCAAACGATCACTATAGCCAACTAACAAATGGACTCAATGATAAATATTACCATATGAAGTTAACTTTGTCACTAGAACCACCTAAAACTCTAACAGACATCCTACTAATAGCTGATAAAATATATAATGTTGAAGTTACGATGAAAAATAATTGAGGTGAAAGAGGCTCATCCCTTTTCCTCAATCATATGAAAGGTAAAGATTTCTACAATCCTTTTTCGAGAGAGAGACGATATATGGCTAAAAGCCCTAATAGAGAAAAGAACTATACTGCACTAAGTACCTCTCGAAAGAAGATTTTGATGTAAATTGAGAGAAATCCTGATCTTATATGGTCGAAGCCATTATGACAAACACAAGAAAGGATCTAACCAAAATATGTGCCTTTCATAGGGATGTAGGCCATAACACCAAAGACTATGTTGACTTAAAAAATGACATTGAAGCCCTGATAAAAAATGGTTAGTTAAGAAAGTTTGTAGAGTAGCAACGATAGGACCAACTTATAATAGACTACAGATAAGATCAAAAAGAGCCCACCCGAGGCATAGAGAGAAAGCTAAAAACTGTAATAAGAAAAGTTCAATGAGATAAGTCGAGGCAATAAAAAATCCAAATTGATTACAACAGATCGATCACTAAAGTGATAAATATGATCACTAGAGGCAGCTCTACCTAGGTAAAAAAAAAGTTCAATCCAAACTTGCTCATAGCCATAAGCACTTCGATAAAAAAAAAAAAGACTAAAAAGGTGAATCGATCTCATTCAGCTCAAAAAACTTGAAAGAAATCTAACACCTACATGATGACACATAGTGATCACAGTTGTAGTATGCAACTATGTAGTGAAGAAAATCTTATTTGATAATGGGAGCTCAACCGACATCATGTACTATGACACTATGAAAAAGTTAAAAATTGATGAAAATCAGTTGCAGCTGATCATCACAACACTAGTGGGATTTAGAAATGAACAAGTACCAATGAAAGGAACAACCAAGCTATCGATCTCTTTAGGAAAAGAACTGAAGACTATCACTTTGGTCATAAAATTTATGGTTATCAATGTCCCATCAGACTATAACATGATATTAGATTGACCTAGCCAATCTGTTATACAGTTCATAGGCTCAACTCCTCATCTGAAAGTGAAATTTCCAACACCCTATAAGGTTAGAGAAGTTAAGAGAGATTAGTCTATGGCACGATAGTGTTATGTCACAACAATGAAAATAAGGACTAAAAAGTAGACTGACAGTTTGGCTAAGGCTAAAAGCACTAAAGAAGGGCAAACAGTGGAAGTCTACAAGAAGCATGAACACAAGTAAAAACATAAAACATAAGACTAACCTGACAAAAATGCACTTTTACACTGCTTTGAGCTCTTAAGTTCGAATAAAAAAATCTTTTATATTATTTTTAAAATTTTTTGAAGTAACTTTAAAGACAATCGAGTTCTTAAGTTGACATGAACAACTGCTTGTTATCTAATACATTAGCCAAAACATAGCATGAAATGAATAATACATACCAATTTCACTATATACATATTCAGAAAGTTATCAATAGCATACTAATTGAACAAAAAGAGATTGTAGACACCTTATTTTGTCCGAAAATTTTTAAGATTGGAAATGGGCTTTCGGTTGTAAACTGAGCTTAATTGAGAAATTTTGAGCCCAATAAGAAAAGTTTTAATTTTAATTTGATTTAATTTATTTTATTTATTTCTACTTGTTTGAAAAAAAAAAATAAAAAAAAAGAAAGAAAAAATCGTTGAAGATTTTGCAGTAAATTTTGGTGCTTGATTCATGCAATTACGTTAAAGATTTTGTAAAAAAATTCGGTGCTTGATTTATGCAATTAATTCACATGTAATTTATTGGCTAAAATAAAAAGGGTGGAATCCTATAAAGAAGTAAAAAAAAAGCATAAAAGAAAATTTTCTCCCACACTACACTGAATCCAGCATTACAGTCGTCCACTGCCAAGACCCCGGGTTGGCCGGCAAAAGGCCCTCACAAAGCATCCTCTATCATAATGTGATAATGGCCGTAATTGCAGATTTCATGTTTGTTGATCTTTCTGCTCCTACCGTCTCTCAGCCACCCTTAACCCCTCCTCAGCTCTGCACCAATCAGAAATGACAACCCACTTTAAGAAGAACGGCAAAAAGCGTGACCATGCGAGCGCTGGTCACAGCTATATCGACAAGCATCGCAAGCACTTGAGAGGTCGAGGAAACGCTAGAGGCATGCACCACCACAGGATTCTTTTCGACAAGTACCACCCTGGGTACTTTGGAAAAGTTGAAATGAAAAGAAATAAACAAGATAGTTTGTGAGGAGGGAATCAAAGGTGCCATTGCCATGGTGAAGTTTCTAAAACCCAATAAGGCCAAGATCATCTTCTAAGACTGATATGCTAGACGAAAAATGGTGGTCGTGAAGTCCTTTAACGAAGGCATGCGTGATCGCCCCTATGGCCACTGTTTGGTTACAGGAATAAAAGAGTATGCAAGCAAGGTTATCCGTAAAGATTCTACCAAGAAAATAGCCAAGAAATCACGCGTCAGTTGCTTCATCAAGCTCATGAATTACGAACACCTGATACCCACGTGCTACTTCCTTGATGTGGACTTGAAAGATATGGTTACCGTTGATGCTCTTCAAACAAAGGACAAGAAAATGGCTGCCTGTAACGCTACCAAGGAGAGGTCTAAAAAGACGTTAAAGATTGGAAAGAACAGGTGATTCTTTACCAAGCTTAGGTTTTGAGTATTTTGTTGGAGTTGTTGTTAAAAGTTTAAAAACTTTGGATTTCAAGGACGGATTTCAATTTGTTTCATTGATAGATTTCTGGTTTCTTTGTTGTTATATGAGATATTAACGTATAAGAAAAAAACCTTTTCAAATAAGTAAAAAAAAAAATCTTTTCAAATAAGTCTTCAAAATAATAAAAAAATCTTTTCAAATAAATAAAAATAATTTTTATCCTCTAAATTATTTAAGGATTGCTTTGAAGTAAGTCTTACCAAATTACTGGGAGACTTTACATTTTTTTAAAATAAAAATTAATAAATCCTACAATGGAGCCTCTTCAGAGTGGGACACTAGTCTCCATAAATACTCATTAGGTGAAAGAATTATCCTAAATTGCTACCAAACTATTGGAACAATTTTAAGATTAATTTTTAATATTAAATATTTGGTAAATCATAAAAATTATCAAAGATTGGATAATTTGAAAATATTGGATAATTTGAAATCCAACTGGTACCATCTTTTGGATGGGTGTTGTGGGAGTGCTACAACATTTCTCATGCGTAATCGACTCTCGAACCTAGCATCTATTTTGCAGATTACATTCAATTAGGTGGTCAATCACACCTAGACCAAAAAGATTGGTGGCGACTTCTTTTTTATCCATTCTAGCGATAAGTTTACAGATCTATATGTTATGATAGAGATAATTGACCAAAGATCGGACTTGAATGAAAATTGGCTTGAGTCGACTGAAGATTTAGTAGCCATACCATTATGAGATAACATCCCTACAAAACATATGCAGATTGAAACTAAACTTTAGCACAAGGGTTAGTTAATTCGGTTTCGAAGAGAGAATATTGACCTGTTCGCTGGACACCATCCAATTTGCCTAGAATTGATACCTAAGTGATCGTTTATATGCTGTTTAGTAATCCCGAGGTAAAATCAATTCGTAGAAAAAATAGCCTTTGCCCCAAAAAAACAAAAGGCCATTGAAGAGGAGGTCGATAAATTACTGCAAGTAAGATTTATCAAGGGGGTATACTACCTTGAATAGATAGCCAACGTGATCATGGTCAAAAAACACAAAACAAAAATATAGGATGTGTATTGACTTTATCGACTTGAACAAAGTATGTCTAAAAGATAACTTTCTTCCTTTTAGCATAAATCGACTAGTGGATGATAGTGCTAAGCATGGCCTCTTCAACTTTATGGATGCCTATTTTGGTTACGATCAAATCAAAATACTAAAAGACGATAAGAAAAAAATGGCTTTTATTACTAAAAAGGCTTTTACTATTGTAAGGTAATGTTCTTCAGATTGAAAAATGTAAGGATGACCTACCAAAAGCTAGTAACCAAGGTATTTAAAAACAAGATTGATTGCAACATGAAAGTATATATAGACGACATGATAGTCAAAAGCAAGAACTTGACCGAGCACTTGAAAGATCTCTGAAATACTTTTAATACTTTGAAAAAGTATAATATGAGGCTTAACTTAAGTAAATGTACTTTTAGGGTCATGTCGGGTAAGTTCCTTAATTATATGATTAATAAAAAAGGGATCGAGGCAAAGTACAATAGGTCCAGGCAATCTTAAACATGAAAGCACCGATTTTGGTAAAAGAAGTGCAGAAGTTAACTAAAAGAATAGTCGTCCTAAGCCAATTTATATCCAGGTTAACAAAATGATGTCTGCCATTCTTCAAAATTTTCAAAAACATTTCTAACTTTAGGTGGACCCTTTAATGTTAAAAAGCTTTTGAAGAACTCAAAGAGTTCTTACCTTCTCTACCTATTTTGTCTAAGTCAAGGTCCAGTGAAACCTTGTATTTATACTTAGCCACCACAGATCGATTTTGGTCTGAGATGTAGAAAAAAAGTAAAGATCGATGCATTTTGTGAGTAAAGTATTGACAGGGCAAGAAATCAACTATAATAGCATAGAAAAATTAGCATACGTAGTTATCACTTTGGCCAAAAAACTCAGGCTATATTTCTAAGCCCATGTGATCCACGTATTAATCGACCAACCATTGAGACAAGTGTTACAGAAGTTAGAAATGTTAGGGAAGTTAATCAAATAGGCAGTAGAGCTTAATGAATTTAACTTGCATGTATTACCCAAGTTGGCCTTAAAGTCTCAGATACTAGCAGACTTCGTCATAGAGCTTACCTTGGTACACAATGAAGGATAACCAGAAGAAAATGAGAAAATCTCGAATAAGGAAAATTGAAAGTTTTATGTTAATGGATCGACCATGAGCCACAACAGAAGAGCCAACCTTATTTTAATTAGTCTGGAAGGACTATAATATCTATATGCTTTGAGATTTAAGTTTAGGGTATATAACAATGAGACAAAATATGAGACACTAATAGTTAGTTTAAGGTTAACAACCGAGTAAAATGTTCAACATATAATTGTATATAGCGACACCCAACTAGTGGTCAGCTAAATAAATAAGGATTTTAGAGCTTGGAAAGATGAAATTCAAAAATATCTAGATAAAGTGTTGGCTTTGGTGGCTAGTTTTAAGAAGGCAGAGGTAAAAAAAATACTAAGGTTAAAAAATTCGCAGGTAGACTCCTTACCTAAATTGGCTTTAAGAATAATGACAGAAAGTCCAAACCAAGTCATGGTAGAAGAGTTGGCACACAAAAGCACCAAGAACAAACTTGTAAGATAGATCACCAAAAAATATTGAATGACATTGATCAAAGCGTATCTGACCACAAAAATACTACTTAAATATAGGATCTGAGCTAAAGCATTAATAAGAAAGCTCATAGGTATACAATGATCAAAGAAAAACTATATAAAAGATCTTTTAGCCTATTTTATCTAAGATGCATTGATAAGAAAGAAGCAAACTACGTCTTATGAGAAATTCACGAAAGAATATATGGAAACCACCTCAAATCTCAACCATTAACCTACAAAGTGCTTAGGTAAGGCTATTATTAGCCCACCATCAGAAGCGATGCGACTGAGCTGGTCAAGAGATGCAAAAAGTATCAAAAGTTTGCTCACGTGCAACATTTCCCTTTTATCAAGCTTACCTTTATTATCAGCCCATGACCTTTCATGCAATGGAGAATGGATGTCTTTAGATTGTTCAACTCAGTCACAGGTCAGAGGAGATTTACTTAGTAACAATAAACTATTTCACGAAATAGCTTGAAACCAAGGCTTTGGCCACTACGACAACGGCCCAAGTTAAAAAATTTATGTGAAAGAATATAGTCTATAGATTTAGCTTACCTCAGTTCATAATAACGAAAAATGGCAAATAATTTGAAAACTCGAGGTTCAAGGAATGGTGTTCAAACTTTCACATCAACTTGAGATTCACATCGGTTGCCAACCCTTAGTCTAATAGATAGGTCAAAATGATGAATAAGCCAATATTGGAAGCCTTAAAAAAAATTGGATATAGTAAAAAAAAAGTAGATCGATGAATTACCAGGTATGTTATTGGCTCTAAAGACGATGACTAAAGTACTAATAGCTAAAATCCCATTTCACTTGACATTTGGAATAGAAGCCATGCTACCTGTCGAAATTGACTTTTTGAGCTTAAATAACAAATTAGGGGAAAAAAAAGAAATGAAAAAGTGTTAAGAGCTGACCTAGACCTCGTCGAAGAGTAGAAAGACATAGCCTTGACACAGATAGCAGCTTATCAGCAAAAGGTATCTAGCTATTATAACAAAAAGGTCTGACATAAGTTCATCGAGAAAGATGGCCTGGTGCTTAGAAAAGTTAAAACTTCGGGAATAGATGATTGAGATGGCAAATTAGCCCCTAACTAGGAAAGACCATACATAGTTAAAGAAGTTATCCATGATGCAACATACAAGTTATAGGATATAACTGGTAACACCATTCCGAAGACATGAAATGTGGATAACTTAAGGTTCTATTACCCGTAGCTTGAACTAAACTGAGCTCACACTTGTAATTTATACCTGAATATAGAAATCAAATTACCCTTTACATTGAGCTCATACATCAATCGACCTAACAAAGTTTATCTTGAAACTTAGATGGATTCCCAAGTTAATTTGATTTAAGATATTCTTAAGCGACTAGGTAAATCTTCAGCCCACTTAATCAAGCTCAAACTTGCACGAATTCATGTTATCGTGATTAACCGAGCTGAAACTTGTTGAAAACAATAATAGTGAAATTGAACTAAAACTTGAGCTGAATTGAACAAAATATGCATTTGATTTTTTAATTGATTGGTATAAAATTGTCTACCAAAAATATATCTATTTGAGGTCACTACAAAAATCGATCTTATACATTATCAATTCTAAAACAAAAAATACACAAAAAAGTTAAAAAGAAAAAGAACTAGGTGTTAGCAATATCAACAGCATTTGATGTTTCATTTGCATAAGACATGCACTTGCACTATCCACTCATTTGATCTTGACTTAGGTCAGATCATTTTCAGACTATGACATCAATTCAGTAATTTTTTTTTACCTCGACTCGGTCCTAATCGCTTTATTTTGACTCATAACATAGTCCCAGTCATTTGATCTCGACTCAAATCAGATTATTGTCAAACTCATGACATCAGTTCGGTCATTCATTTTTTATCTCGACTCAATCCTGGACGCTTTATTTTGACTCACGACATCAGTCCAGTAATTCATTTTTTATCTCGACTCGATCTTGGTAACTTTATTTCGACTTGCAACATCAGTCTAGTCATTTATTCGATCTTGACTTTGGTCAGATCATCTTCAGACTTACAACATCAGTCCAGTCATTTATTTATGACATCAACTCGATCTTGATCACTTTTTGACTTGTGGTATCATCTCAGTTATTTGATCTCGACTCCGATCAGATCGTATTCTGACTCGCGACATCAGTCTAGTCATTTATTTGATTTTGACTCTGGTCAAATCATATTCTGACTCGCAGCATTTTTTCAGTCATTCAACATTGTCTCAGGTTAGATTATTTTACTTTCAACTCAAGATTCACCCTCGGTCAATTTTACTCTCTAATTTGACTCGAACATAGTGAGTGTTTGGTATTTGCATCATATTTGTCTAAGAAATATATGCAAAGAAAGATAGCTATAAACATTCATTTGTGTCCAGGCCTATTAAGGTCTGAGTCGATTAGGCCTATTAAGGTTCGAGCCTAGTTAGGCCCATTTGGGTCCAGGCTTAAGTGGAGAGCTTGTTTATTAATATTATTATTATTATTATTATTATTATTATTATTATTATTGTTATTATTATTTTTATTGTTATTTTTTTATTATTATTTTTTATTTTTTATTCTTTTTTTCTATTCTTTCCTTTTTTATTCAACCTGTACGTAGATAAAAAAAATCAGGATTAGAATCTTTTTGGTAACACAAAATCGAATTAATATGATTGTTGAAATTCTGGACCTAAAATCTTATTTGGAAAAGATGCAATCTCAGGATTCAAGCCTAAGATTGATTTTGTCCATTTTCTAAAATCATTGTTAAGGTTGCCTATAAATTGGACTAATTTCTATAGAATTTTCACACAAAAAACAAAGAGAAAATTATTGGGAAAAGTTTAGCAGTAAGGGTTTTTGTGATTAAAAAATTAGAATTTTGGATTTGATTAAGAGTTTTTATGGGATTTTAGGTTTCTTGAGGTGAATTTAAAGTTGTAAGAGGTTCAGGGAAGGCTTAGAACGATTTAGGAATTTTTTTTTGAATTTTTTTGGGTTTTTTTGGATTTTTTGAAGAACTTTAAATTTTTCAGTGAAATTTTTCGACGAAGGTTAAAGTTTCTGGTGAGATTTTCAAAATTTTGTATGTTTTCTAGAAACTAGTGGATTTTTTAGTTTTTGGTTGAATTTTTTGATGACATTCCCAGAAATCGATGAGATTCATGGTTTTCGGATGCATTTGTCAGTGGATTTTCTAGAAAGAAGTCAAAAGTTTTTTGGGTTAAAGAGAGAGAGGCTCTAAGATTTCTGAAAAAAAATGCTGAAGGGTGCCTTATATACCAACTCTACACGATGTCGTTTTGGCTGTTTAGGATTTACGTGAATCTGACTCAGGATTCTGCGTTGAACCTGGTATCGACTTGACCCGATCGTAGATTTTTTTTTTCCATTTTATTTTTATTTTTTTATTTCTATTTTATTTTATTTTCACTCATTGTTTTATATTTTCTGGTTTATTTTTTTTCTTTTCTTTTAAAAATTAAAAAAGATACAAAAAAAGTTATAAATATTTTCGTCATTAGTATTTCTAAAAAAAAAAAAAGGGAGACTTTTTCAAAGAAAAAAAGTGATAAAAAAAACCTTTCAAAAAAAAAAAAGAGAAAAAAATAAAAAGATAAATTTCCAAATAATAACAAATTTTATTCTTTAAACTATTTAGGGATTGCTTTGAAGTGAGCCCTACCAAATTATTGGGAGGCTTCATTAATTTTTTCAGGATAAAATAAATTAATAAATTCGATGACGAAGCCTTTTCAAAGTGGGTCATTAATCTACATGAATACTCCTGAGGTGAGAGAATTATCCAGAATTGCTACCAAACTATTGGGATAATTTTAGGGTTAATTTTCAATACTAAAGTATTTGGTAAAATCATAAAATGACCAAGGCTTGGATAATTCAAAATCAAACTGGTACCATCATTTGAATGGGTGCTGTAGAGGTGCTACAACATTCCTCAAGCGTAATCGACTTTGAACCTAACATCTGTTTTACAGATCAGATTCAATCAAGTGGTCAATCACATCTAGACAAAAAAAAAATTGATAGTGACTCATTTCATTCATGTCTAGTGATAGGTCCGTGGATCTATACGTTATGACACCATGAAATAAATATATTGATCCCAGATGCAAGTTTTATGTACAAAATAAAAATGACAATCCCATAGAAAAGTTAACTATGGCAACAACATTAAAACAGAGAATAAATAATTGTTTTCTATATATTTAAAATTGGAAAAATATGAGCACATTAATAATGTTAAAGTTATTTATTCTTTAAAGAAACCATTTCTTTCCACTAATTGTTACAATAGCTTTTAACTTTCAATAAGTTGAGCTTAGTGATTCTAAAGAATCTAATCTTAGAAATTACTACTATTATTTTCTTCAATATTTCTTTAGCTAAAAGGTTTTTGCTCACATCATAGTGTATACAATTTTCACTATTGCAGCATAAGCCAAATCCTCTTTTTACAACTTAGACACCATAAATTTAGATCAAATAAATCTAGAAAACATATACACAAAATCATCCTTTAACTGCAATCAAGAGTTTCTAGCAAAATTTTTTTTTCGTCACTATACTGGTTGTCAACCCTACCTATTTATAGTCAAACTTCAAGATCAATAAAATCTTACAAACCACACAAAAGCCCAAAACCCACAAAACAACATGCATGAACAAAAAAACAATCAAATATAAACTATTACAACATCGACAACCACAATAATATCAATTCAAAAATCAAAAAATAATATTGATGAAAAAAAATCAAATATAAAACTAATAACTTCTATCAATATACAACCAACAATTACTAACCCAAACAAAAAAAATCCAACATAACAAAAAAAAAAAACACCATGCACAAAAAAAAAAGTAATCCAAACACAAAATCATATTAAAAAAATCTCATAACTGTATAAAAAATATAATCTGCATAATACATGAGAAACAAAAACAATTAATCGAACACCATGCATGCATGAAAACAATAATGTCAAAACACCAACGACACACATTGACAAAAAAAAATCACCCATAAAAAAGAGCAAAAAAAAAATCAAAAAATTAAACATGAGAAGAAGAGAAAAACTCAATTGAACAAAGAATACTGTAAAAAAAAAAAAAAAAAACTAAGAAGAACAGTTTGAGCTTTCACTTGAAAAACACAAAATAGAGTAAAAAAAAAGAGAAGAAACAAAAACCAAAACTTAAAAATAATTTTCACCCAAAAATTACCCACTAAATTCTTTTTTAATACATTGTTGAGCTGTCCATAACAAATTTAATTGGGGACAACTTTTATTTTATGCTAGTAAGCATCTCATGCATTACTACAAATTTTTAATTCCTATTTTATTCTATATTATAATTTTTATAGACTTTTGTCACAATATATATTGAATGATTGAAACCTAAATAGTTTATATAAAAGTCTATTTGTAATAACAAATATTTCATAGAAGTTTTTCACCTGAAAATATGTAAAACCATTAATAGCATAATATAAATGTTTTTTTGTAGAATTTAAATAGGTAATTTTTCTTCATAGTTGTGGTGTATTTTTTATGTTGTCGTAATCAAACAAAAATCAATAATGAGTGAACAGTTGATTTTACATGTCACATGAATGTGTTCAAGTATAGGTAAGCATATAGCTAATATGTTTTTTGGTACCTTATACCTTTATAAAGTTTAGTCCTAATAAGCTCTTGATTATGCCTTATATAATCAAGTCATCCAATTTCAACATTGATTAATGCATCAACTAGTAGCTCTTGATTATTTTTTATGTAATCAAGTCTTAAATTTTCAACATTGGCAAATGCATTAACTAGATATTGATGAAACAGTTTTCTACCTTTTAACAATGAACTTTGATGTAACAACCATTACTAAATCAAATACTCATAATATTCTTTCATTGTGACATTTTTAGTTCCATTTTTTCTACCTTGAGAATTTTCAGTAATGTCCATTGGCACTAAACATCACAAATAGTAATTCAAGTAATTCAATTATAAAGTTAACAATAGCTTAGCAAATATTTTATTGTCATTTTTTATTTGTAATATATTCTTTACAAATTAAAGAAACTAATAATAGGTTATTAGAAAAACATTAAATATGCATATTTAAAAAAAAAGACACATTAATTAACATGTACATATTTTATGTCGAAATCATCATGAGTAAAAGTAAACTATAGTTTGAAAGAAATGTAAAAGATGGCAGAATAAAAATTTTTTACAAATCAATAGTCTAAAAAATCATGGGAAATAAGTAGGATTGTCTAGGGCTTTAAAATAAGAGAGTAAAATCCATGAAAGATACCATAGCAAAAAAAAAAAAAAGTAATATATTTAGTGTTGTCATTTGAAACAAAAGAATAAACATAAAATGGGATTAACAATTCAAACAATTATGAAAAAGCATAAATTTAAATGAATATTAAACATCAAACAGTTGCATTTTCATTTAAGACCAAATTAGCTAGCAGTTATCACAATTGCCAAAAATATCTAATACTAAAAATTAATCTTAAAATCTTTACAAAAAGCACATTATTCAAGATACAATCATGTATTGAGTTTTTGTTTAGTGCAATTAAATGAAATATAAATAGTAAAAGGATTTCAGAGATATTTACCTAATATTTGGAATAGAGAGATTGAATCTAATATGTGGTAAACACTTACAACAACTTACCAACAACCATTTAAAATAACATAATTACCATTTTTCTTAACATGTAAAATTGGTTTCATTTTTTTTGTCCCTTAATTAAATTTAATGATGATAGTAGCAAACAAAAAGAAAAAAAATCACAAAAACTAATTCATTAAATATAATGTTAGCTGCAAGATAGATTCCGAACATAATTCATTCATAATAATTGGGTTTAAATTTCAAAATAATGAACATATGTCTTAGATAAAAAGAAACTACAATTGGAATTAATGAAACAAAAGGAAAGTTTATTTTGGGTATACAAAGAAAGAGATTGCAAATTTCTAAAAGATTCGATTTTTACTTGAAATGGAACCTTTTCAAACAAGCCTATCTTAAACTTTTCTAAGCATACAATGAATTTTTAAAAAAAAAAATTAACATAGTTATGAAAAGTAAACAAGAAAAGGTTTTAAAGAGAATCACCTAATATTTGGAATAGAAAGATTGAATCTAAGATATTTGATGCGAGCTGCATTTGTTAAAAAAACACATAGATCAAGAACAAAAATACCAACAGTCATTCAAAGGACAAAGTTAACTTTTTTTAACAACATTTAAATTTGGTTCATTTTCTTTCATTACTTACTTAAAAAAAGTGATGACATATATACAACAAATGAAATGAAAAAAAGTTCATAGATGCCAAATCATTAAAATTTATGTCTGGTGCAATACACATTCCAAACATAATTGATGAATGATAAATGGATTTAAATTTAAAAATATTATCATTACAATGATATGAAATTTTGCAATAATTAATCGAAAGTAGAATGTATGACAAATAAGCCATCAAACTCATGTACATAATCTACACTAATTAATTAAATATAAAGAAGCTACAAATGAAATTTATCGGATAGAACGAAAGCTTATTCTAGATATTGAAATTTAAAAAAGCTTGTAAAGTATTAAAAGTTGGGATTTTTACCTTGAATGGAACCTCTTTAAAGCATTATAGTCTCATACCATCCTTAAAAATCATTGGCGTAAATGATTGGAAATGCCTCATGTTCCTTATTGCAACGGTTGGGCGGTAAACATTTTGATTTTTTAAGGTGAATAAGGTAGAAGAAATGAAGGGATTTGAGTTCCTTATTTGATTAGAAGATGAAAAATCAATTTATTAATAAATGCAATAAAAAAAGGAAATTGGGGAGAAGGTAAAAGATTTTCAAATCAAGGTTAAAAACTTTCCCTTGATAGGCTTTTTCAGATTTTGTATTTAGTGGATTCTTCTATCATTTCTTTCAAAAAACAAAAAATTTTCAGTTAACAAGAAATTAATGAGAATCAAACCTAGAGTGAAAAGAGCAAAAAAATTGAAAATCAATTAGTTGATTTTTATTTCAACACTCAGACTTTTTATGCAAGAAAATAAACTGAAACTTGAAAAATCAAAACATCATGACCCACATAATAAAAAAAAAAATAAAAAATAAAATTGTAGATTTTACATGAAACAACAAAATAAATGAAACATACAAAATCAAAACCTATATAATCAAACCTTAAAGAAAACCTTTTGCAATAGTCTCATACATGATAAAAAGAAAAATCTCAATCAAACGACAAAACTTGAGATAAAAATTTGACTTTTTAATGAAAAAAAGGGGAAAAAAGAATAGTTCAAGGAGAAGAAAATTTGAGAGAAATTGGAACTCTGGGCCCAAATGTTGTTGCTATCTTAGCCGATAATTATAGCTAGCTAGATGGTTTCCTTTCATTTAGCATATCGGTCATCAAAAGCTTAAGCCTTTTTTGTCATCTCTAATTCCAGAAGCTTCTGCTTTATATTTCCAAACAAAAAACAATTGCATAGACTTTTTACGAATTAACCATCTAATCTCATTTAATACATTACTGAACTGTTCCTGGTAAAATCAACTGAAGATGGCTTTTATTATATGTAATGAATTAGATTATTGATTTAGTTCAATTAAGTAATTTATGTTTTTAATCTTTTTAATTAAGTCCATCTTAATAATCCCATTATAACCTTTTACTTCTCATATCTTGACTAATTAATTTTTTTAAAATTTTATTTAAGTAGATCAGATGAATTAATTTTTTTTATTTTATCATTAATTTTTTACTTGATCAAATCATATTAGTAAATTATGGTCGTCTAATGGTGCTTCGTAACCACTCAATTGTTAAAAATTCTCCAAGATTTGATTACTTGGCAATGCATAGTTTTTAGTGTCTTGCTCTTATCCTTTCATCACTTTTATCTTTGTTAGACATAGAACATTGATTGATGTTTATGCAGCCAATCCAACCATATCCGATTAAGCTACTAACTCTCGGAATAAATTTTAGAATAATTTCAAATCTTTATTCCATTTTGTCAAAGATTTATCAAATTAATTCTTACCTAGATCGACGATGATGAGATATTCATTTGATCATTTAAATCTAGAAATTTTGGAATTTTTGGTGTGATTTTTGTATCCAAATAGAATAATTATTTTAATGGAATGTGGTGAAGGTTTTAGGTATTGATTGCTTAGGTGGTTACGGTGGTTAATGGTGGTAGGCGGTGGTTTACGCCAGGGAAGGTTGAGATGCTTGAAATATTTCTGGGAATTTTTGACAAAGCCAGAAAGAGAAGGAGGAAAAAAAAAAAGAAATGTTAACGGTTGGGAAACGGAAGTTATTTGCTGATTAAGCTCTTTGAATATGTCACTGATTTTAATTGGAGAACCGGAGGAAATGGAGCTAAGGAAATGCATGTAAGTTCTGTCCGGTCCGGGCCCGTCCAAGACTCAAGTCCGGAGGAAAAATGTTTAGTCATTGAGATTCAATGTGTCGGCGAAAAAAGTCGGTTAAAAAATTATGACAATTTGGACTGGACAGCCTCCATAAATGGAATTATAGTATTTTATTCATATATTCTCTTCATTGTCTGTGCTCTTACTTGTTCCTCTTCGTCCTGCTATTTCTATAAGAGATTGTTTGGACTCTCCTTTGAGTCATACTACTAGTTTACTTCCTTTCCTATTCCTCCCTCGCATCGCAATCAAAAGAAAAGAAAAAGAGATCTGATCCGATCTGAAAATGGGGGAGAACTGGGTGTTGATGAGAACGGCACAAACGCCTACTAACATATCAGTGATAAAGTATCGGGGGAAGAGGGATGAGTCCCTTATTTTGCCCATCAACGACAGCATCAGTGTTACCTTTGATCCTGCCCATCTCTGCACCACCACTACCGTCGCTGTCAGCCCTGCTTTCCAACAAGATCGCATGTGGCTTAATGGCAAGGTAAATTTCTATACATGTTACAAAAAAAAAAAAAAAAAAAAAAAAAAGAAGAAAGAAGAAAATGTTATATATGTTGATTGATCGATTGATGAGTGTTTTTTTGCTAGTTAGTATAGGAAATGTCCCTTTCTGGAGGAAGGTACCAGAACTGTTTAAGGGAAATTCGAAGACGGGCGAGTGAAGTTGAGGATAAAGAGAAGGGAATAAAGATAGAGAAGAAGTATTGGAAGAAACTGCATCTCCATATTGCCTCTTATAACGATTTTCCGATAGCTGCCGGATTGGCTTCCTCAGCTGCTGGTTTTGCTTGTCTTGGCACAATACTTACGTAAAAACATACATACCCTTCACCTTCTCTTTCTTTTCCTTTTTTCTTCAACGTTCAATACAATTAATGGGACTTCTAGTTTGAGTTCATTGCAGTTTTAGCGCTTGCAAAGCTTATGAATGTCAAAGAAGATGAGAGTCAACTTTCTGCTATTGCTAGGTATTGCCCTTTCATTTTACAGAGATGCTAGAATTTTAGTTGTAATTCAAGTGAGGTTTTATTGATTTTTTTTTTTCATATAGACAAGGTTCAAGCAGCACTTGTCGGAGTTTATTTGGTGGATTTGTTAAGTGGTTTATGGGAAAAGTAAGTTATGTGTTTAACAGTTCATCTGTATTGCCTTTCATCTTCCATCAAGAAGGGTAGTATCCTTTTGAGTAACCTATTTTAATATTTTCTTCTTCTTTAATTTATCTAGGAGGAGGATGAGGAGGATGGAAGTGATATAGTCTTGCGGTTCAACTAGTAGATGAGAAACACTGGGATGATCTTTTCATTGTTATTGCCGTGGAGTGTATTCTTTCCAACCCTCCCAATTAGCATTCTTTCAAGTATGGTTTACGGATTGCTACTCTGGAGTGAGATCATCCCATCCACCCCCAAAGAACTTAAAATATGCTTACAATTAGATATTGCAAATAATTTGGTATGCATCCTTTCTTATAATTTGGTATATTTTGATCATTTGAATGCTTAATCTCAGATAAATTTCTTCCCATGCTTTGCATCTACAATTTGTTTACTTATGTTTCCACTCTGCTTCCCCAAACACCTATTAGCTGTCTTCTTGTGCCTTCCGATTAACGCACACATGTCTATTTTGATACGTAAATTCGTATCTACTCCTTTTCATGCATAGTCAAAACGGTCAAAGAAATCGGTTCTAACTTTTATTTAATTTGAAATTTGTTATTTTTAAACTATTGACAAATTTGATTATACTTAAAAAATAATAAAATTATTGAAATGTTTTAGAAATATTTTCGTAATAATTTCAAAAATAAATTTTTGGGAAAACTTTTAACTTATAATTAAATATTTTTAATATATTAAAAACCTTGATTATACATTAAAATATATGAAATTATTAAAATACTTTTAGAGATATTTTTATAAAATGACTTTCTCAAAGTAAGAATTTCGTAAAGAACTTTAAATCATAATTTAATATTATTTGATGATTTTTAAAATTTTAAAAATTTTAATCATATCTTGAAAGTTATTTATGTAATTTAATAAATTTAAAATTTATTTTTTACGAAATATTCGAGATTATATTTTTAAATTATACAATGATTTTTGATATATTAAAAATATTATCGAAGTGTAAGATTATTAAAATATTTTTTAATAATAATTTTATCAACTCAAATATACACGTTATTAAAGTTTTTTCAATCTCTTTTTATCTTATAAAATATTTATCCTATGAAACCCTGCCACCGTTACAGTCCATGTCCAAAAGCATATTATACCAGCATAAGTTCCTTTTTTTTTTTGCCTACAAAAGTCAGTGTTTGCGATTGGATTTTTTGTATTAATTTTTATTTTTCTGGCTCTAGTAAGTTCACGGCAGAAGCAAACAAGTAGCACCTCTGTAACGGGTGCAAGTGTTGGAACGAGTTTGCTCTTACAGCATCTGTTTCTGTTTCTGTTTCTGACTGGAAGCTAGGGCCCAAAAAAAAAAATACTCAGAAAGTTGACTTTCCAAGTAAAAGTTGTGGGTTTCATGTAGCGAGTCCTTTAATTAAAATCCTTATGAAGCCCTATTCAACTTTTCTTGTGGAGTCATACCCACTCCCCTTCCCCCAGTAGAATTCGCTTGGTATTTTGTTCATTGAGATCAGGTTTTATTTAGATTTTATGATATATGAAACTCATCTGAGATTGTTTAAAGTTGTATTCATTCATGGCTTTCTCGTTGCTGTTTTGGACTGTACTAGGAAATTGTGCCAAAACGCATGTTATAGATGGAAGAAGCCATAAAAAATCGTGATTTTGCATATTTTGCACAATTGACTTGTGCTGATAGTAACCAGTTCCACGCAGTCTGCTTGGATACGTGTCCACCCATATTCTACATGAATGATACATCTCACAGGCAAGTCTTGTTTTACCTATGCTTATTCCTTCTAGGAGTTTCATACTTAAACTCTAGAGTTGAGTTTTGATGAAATGCCGATCTTTCAGGATAATCAGCTATGTTGAGAAGTGGAATCGTTCTGAAAAATCCCCTCAGGTTTGCTTATTTCTACCATTTTATTTTGAAGTAAATGACTTTAATCTTGACAATTTATTGTGTAATCAGTAATTCTGTTATGTCAAGAAAGGTAGCAAGACAGTTGTAAACTTTTGAAAGGACAATAAAACGTGGGAGTTGCAAGATACCTGTGAATCATTTTGTTTGTTGGGGTCCTATTTATTGAGTATATGCCGGAGACAGTGGAATATGTATGCTATCTTGATTGGAGGTTCTGGGCTACATTGTGCCTCTAAAGAGTTATATTGATTGCTTCATTTGTGAATCATTTTGCTTGTTCAAGCCTCATACAAGAATAAGTATGATATTTCTAATATAATTTATCGGTGTAATGATCAAGCTAAGACATTCATAACTACTATATTTCCATAATGGTTTAGTGGTGCAATTATGGATTAATTAATTTGTTGGCTGCTTTTCTACTTCCCTCCAAAGTCTGATGTTGACCTGGACAGGTAAATGGAAATACAGGTGCTAAGAGCATGATATCGGAATCAGATTATTGTAATAGATGTGATCATAAAAAGAAAAAGATCCACTCATGTATCCTGTAGGCTCTTTTATCACTGCACAGTAACCCCCTTTTCCTCCATGAAAGAATTCTCAGATATTGACTTTATTTACTTTTCTTTTTCCCCTTTCTATTCAGCTATTTTATAGGTGATAAGTCGATACTACAAGATGCTGGACTTGAGGGGGTGAAGGATGTGGAAGCTTTATCCCCACCTCCTGAAATTAAGGAAAATGCTCCAGCCCAGAAATACGCTGGGGATGTCAGTTACTTCATCTGCACAAGAACTGGGAGAGGCACTGTTCTTCTTTCACATGAAAATCTGGCTCTTCTTGACCCAGAAACTGGACTTCCCAAGTAAGAAGTTCCTTTCTGGAGTTGGTACCTTTTCTTCTAAGGAGATTTGAATGCCTCTGAGCTGTATAATGTCAGTTTGGTTGTCTCTGCAGCTTGTTTTCCTTCTATCATGTATTTGTTGTGTTTTTCTCTTTCTCTTATGCCCCCTATCTCCAGTCGGGATTTGTATCCCCACCTTAATGGAAACAATAATGAATAATTGCTTCATTGTTCCCCTAAACCTTTACTATTTCCTTTGTAATTTCCAATTGAAATGCAAAAGACTATTTTCCTGCATTTGAGATATAAGGGTTTTGAGTTTTTATTTTATTTTAAAGGTATGTTCAAACACAAGGTAATGTATGCTCTTATTATTTGCATTTTCTATGTTTGCATGATTTTTCTTGATTAAATAGGGATAAATTCATAAATTAATGTTTGAGTGGCGAATTTTTCATGGATAAATTACCAGATTAGCCACTAAAGTTTTCAGATGTTTTTATTTTGGTCATACAACTAAAAAAATTTTTGGTCATTAATGTTTATAAATTGTTTTTTCTTTTTACCACTGACGTTATGCTAGGGTATTAATGTCACATTATTTGCCATTTGTCACCGGACGTTATTAACTAAACATAAATTTTAACCCAAAAAAATGGATATTAAAAAAAGACAGATTAAAGTTTTGATCACTTAAATTATTTTAAGTGTCTCGGGCTTGAACTCCGGCCCAGGTAGAGTCCGGCTTACAAGTCGAATTGAGTAATTCAGTCCATTAACAGGTCTATTAATACAAAATGTAAATAAATAATTGGATTAGGTATTTCGCTTCTTTTTGTTCGAGTATTTATTTGGTGGGTTCAATTAATTTTAAATCAAATTATTTAAATTTAAAGTAATTAAATTATTTTATTTTATTTTTTAATTAAATTAAAATTTTTAATTTAAAAAATTAATCAATTAAAATTAATTTAATTAGTTTGATTTTTTTAATTAATTTAATTATAAAATATATTAAATTAAATTATATTTTAAATTTTTGTTTTCTTATAATTTTGATCAATTTAATTAATTTTTTTATTAATCAAATAATAAAATATATTAAGTTAAATTATATTTTAAATTTTTATTTTCTTATATATTAAATAAATTAACTAAAATCATCCACTAAAAATATTCATATATCAAAGAATTAAGTTAAAAACTCTGATAACTTGAAATAAAATTAACAATTTCATATATTTTTTTAGTTTTATATACAAGTTTTATAATATTTTAACTAATTTGATTTTCAAATCAAATTATCAAAAAATAACAAATTTTTAAAAATTGTTTTCATTAACTAACTAAAATTAATTTAATTCTTATCAATTAATCAAATTAAATCAAATTAAAACCAAATTAAAAACAAACTCTATTGAGACTTTATATTAGCTTAGCAGGATAAGATTAATAAAGTTGCTAACGACGTCGTTTAATGTCAATGATATTTAAAAAACCCTTGATGCTACGCCAAGTACTCCTAGGGTCCTAGTATATAAAAGCCGACGGACTACTATTTGTTCCCACTTTTTGTTTGTTTTGTTTTTCCCTTTACTTGCTCGTCAATCCAAACTCGGAAGTCGAAGAAAGCAAATGGCAGCCTCAGCTATGGTGCCGGAACCGAAACCCTCGGCGGACCCACCGTTTCCCGCCACAAGATCCGACCTTGGCCAGTACCTGATGGTGGACCCCACGGGTGCCGACGAGGACGATCTGTACAGCAGGTTAAAATCACTTCAAAGGCAGTTGGAGTTCATAGATATTCAAGAAGAGTACGTGAAGGACGAGCAGAAGAATCTCAAGAGAGAGCTGTTGAGGGCGCAGGAGGAAGTCAAACGGATCCAGTCGGTGCCCTTGGTCATAGGCCAATTCATGGAGATGGTCGATCAAAACAACGGAATCGTGGGCTCTACCACGGGATCCAATTATTATGTGAGGATATTGAGCACCATTAACAGAGAGCTGCTAAAGCCGTCGGCTTCGGTGGCTCTTCACCGACACTCCAATGCTTTGGTCGACGTGTTGCCTCCGGAGGCCGATTCCAGTATTTCTCTGCTTAGCCAGTCCGAGAAGCCCGATGTTACTTACAACGTCAGCTTCTAATCTTTTATTTTTCTTCTTTTTTGATTTGTTCTATGTTGAAATTTGGTATTTGACTGATTTATTTGGATTTAGGGTTTTTCAATTTGCGACGATTGGTTAGGGATTAGGGTTTTGCTTCACTTCTATTTAAAGTAAGGGATTTTGGGTTAATTGTTGGATATGGGGAAATTTTAAACATGGGTTTTGTGATTGTTGTCAATAGCATGTTCATTCCTTTCGTTTTCTGGTTGCTACTATGCTTAAGTTGAATACTTGTTTAATTGATTTATTTGGATATGTAATAAAATTGGGGCTTTTCTGCTGTCTATTTATGCCAGAGTCAGGATAATAAATATGAGATTTTGAGTTAATTATAAGACAAGGAAAAGTTTGCAAAAGGGTTACTTTGTTGAAAATTGTGATACACATAGCTCAAAACTGCCATTGAAGATTCAGAAATTGATTGCCAATATTTATTAATTATCATTCAGTGGTCAGCATTAATGCCAAAAGAAAAATAGTTGAATATGATTTGAGTCTGTTTTCCTCTTTCATTCTTAAATATTTGATGTTTGAGTTTGAGGCTATGGATATATTAGACATATTTTTAAGTTTTATGAGCTCCTTTGTATTTACTTTTTGGATTTAAGCCTGGCAAATATAGGCTATGCCTCAAGCTGGAATATGAAATGGAGTGAATTCCATATATTGCATGGGGAAATTTTCTTAATTGATCTCTTTCTATGTATCAAACAATGATACTTCACAATTAGCACTAGTTGAAGGATAGTGGTTTATTTCATTTTAAAAAGTGCTTGTTGCTCCAGTGATATTCTGAGTATCATGCAGGATTTGTAGTTGTCCATGTGTTTTTGTAATCTTTTAAATCTACTATTATATGGAATATGCCATATAGTTTTCTCCAATATATTGTGGGGGAATCTTTGTATCACTTTTATTGTATGATTGATACTAGAAAAAATTTACTTGTTAGTAATTTAGTTGCCTTATTTCTGTTGAATCGTTCGAATGTTCTATTATATTGATTCCTTTCTGTACCCTTTGTGCTACTGATAGAGAAGTACTGGATTTAGATTCATCTTTCAACTATCAACTGAATTGTGTTCATTCTTTTATTATTTTGATTCTTGGATAGAGATTCTTATGTTAGGGTTAGTCTTCTGCTGTAGTACGTTAACCAGACACTCTTTGAGTACATATCTTTTTTTCCTTGGAATAAAAATAACAATAGTTATGCTTTTGGTGGTTGTTTTCGGCATCTGAAACTTTGTTTTCTTATCTTAGGATATTGGAGGATGTGACATTCAAAAGCAGGAAATTCGCGAGGCAGTGGAGTTACCATTGACTCATCATGAGCTCTACAAACAGATTGGGATAGACCCTCCTCGTGGTGTTTTACTCTATGGTCCCCCTGGCACTGGGAAAACCATGCTTGCAAAGGCTGTTGCCAATCATACAACTGCAGCCTTTATTAGAGTTGTTGGATCTGAATTTGTTCAAAAGTATTTGGGTGAGGTAAGGGGATTTAGTAGTCATTTTTCTTTTAATTGTTATCATTGGATTCATCATTCACTAATTAATGTAAGACTTAGTTCCCTGCAGTGAAACTTGACTGTCCTTATTACTGATTTTGTCAATTATTAGCTGCTCTCTTCATCTTCTTCTTCTTCTTCTGTTGGTGGATAATAATATCTTGAGCATTACTTTATTTCAGGGCCCAAGGATGGTTCGTGATGTCTTCCGTCTTGCTAAAGAGAACGCTCCAGCTATTATCTTTATTGATGAGGTAGATGCCATTGCTACTGCTAGGTTTGATGCTCAAACTGGAGCTGATAGAGAAGTTCAGCGAATCCTTATGGAACTTCTGAATCAGGTATATATGACTTGAGGAATTTGTTGATGTATCAATAAAGATGCTGCATAGAATATTATCCTTCAAAATATATTAGCAAGTTGATATTTTAATTTACTATTCCTTTTTTCTGAACAATTGCTTTTGGGACCAACTTTTCTAGATGGATGGATTTGATCAGACAGTGAATGTTAAGGTCATTATGGCAACCAATCGAGCAGACACTTTGGACCCTGCTCTTCTTCGTCCTGGAAGGCTCGACCGAAAGATTGAGTTCCCTTTGCCCGATAGAAGGCAGAAGAGGCTTGTTTTCCAGGCAAGTAGGGCAATGTATCAATGCCTATGTCATTATTGTCTTTTTAGTTCTTTCCTGTGTGATTCATGATTGTCCTTAGTTGTGTATTTTTCTTTCATTCCTCTTTATCTATTCTCATTAGCTTGTGATTAGGAAATGTTACATTTTATTTTGTTGGTTGTGTTTAAGGTGATGTTTCCCTTGACAGGTTTGTACTGCTAAAATGAACCTAAGTGATGAGGTGGACTTGGAGGATTATGTTTCTCGGCCTGATAAAATTAGTGCTGCAGAGGTTAGTTGTGGCATACTATCATAGCTTCCTATTTGTCCCTATCTAGTTTAGGTTATTAATCTTTTTCACTCATTATTTGGCATGCCTTCTTTGATTCAATGCAGATTGCGGCTATCTGTCAAGAAGCTGGAATGCATGCAGTTCGCAAGAACCGATATGTCATACTTCCCAAGGATTTTGAAAAGGGTTACAGAACAAATGTGAAGAAGCCTGACACTGACTTTGAGTTTTACAAATGAAGAGATCTCGCAGCGCGGGAGAAGTTTGTGAATGCTGATCTTTGTGGGATTGTTACATTCAAACATTTGTTTCAGTATGGTACAATGCCACACTAGTCATAGAGTTTGCAGACTTGGGATTACAGCTATGCTATATTCTGAGAATTTTCAATTGGGAAAAAGAGCATGCCATTGATGATGCGAAACTACTGGTCGACAGATCTTTGTCATGGAAATTTTCAAGATTAATTAATGTGGCTGATGTATAAGCAATCAAAGTATGAGATCATTCTCCTTGAACCTTTGCTTTAATTATGTGTTGTGGTTATTCTTTTATGAACATATATCGTTTTTTTTTTTTCAATTTTTTTGGAAAGTATCAGCAAAAAATATGTTTGGCAGCATTTTTTTTTTTGTTTAAAAAAATTGAAATGGTCACAAAATTATCAAAATTATTGAGAGTAAGAGTTTCTTGTTAAGCGTTGGTAATTGTCTTTAGATTTTAAAATTGTCTTTCTAGTGTCAAAAAATTTTAAAGACAATCATTAAGGACGTTTTTTCCAAATTTTATTTTGGTTAAATTGTACGATTGGTCAGTATTCTTAGGTTAAGTGTTGGGCTGAATCTTTATGCACAGATTTCTTTGTATAAATTGAGTTTCTCAAATTTTCTCAAATTTTATGCATTGTATGACTCGGTTCAATCAATAATGGATTCAAGATTTATGCATCAGTTGTGTTGACGTGGCATATATAAGAAGTAACTATATATATAAAAGAAAAAAAAAAGGCAACATACAAGAAAGGAAATAATTAGCTGGTAATATATTATGAATTGGAAATGTAAAATCCTCACCCTGCTAGCTTGTATTTTTATCATGGACGAAATAGAGTTTGCAATCCGAAAATTGAAGTTGTAATATTATGCTAATCTACAATTACCGACAAGAAGATGATTGTTGTTGTTTTAAAGAAACGAAATAAAAACTTTTTAAAAAGTAAAAATAATTGTCTGGAAATAGTTTTGACCGGAAAACTTTTGACACAAAAAGTGAAAAGTTGTTGATAGCAATAATAGCGGTGAGTCTCTGTCAGTCTCGTAACGCTTCGATGCTTGCTTGCATTTGCTGATAACATGATTGTTTTTCTTTCTTTCTCTTTTGACTTTTGAAGTTACAAAGCGAAGAAATGAGTAAAGCCACTTGAATAATGTAATCCGCTAGTCACGGGGAAGGGCATCTAATTTCAACTTTGTTTTGTAAGTTTCTCTCTCATGTTTTAGAGTAGAAGGATCAGCGCACGTGTCAGAGGTTAATCTGGTTAATTAGGGAACATTCTTTTCTTTATTAATCTGAATTCAATTACTGAAAAGTATTTTCAAATAAAATTTTAAATGCATTAAAATTGTGTAGATTGTATTTTTAAAATTGTTCAAAAGAAATTTAAAAAAAAAAAAGACACATTCGGGGACATGTCTTACTAATTGATTAAACACATCCCTCTTAAATCCAAAACTCAAATGACATAATAATTCATTAACGTGTATAAAAGAATGAGTTAGCATTTTTTTTTTTTTTGAAATTAAATCTAGACAATAAAAAATAAAAATAAAAAAAAGATGAAGAGGACTGGACTCTTGAATCATGATAAGACAACGGCATGAAAATCCAAATTGCTTTAGCCTCTAGGAAGAAGGAAGAAATGGCTATGACATATCGATGTGGTCCACATAATTACCGCAATTCATGGCTTGATGAAAGAAAGCTATGTTGATAACTTTAAGAGCATTTGAAATGCTCCTCCGCTTGGAATTTTCACTCCAAAGCTCCCCCACTAGGTTTCAATGGCTAACAAAGCAAGGCTTAAAACACATTTCACCCTCTTCTTGATCAGCTTGCTTGTTTGTTTCTTTCAGGGCAAGTCATTGTCGTGGCTCAACAGCGAAGAGAATGAAGTTGTTATGGTGCAAAGCAGGCATCAGGAATCGCCTAGGAGATGTGACTTCTCTGCTGGTAAATGGGTTTATGATCAGTCATACCCCTTGTATGATTCAAACTGCCCATATCTTAGTACTGCAGTTACCTGTCAAAGAAATGGAAGGCCGGATTCTGGCTATGAGAAGTGGAAATGGAAGCCAAATGGTTGTTCTCTTCCCAGGTACCTTTTTTAATATAATATAAAGTATCAACTTCCTGTTTTAGCTGATATTTTCACCATTACTACAGTCTACAAGTTCAATTTCCATCATCTGTACATGATCCTAATATAAATGAGAATGGCCTTGCATAATAAGAATGTACAACTTAGATTACTGATATATATGGTTTACTTGAGATTAGACATATAGCGATGCTGGTTCTGGGTTTGATTCTCTTTCCAGGACGCTTAGAACTTAGGTCAAGATAAATAATTAGCAGAAAAGTTCGATGGTGGTAGCAGGTGTGATGATTAACGGAGTCGGTTTTTACTCATTTTGTTGAAACTAGCTAGACGAAGGTACTCTTTTAACAATTATGCCAGACATTCAGAAACTTTAGTTTCTTGACCTTATTTTCTGATTCAGGTTTGATGCACTGAAATTTCTTGGAAAGATGAGAAGGAAAAGGATAATGCTGGTAGGTGATTCTATTATGAGGAACCAATGGGAGAGTCTAGTCTGCCTAGTGCAAGGAGTTATACCAACGGGACATAAAAAGGTGACCTATAATGGTCTTTCCATGGCCTTCCATGCCTTGGTAAGATTATATTCTGACTAAAACTTTCAATTCTGAATGTGAATCCAGAATGAGAACTCTTTCTTTTTGCCTGCAGCTCAAGAAAATGGTGCATTCAATTCTTTCTAATTTCCCCCTTTTCTTGTATGGAAATTGAATCGTAACATAACGTTGTTGTTTTACAGGATTTTGAGACATCAATTGAGTTTTCTTGGGCTCCACTGCTTGTGGAACTGAAGAAAGGACCTCAAAACACGAGAGTATTGCATTTGGATTTGATTGAGGAGAATGCAAGATATTGGAGAGGGGTTGATGTTCTTGTGTTTGACTCAGCACACTGGTGGACTCATTCTGACCAATGGAGTTCGTAAGATACATTTCACAACTATACTCCTCTCATAATATTTCTATAAAATTTCCATCTGAGCAAGTGTAGCTATGCATCTTTATTTCTATTGCTGAAGTTCGAAGGAAAATAAAAATTTCAATGAAATGTTTAAATACAGAATATTTTTCATTTTAAAATTTTCTCAAAGCTTTTATGCAGGTAGTGAGTACTCTGAGTAGTAATTGATGACAAAATTGTCTTCCAACAACTAATAAACAGGTGGGATTATTACATGGAGGGAAAATCTATATATAAAAACATGAATCCAATGATTGCATACCAGAAAGGACTCACTACATGGGCAAAATGGGTAGATTTGAATCTCAACCCTCGCAATACCAGAGTCATCTTTAGAAGTATGTCGCCTAGGCATAACAGGTATCAACAAATCCTAAATTCATGTCTCTTTCAGCTCCTTTATTTCTTCATGCTGTCTTAACATAGCTGATTTTTTGTTTCCATTGCAGACAAAATGGTTGGAAATGCTATAACCAGAAAACTCCCCTTGAATTTTTCAGTCACCCACATGTTCCTGAACAACTGCTAGTGCTAAAAGGGGTATTAAGAAGAATGGTATTTCCAGTCTATCTACATGACATTACAACAATGTCAGCTTTTCGAAGGGATGGACATCCTTCTGTGTACAGAAGGGCTTTGAACCAAGCTGAGAGGCAGCACCCAAGAGAATTTTCCTCCGACTGTAGCCACTGGTGCCTCCCTGGGGTCCCTGATATTTGGAATGAGATGTTGAGTGCACTGCTCTAAGAAAATAATAAAGGGTGAATTTGATCACTGTTCTATCAAAATGTAGGCTTTGTACTATCGTCAAGACAGAGTAGTCATAGCTTGTGCGCTGGTTGTTGTATGAAAATGTTTAAGAGAGAATGATGGTATGTTTGGCTTGTTCAATTAGTAACATCCTCAGTTTATTGTGTTGATCGAGAATTCTAGTTGCTTCATGTAATGTTTTGCAGATTTTGAATTTTTCGGCTGCGTTATGTGTTTCTAGGACAACATAAAATGTTGAACACCATATGTGTAGTTGCGAAGGAAGGTCTCATAGCTGTTTTGTGCACTGGGTTTTTCTTTTGTTTTTTTTTTTTTTCTTTTGGGATAATACTATCGAATACATCCAGGCTTTTTCTTGAGCTTTAATCCTTTCCCCGGGTGATTTTAAGAATGTACTCTCCATGTTGGCTTGGTGCATTTATTATTTTACTCTCGAAATCTTATTTGTGTAAAGTAACTGGTAACTTACCCATGTTGCATCACTGATTGAAATTTAACAGTTGTGAGCTTAGCGACAGTTCAAGATGCCTTTTCACGCTGTGTTCCTGGGTTGAAGAGACTATCTATTCCAGATAATCATGGTACCTAAAACAGACAGGCGAGAAGTAGCACTCATATTCTTTATTTGGTATATGCTTTTTCCAGTACAAAAAAGCTAACAATTTACTTTGCCTTCTCCAGTCAGAACATGACATGTAAAAGCCATTATCTTTGGAGTTAAGTATTCATCATTATCATTGGATGAGACAATTTTCCATCGTCTTCTTTCTATTAAAAAAAATTATTTTAAGAATATTAATAAAGGGAACACCTCTGCTTAATCCTTCAAGGGCCGTTACTCTTCAAAAAGAAAAAGGAAAATGAAACTGGTTCTATCAGAAACATAAAAATCGTGATAGTAATTCAAACCACCAATAATCAATGAAAAAGTTTAGAGAAAGAAAGTTCTGATAATCTGTTTAAAAAATATCTTATTGAGCACAGCATCATAATTCTTGTAGTTGGCATAGTCTTCTGTGTATGAAAAGCAAAAGCATTATTCATCCAAGTATCCAAGAGATAAATTATTCTATGTAGCTCAACTAGTGGGAAGCAAATTTTCTCTTAAGCTTGGCAATATCCTTAGCATTCAATCGAAATTCCTTCCCCAAAAGATTTCCTTCGATCCCGGAACCAAATACAGCATTTGGAGTTCTCAGCAAACCACGATTTTGGCTGTCAAAAATTCCCAAGATTGTAGCAGGCGTATCTCCAACATTCATTTGAAAGTGCAATGGCCCCCTTGGAAACACCATGATTTCACCCTTTTCAATCACTTAGGCAAAAATTCTGTTTTCTGTATCAATGAATCCTGAATAAACTCTTTCTTCAAGCACAAATGCTATTTCAGTCGCTCTTGGATGGAAATGCGGCACGTTAATGCCGCCAACTTCAAAATCAGCTCGAACAAATGACATGCCTATTGTATTCAAGCCTGGAAAGATATTAACATTCACTGGCTTAGCTGCCGAACCCGTTTCGCTGAATTTCCCAGGGAACTTTATGCCAGGGAACACAAAATCTTCCACTGTGGCAGCTGATAAGTTCTTGCATGCCGCAATTCCTGTGTTCGGTATACAAAAATCTTGAACTGGATCAGAGTCAGAATCCAAGGTCGCAATGGCATAGGTATGGAGCAAAATGACCAGCAAATTGCCGGTTTTGTTCTGAACTCATTTCAAACCAGAACAATTAAGAATGGGAAAACTGGAAAATGTTGCTTTCCAGGTTTTGGATATATAAATTAAGAACATAATTAGACTCTAATGCATGTGAAGCGCACACGGGAAAGGCAAGATTTCTGCATCAGAAAAAACAATTTGGTTCGCTTCAGGCTGTTGGTGGGTAGAATTAATACTTGTTGCCATACTTGTATATAGGCCAGTGCTTTTGCTTGGGGTCAAAGAAAAAGACGGTTAAGCTCAAAAAAGGCAGCATCAAAGGAAAAGGCTGATCAGCTTTTGAGTCTAGTGGAATATTAGTATAACCAGAGGTGAACCGTGTTTATGGCTTCGATTGTTGAACTAAGTGTACATCTGAAGATACAACGAGTCACTACACGGGCTGTTGGTATACACAGTTTTCATCAAGATCAGAAATCATTTTGTTAATTTAATATACAATCACAACACCAGCTGCTCGATTTAAATCTAGTCAGAAGCACCTCCATCAGACTAGATACGTCCTGGTCTTTTTGAAATAAATTGATTCCGGTCAGTTTTAACAAGCCAAAACTGATCAACTAGATATTCTATAGGGCGAGTGGATTCAACATTGTGCAGGGTATACAGACTTAATCACAATTAATAGATGGGAAGCCAAAGCTCCATATCACAAAAAGCAAACAGCTTTCATATAATTTACTTGTAATCAACATTTAGCTTTCATACGGGAAGCAGTCAGCATTAATGTGAAGTTTCAAGAGATCCCAGAATGCATTGGGCAACATGAATCTATAAATCTTGAAAAAAAAAAAATACAAGTTTGATATCCTTGAGGTCACATACGAATTGATACAAGAACCAGTACAGTTGGTTTATAAGGTACATCTTCAGGTATTAATAACTATCGATATCAGTTTCTGGCCTTCTAAGGTAATAACGCAGGCAGTTCACCAGCACCTGCGGGTTACACAGTAAAAGATATTTTTGAGAGAGAGAGAGGGAAAATGAGAGGGATCCAGCAGAAACATAAAATGTTTGACAAGAAACATGAATTTATTGTCCTTATTTTTCAAAATGCATTGCCACATCACAACTTAAATTTATTGGCTTTATTTGAGAAATAAACAAAAGTTGAAACTCAGGCAACCGAGAAAGAAAAATACGTTATTGACTTATTGTTCAGCAAATCTATTGTCACCATTAAAAAATACCTGAGACAAGGAACTATTTAAAGCTGCTCCTCTGTAGCTGACATGAAACTTGTCTTTTGCTACCAAGCCCTGTGAAGTACACAGAACAAAAGGTGGTGAAAATAGTTACAGAACCAAAAGTGTCTGCACACTGACACGGACACATAAAAACAAAGAGAGAGGGACACCTCTGTATCAATCTCTGCTGATTCCACATCTATGTTGATATCAGCAATGATTTTGATAATCTCTACCAGCAGTCCAGGTCGATCTGCTGTCTCTATAGAAAGCAAGCTGGTAACACATGGCACAAATGCATAAGCTGATTATCATAAAAGGAACCTATGTTCTACAAGTCCACAACCTAAAAAAAGCATTCATATCCAGTTTAAAATCCCCTAATATGTTGGTAATGTGTGATATAAACAGTGGGGAGTCATGAATTATGTATGAAATCCATTTCTGTTATAATTTATTTGGATAGCAGACCTCCTCTTGGGTCCATCTTCCTTTACATGTATATGAGTTGCAATGTCGATATCAAGCTGCATCAACAAATTAAAAGACTTAGATTCAAAGTTCTTAAGATCCCAATCGCACATAGCACATGCAACAACTCTTTAATAACTAAAAATAAGAAGGCATTCTCATTATTGAAACCTGATCTAATCCTGATGACATGGGGATGTGCTTTTGCTTAGCCCTCCCACCAAAAGGCATCCCAAAAAAGAATAATAAAGTGAAGACACCTAGTAATCGATTCTAGAAGTCGAGGGACAGAAGAACTTAGAAAAAGTACTTCATGAGGCTCCAGAAAGGAGGATAGGAAATACCAAACTTAGAAACGCATTAAGATTAGTTGGCCGCCATTCCATGTCAAAAGAACCTAACTAAATCTGTTCAAAGGACTTAGCTATGGCAATCAGTTTTGAATCAGAAACACTTTGAAAAGAATTAAAACACCATTTTGGCTCCTAATTAACTCGAAATATTCCCCTTGAAAACACCACTACTCACCCCTCCTGAAATAACAGTGAAAGGATTAAATTAAACAGAGAGTTTCTTCTATTCATAATGTCTTAAGAGGAACCAATTGCAAAGCTACCACAGTAAAAAATGTTTTTCCAAGTTTGTGCAAACTATATGGAAAGTTCAAAATAATGATGCTAAGCAGCAAACATCGTAATATTCATGGTCTTATAATAGTTTCTTCATGTTTATGTATCAGAGATAACAAGGCTGTCAGAGACAAATGGGCGTCCCTGAAATACCATGTATAAGGAACAAATGCACTCGCCTGAACAAAGGAAGAAAACTTTCTCCCAAAATTAAGTCAATGGATATTTTAGGAACTATGTGCAGCATATAGAACAGCAGAAATAACAAAGCGAACCAATTTAATTAGGTGAAAACAATTTTTCAAGCCATTTATCTTTAGATAACATCACCTTCTTCTCAGGAGCCTTTAATCCAAAAGCCTCTCCCATAGCAAGTTGCTCACTAGATTCCTGGCAAGAAATCAAATTCAAACCAGGATATGTAACAAAATCTAATGCATAAAATCAGTAAGTATAGAATATCTACTTTAAGTTGACAACTCAAAAGACCAACAACCTATGAGAGAGAAAGAGAGGTGGTGGGGGAGCAAGAGAGACTAAAAGCATGAATTCAGCATACATACTGGATGGTACTTCAAAAGATTATTTATAATGGTGAGCCGAATTCTCTCTAACATATCAGGATCTTCAACTTTGCGCCCAGTGTCTCTAGCATAACCAAATCAATTTATGAATGCTGATCACTCTGAATTAAACATTAAAAATTTGATAAAAATGCTCTCTCACACATGCATACACTCCAATCAAATTCCACTTACGTATTATCCCGCTAGAGTGAGAAAAACCATAAAATATTTAGAAGTCAAAAAGAAGCCAGGAGGAAAGATGATGACACAACAATTTAGTAAAACCTTACTGACAAATCCACTTTGCAAAGATATATTTAATGTCCAGCACATGATTGGCTTGATCTTTATATTTCAATAATTCTCACCAAAGTGTTCAACATTTGGAATTGATAAAAAAAAACATACAGGTTTTTGCTTGGCTAATTAGTGTGCTTAGAAACCATTCATGTTGTGGCAAAAATTAGTAGAATCAAGCAATATAAAAGAAATTCAACCTAGGAAACATGCCATACTTGACTTAAATACACAATATAATGATGGCAAACATGGTTAATTACATGTACATATATATTTTCCCCCAAGTTCTTTATCTTAAATTCCCTTGTATATTGAATTCCCAATGAATTTTGAAAAAAAAAATAGGTATTTGATTTCGCATATTAACAACTTTTTTGCAATTCATTAGCATATGAACCATAGTTTAGTCTACATAATCTAACTAGTGGTTTCAATAGGGCTATAGGGATCTTGGCCAACCATGTAATAAAAGAAATTAGGAATAGGGTCTTTAAAACTAGACATGGCTGCTAAGGTAGGAAGCTGCAACTATGTTTTAGTCAGTTTCTTTCTTAATATTAATAGTTCAGTCTAGACTCATATCTAGTTCTCAACAAACTGCAGCCGCTGATTTCTGTAATTATGATATATAAATATTTGCTTGCTTTACAATCAAAAGGCATACCATACATTTCTTTCCTTATTCTTTTTTTTAGTTAATACACATAGCACCCAAACTGCATTAAAGCATACACTTCGGTACCCAAACTAAAAAATTGTGCTTTTGGCCCCTTGAACTTTCAAAATATGTATCAAGTTAGTCCAACCACTAATTCATTAACCCTACCCACTTATGCGGCATCTAACTAATAGAATCACGCCACATGTTATGCCAATGTGTAATTAACTCTTTCTTTTGGATAGCATACATTTGATTTCAAATGTATGTATTGGGAAAACAAACAAGATTGCAATCAGCAATAATGACCACTGTAAAGTACTATATTAGTTAATGAATTCCCAAATGTAAGCCATCTTCCTTTTTGAGCATCAGAACTGCAGATTTATGCATTTTTGATAAGGGAAAACTACATTTTTATGAACAGAAGTGTCCAACTGGTAGTTTATACATCCAAAGGCAATGAGGCAGAGAACTTGAGAAAGTTGTGAGACTGGTCAAGCAAATGAATTATTATAAGTATTCAGCAACTGGTTATAAAACACATGGTCAAACAGGGGGAAGGGACAAAGTTATCAGTATTTGAAGGACTACTCACAATCGCGTGATAAAAAATTTTGTTTGTTTGACGGATCCTTCAGTGACAACAGTTCCCTTTGCCACATCTAATCCCAAATCTTTCAATGCCCTCATCTGCCCAAACATAAATAAAAGGAGAGTCAAGAAAATCAACAAGGAAAGAGAGAATTATCAGAAATTATCTTTTTACTTTTTTTTGCCCTAAAATTAAATAGCTAGGATCTATAGCCTCCCAGGATAATTAGAATTGGAATGAAGACCATTCATTAGTGTATAACAAGAAGACACTGCTATTAACATCCGTATTACACATTTTTCTCAAACATCCAAATTTACTTAATTAAGAACAGTGACCTAAACTCATGCAACTAACAACCAATATGTAACAATATTTAGGATTTCAGCATTTTAAATGCATCCACAAAATACAATCAGCTAGAAAATTAAACAAATTGAACTAAGGAGGTCTCTTACCTAAGCATAAATTACACAATAAAACAGATAAAAGATAAAAATCACTCACATCATGCCTCTACAGAGTAATTTAGTGCTCCTGCTTTACATGGAAATTTCACAGTTCAATCTTATGTAACTATTGGAGAATATTGAACATGAGGAAGCTTCTGCTTGTTGGCTAGGCGAATAATCTCAGAAAAATAAGCTTATAATTTTTTGAAAGGAGAAATCAATATGAGTTGTAATAGCCACTTAACTGTGTCAATGAGAGCACCCAAACGATCTCCAAAACTCAGCTGCACAATTGTTGCCTCTGAATCTGAATCTTGATCAATCAAAACTATTGGCATTGGAATAGAATCAGCATCTTGGTCAGTCTTCTGCAATTAAAATCACCCAATTAAACTAATGACAGATCATTATATATTTAGTTGTGATGCGGAATGAGAATACTCTCATCAGGGATTAATCTACTCAGATATTTGTTTTATGAACTTTATATCTTTACGGGTTTAATTGTAATTTTTTTTATCTAGAAGATTACTATAGCATTTAGGATCCTCATTGGTCTTTTATACAACCGACCCCAAAGTATGGAATATAAGACTTAGTGTGTTGTTGTTGTTGTATTGGTATTTTGAATTTTTATAAGGGATAGGAAGTAAGCAATAAATACTTATTCTATCTTTAGTATCAAACCCTTCCAATTAGGGATTATTGAGATTTTGGAACAGAGCCATAAGATTCCCCTATCTCTTGGTTCTCTCTATCATTCTCCCCCCAAATCCCTCTATGTCTTTCCCTTTCCCTATATTTCCTGATCTCTAATCCACTCTTCCCCCCCCCCCCCCCCCCTTCTCTATGCTGCATCAGGTTGTCATCTAACGTTTACAGACATACCTATTATAGAATAAGCTTTTCAATAAAAATCCAACATCCAAAGAACTTCCAAAATTCAGTAAGAAAGCAAGAGAGGGACTATATCTCAAGCTCTTCAATTAGTGAAATAACGATTCAGTCCTTTCACCTGTAAAAGCACACTTCATCTCACGGGTCCAAAACTCCAAATACAAATCCTTACACCTACAATGTCTATAGAAGTGACTCAAATAGGTGGTGCATCTTTATGAAGATAAAATAGTATTCGAAAACTATATTTCTTTCAGTTGTGGCTTACCCCTATATTTTAGTCTCCTAATGTATTCTACACAAATATGGATCCGTAACACAATCTTTTTTTTTCCTGCTTTTACAATTATTTTGGTTGAATTTAAAAAATATACTCACATTGTGACAGAAGAACAACGTCATAAAACATTCAACCTCGGATACATTAAGCATTTGATATGACAGAAAACAATTGTTAATTTTAGAAGAACAAAATGATGCCTCCAAATCCATAATCCATATGTGAGTTAAGTAAAAGGTGCAAAAGGAAGATGATTCTTTACCAATGAGGTTGAACTAACTGCGTTGGTACCATTGTTAGCAGCATAAACAATGTTCCTACATGAACAAGAAAATACTAATAATTTTGATTCCAAGAAAATACCCATCATCTTTTCATACAAAACTGCTACTACTACAGCCATCTTATATGTTATTACTACTAAACAATCAGTTAATCCAAATGAAAAATAAATAAATAAATGAAAAGATAGATAGATTGTCCTTTTTTTTCCTTACTTTTTTGCAGAGAAATCGGTCTTAATGCAACAGTCAGAAAAGTTGTAGCGCAATCTGGAGGAGTGAAGAGAAGAGAAATGAGGGGCGAAAACGGAATCCAAAATATGGGATCGGCGGAAGCCGACGGAAGTGGTAGAAGAAGGAGGAGAGAAAAGGGAATTTGGCAGCGGCATGGTGGATGAACAACTTCAATGATCAAAACTAGATTTCACACTTTTTTTTTGTTGGGTGGGGCGGGGGGGGGGGGGGGGTTTATTTGCGCTTTAGGCGAAGGGGATATTTCTGAAGAGTGCGATCGGTGGCGTCACTTTTGTCGGATCTGTTGAGGTTGATGGATGCCACTTAGCATATGGGTTTTTTTTTTTTTTTTTAATCTTTTTCTTTCATTGCTTTCCTTAAAAAATCCACCTTGTATTATCCCATTTGTTATTGTTATTGCTCGGAGCAAAATTTTCTCAACTCGTCCTAACCTTGAACTTACTGTAAAAGTTTTACATTATTAAATTTTTAATTTTAATAAATTTGAAAATAAAAAAGATAAATAAAAATTTTAATTTCATCTTTTAAATTTTTTGAAATCAATAAATAAAAATATAAAAAAATATAAATTTGTTTACTGTAACTTTATCCCTCCCCAATTCATAATATATATTTATATATACATATAAATGTATATATGCTTGATTTGTATGTAGACTGATAGCTCCTAGAGGCAAAGCCGGCAACTGCGCCGAAAGATGTGGCTGCAAAATCTTGGAATAAAATTGGTATGATATTAATTTTGTTTTATATAAAAATATAAAATATATTTTTATTTTTATAAATTTATATATAATTTTTTAATAAAATTTTAAATTATTTTATTATATATTATATTTTAATTGTCAAATAAGAGGAGATGGGATGATAATAATATTGTGTGTGGTTGATCGATTGATGTGACAAAGAAAATTTCGAACTTTTAGCAATTTGCACCATTGTTATAGTAATTTTATTTTTTCTTACTTTGGATGTACATAATATAATAGTTATGGTCTTGTATTGTACATGGATAATTGGCGATTGCTGATGGTATATAACATTACCTAGTTGTTCAACAATGTAATCAAAAATCTGTAATACCTGCTCCTTTTGTTAATAATAGACCATGTTTTCTTATAATTCCATTGATCCTTGTTATACCTTATGCTACATAACGTTAAAAACGATTCTCTTAACAAACAAATTTAAGGATAAAGTCTAAATTTACTATTATCATTATATTTAAGGTCAAAATCTACTATTATTTTTTTTATTTTTTGATATTTAAGATTGTTAAAATTTAATTTTTAATCACTAAACTTAAATTTTTAAAATTTTACCAATTAACAATCTTCGAACAATGCAATTTTAAATCGTATTTGTTAATTATGAGATAAATTGCAAATTTATAATATCATTTGTGTAAATGGTTCAAATTATTTACTAAATTTTAATTATACAATTTTAGTGTTATATTTTAATTTTGAAATAAATTTAACATCATATTTTTAATTATGAAAACAAAATTGGTCAAGATGTAATATTTATTTTATTGGCAGTTACTTTATAATAAAAAATTTTAAAAATGATATAACAAGCAAAAAGGTCAAGGTCAAGTAAAAAAATGATGTGACCTTATATCAAATAAAAAGCTTCATGATAAAAGAAAAAATAAAATAAAAAAAAGATTACGTAAAATTATATTTAATAAAAAATAATATGAAAAAGTAAATAAATAAAATTAAAAAAAAAAAGAAAATTTCAGATTTTATCTTCATGGTTATTTTTTTTGCTTTCAAGTTATTTTTAAAAGTGCTTTTTCAATTGTAAAACAGTTTTTAATAAAAATATTTTATTTAATATTTTCTAATTGTTACAAAATTAAAAATATGATGGTAAATTTATTCTAAGAATAAAAGTATAATGGTAAAATGATATCTATTGATAGATTAATAGTAAATTTGAATTACTCATATAAAAATAATGATAAATTTACACCAAAATTTAAAAATATTTCGTGAATTTCTTTTTTTAATTTTTCTCAAGAAATAGTTTTTTTACAGTTAGTTTTTTTATCATTTATTTGATCATTAACTTTTGATCATTTACAAATCAAATTAGAAAGGTAATGATAATGTGGCATTTGGCCCTTTTATAGATTAAAAAAGAAAAATACCTAATATGATATTTGGTGCAACATAAAACTGTTTAATGTGGTATTTAAATTTTTATTTTGTAATTAGGTTACCTAGAATCCAATTCAAGTTTGGGAAAAAATCATTTTACAAATGGAAAAAATATTTCATGCATAATTAATAAAGTTTTTAAATTCTAATAGGAAGCATATTACATTAAATATGTTTAACATTGTTTGGACCAAAAACGGTTGGTGTAAGCTTCTATCAAAGAAGAACAAAGGCAGGAAGTTGCTGACGTTTGTATTCTAAGATTGAAGTCAATGATGTGAATGAATAGGGGAGAAAGGTAAGTAAGAAAACTAGAATGAGAAAAAAAGATTACTTGCCTTACCCGTTAAGGAATGAGAGGTATTTATATCTGAGATACTGTGGCGGTTGATGTCCGATTTGGAGTGGGTGGTGTCGATGTGGCCTTAGGTGGACTGATAACTGCCTAGCACATCAGCATGCTTGCTTGATAATGCATAGATCACAATAGCGATTCACGTTAGTGATAGATAATGAGAGTCCAACAATGTCAGTTGTGTGCCTTCAATAAGTATCCGATAATGTCAAGTCTACTCGCCACCGATTGTTTGGAGACGTCAAATCGATGAAAAGACAAAAATTTCTTACGGATCATCAATATTGATTTCGTCAAATTAAAAATAATAAAATTAATTATTATAATTATGAAATTAAATATTATAATAATAAAATTAAAATTATTCGTAAAATATACGTTTTTATGTAAATACAATAAAATAAAGTGTAGTGAAAAAAAATAATCATTATGAATATTAGATTAAAATTGATATATAATACATTTTGTATTATATCTGATATTTATAAAGGTAATAAATAATTAAAATTTAATAAAATTATTTTATATTATTATATATCTATCTTTTATTTATTATATAATTATTTTATTTAATAAATAAGTTGATTGTATTTTTTAAAAAATTGATAATAAAATATTTAAATTAATTGATGATAATTTAGAAGATAATTATTTTTTTTATCAAAATAATAATTATTTTTAATTCAAAATAAAATTTAAAAATAAAAGAATGAACAAAATGAAAAAAAAAAAAAAAAAACAAAAGCTTGAGAGCACTATAGTTTTAAAAGTAAAAAAAAAAAAAAAAAAAAAAAAGGTCTTTTATGGAAAATGGGGCTCCGGTGTGAATGAAAAATCTCACCAAACTCCTGCCCTTTAATGAAAATTTTGAGGCTTGATAAAATCTTTTTCGACCAATCACACCAATAATTTGACATCCAAATAATTTATCACAATGCAATTAAATTAAAATTCATTTTTTTTTATTTTCATTTTTCTCCTTAAGTTAAAAGCTTTTAACTTTTTTTTTGTTATATTATATTTTTATTTTTATATTTTTTTTTCAGATTTTGAGTTTTTTATTTAAAAATTATAAAGTAATTTTGTTATTTTAATATAAAAATAAAATTTATTATTATATAATAAATTAATTAAAAAATCATTTTAATTTATTTATTAATAAAACTATTATTTGATTTTAAAATAATTTAATAATTTTAAAATATTAAATAATTTAAGGTTTTTCATATAATTTTTAGATCATATATTTAATCTTTTTAATGATCATTTTTTTCATTATAATTCATTCCATCGCTATTATTATTTTTATATTCAAATATATATCTTATAATAAATTTTAATTTTATTATATAATAATTAATCTTACTTTTATTATTATTTTTAATTTTATTCAAATCAAATTTATCATATACGTACCTTTAACGTGAGATTAAACTTTACCATCACGATCTCGAGACTTGGGATGGGAGCAAAAACAAAATGAGTTGCAACAATCTCAGTATTTGTATCGTCATGTCCATATTCATGCTTTAGTCGTGAAAACTAGGTGTTGGTTTTAGGGTTTGGCTGCGTGTTTTGACCAAACATTTGAGATGTAAAATAAAACACGTAATTTCAAAGTGACAATGCGGAACCCAACAAAGTTTTATCAGAAACCCAATCGTTAACGTTATCTTTCTTAGGCAAACCAACAAAAAAAAAAAATTTCACATATGGGAGTTTTGTGGGGAACCCAGGGAGAGCATAATGCCACTCACTGCTCGCTCTAATATGGGCTTTTAGGCTTTTAGCTCAACCAATTGTAATTTCTAAGTTGAAACATGCAATGACGTACATAACCCTCCAAACTTTATTTTTTTTTTTTATCTCATCGCCTAATTTTTTTGTTAGATTAATAATTCAAAACATATCACATTATTATTATTAGTATTTTGGTAAAAATTTTCTTGGTAACATGATTCTTACTTTGGTGCGACTTAATTATTTTTAAATTTTTTTTAAATGATTAAATATCCATTTGATCATTAAATTGTTAAATTGATATTTAAAAAATAAAATTTCTTAATTAAGTATATGAATTTTTGTTTCTTAGAGCCATATTTCCTCATGGGCTAATTCCATTAGAATCAAGTTTATGTGGCTTTCTTGACCAATGCTAAAGCGCCGCATTAGAGGTGAAGTCTATTACTACATCATTAAAAATAACTTTCGAAAAATAAAATAAAAATAATGTATTTTATTTTTAAAAAATTAAAATTAATAAAAACTTGAATTTTGAAAAAAGGGAAAATTAAAATTAAAAGAAAAAGAGAGAGGAGAGACAGAGGTAGAAGAAAATAATAAAAAGGAAAGAGAGAAAAAAAAAAAAACTAAACTTGATTATGATTGTACTTTTTCTATGGCATATGATTATTATTTTACTTGGACATGTAGAAAAAAATCAATAATCCAAGCTTATTTTGTAGTTATTATTTTTTCTTTTTGATTAAATGGAGGATTAATTTTTAAGTTTGTATTTGTATTCTCTTATTTTAATATATATTTATGTGTGTCAATGAAAAAAAAAATTACAGTCAATCAATTACAAATTTGTTTTTACAATTCCTGTTTTTATAACAGAATAGGATATGGAAAGAAAAAATTAATTAATATTTAGAAAAAAAATAAAGGTTCATTATTATGAAATTGTTAAATTTCACAAGCAATATTAAAAAAATTACAATATATATTTTAATATATCTTAAAAATATAAAAATAATCTGTTATAAATTCAAAAATATTAAAAAATAAATATGTGAAGGGCATGGGAGTATGAGTGTAAATTCGAAAATATAGCAAACCTCACCAAGCCCATGCGGCTGCAAACACAAGTCTAACTTGGCTTCCACCTTATCTTTTCCTCTTCCACACAGTTTGGTATCACAAATTCCATTAATCCAACCTAAAATTTCCTTACCAATCAATTCTCCAAAATTCCTATCCTCTCCTAAAACCCTAATTCTCTATCTCCGTCTCATCTCTTACAACCGACCGCCTATGGACGCCGAGCTTTCTGCCCCGGAGCTTATCTCTCAGCCGCTGTCTACTTCCCCAGGTTCCACTTCGTCTTCTTCATTTTTAGCTTCCAATGATGATTCTAAGTTTGTAACTAGTTCAGTAAGAGAACATGATTTGAAAGCTAATGAAAATGGTAAAGCTAGTGATAATGAGAGTGGTGAGGAGAGGATTGAAACAGCGCCCGAGAGGCCATTTGTGGCTGACCTAGGTGAAGAAATTTCGACTTTGGGGAAAGTTAGCGCTTTCCCTTCTGTCGGTTCTGATGGTTCAACTTTGATTTTGAAAGACGACTCACTTGGGGGTGGTTATAATGGTTTAGAGGGATTTAGAGGTGAGGGTTCGATGGAAAAGCTTGATAATGAAGGTGTTGGTTATGGAGAAAAGGAGGAAAAGGTGGAAATGGGCTCGATTGGTGATGCTGACCAATCTGTGTTTGCAATGGAAAGCAGAGAGGAAGGTAGGATTGGGATGGTTGAGAATAATTCGGTTTTAGGAGCTGGAACTAAACATGCCAATCCTATGATTGCAGAAGCTGTAGATTGTAAGGTGGTTGAAGTAGATGGTTTGAAATTTTGCCGTGGAGAGGAATTGTTGGTTGATGCAACACCTTTAATTGGAGATTCTTCAGATTGTAAGAAATCTGAGATTAAGGGGACGGAGGTGGTTCCAGTTTCTGTGAATGCGAGCTTGGATGTTGGCTTTAATCAGATTAGTCATGTTGAAGAACAAAGTGTTCTGGATGTCTATCCCGTGTATGATAAAGGTATTGACCCTGTTGCATTAAATGGAATTGAAACTTCTGAGGTCTTGGCTTGTGAACGGACTTCTGAAATTGTTGCTGAGAGGGAAGCTGATTCTGCTATTGGGGGTCTGCTTGGTAAAGATGAGTTTGGGACCAATCTAAATGACCTTGAAGAGGAGGCAGGTATAGATGTGTTGGAAAAAGTGTCTGCTGAGAAATTAGATGGAGGGGGTAGAGATGGAATTCAGACAATGGATCGTTCTGCTCAACCAACTGAAATGATGGCTGCTCATGAAACAGAGAATTCAGATAGTGATTCTCGAAGCAGAAGATTAGCAACTGTGGCGGTAGAAGAATCTCATTCGCCCAAGTCTGTGGAACAAACACTGGTTTCTGAAGAGCAAGTTAGTTTTGAAGGTGAAGAAGAAGAGAAGCGCCATCAAAATGAAGGTGTTCAAATTGAAGGCTCGGATACTGATGGAGAGACTGAAGGTATGATCTTTGAGAATGCTGATGCTGCTAAAGAATTTTTGGCGGAGCTAGAACTTGGATCTGCCATTGGTTCTCACTCAGGTGCTGATACTTCTCATGATCATTCTCAAAGAATTGACGGTCAGATTGTCATTGATTCAGATGAAGAAGGGGACACTGATGAAGAAGGGGAGGGGAAGGAGTTATTTGATTCTGCTGCTTTGGCAGCCCTCTTGAAAGCAGCAACCGGCACTAGCTCTGGTGGTGGTAACATCACTATAACCTCTCAAGATGGGTCCAGGCTTTTCTCTGTTGAGCGACCTGCAGGTTTAGGATCCTCACTCCCCAATGCAAAATCTGCACCTCGATCAAACCGGCCTAACCTATTCAGTCCTTCTGCTGTAACGAGTAGGAGAGACTCTGACAACAACTTGAGTGAAGAAGATAAAAAAAAAATTGAAGAGTTACAGCTGATAAGAGTCAAATTCTTGAGGCTTGTTCGGAGGCTCGGACACTCTCCAGAAGATTCTATAGCTTCACAGGTTCTATATAGACTAGCACTTGTTGCTGGGAGGCAAACCAGTCAACTGTTTAGCCTTGATTCTGCAAAAGGGAAAGCTCTTGAACTTGAAACAGAGGGTAAAGATGATTTAAACTTCTCCTTGAACATACTTGTTCTTGGGAAGATTGGGGTGGGCAAGAGCGCTACAATAAATTCAATTTTTGGTGAGGAGAAGACCTCAATTCATGCATTTGAACCTGCCACTGTAGTTGTGAAAGAGATTACTGGAACAGTAGATGGCGTTGAACTCAGGGTCATTGATACCCCAGGCTTGAAATCTTCAGCCATGGAGCAAAGTGCCAATCGTAAGGTCCTAGCTTCTATTAAAAAATTCATAAAGAAGTGTCCCCCAGATATTGTACTCTATGTTGATCGGCTGGACACCCAGACCCGGGATCTTAATGATCTGCCCTTGTTAAGATCAATCACTAATTCTCTTGGCTCCTCTATCTGGAAAAATGCCATAGTTACTTTGACTCATGCTGCTTCTGCACCTCCAGATGGACCATCTGGCTCACCTTTGAGTTATGAAGCGTTTGTTGCCCAACGTTCCCATGTTGTTCAGCAGTCTATTGGTCAAGCTGTTGGTGATCTACGCCTGATGAATCCAAGTTTGATGAATCCTGTTTCTCTTGTTGAAAATCATCCTTCATGCAGAAAGAATAGAGAAGGCCACAAGGTGCTTCCTAATGGTCAAACTTGGAGACCTCAGCTATTGCTGTTATGCTACTCTATGAAAATCTTATCTGAAGCAAGTTCTCTCACCAAACCTCAAGATCCATTTGACCATCGGAAGCTCTTTGGTTTTCGTGTCCGTTCTCCTCCTCTTCCATACTTGTTATCTTGGCTGTTGCAGTCTCGCAGCCATCCTAAACTCTCTGCTGATCAGGGTGGTGACAATGGTGACTCTGATATTGATATGGCTGATTTATCCGATTCTGATCTAGAAGAAGATGAGGATGAGTATGAGCAGCTCCCACCTTTCAAACCTCTAAGGAAAAGACAGCTTGCTAGACTTAGCAAGGAGCAAAGGAAGGCATATTTTGAGGAGTATGATTATCGGGTGAAGGTCCTCCAGAAAAAGCAGTGGCGTGAGGAGTTGAGAAGAATGAGGGAGATAAAGAAGAAAGGAAAGCCTGCTGTTGATGAATATGGTAACATGGGGGAAGATGTTGATCAGGAAACTGGTGGTCCAGCTGCTGTACCTGTTCCATTACCTGATATGGTCTTGCCACCTTCCTTTGATGCTGATAATCCAGCTTACAGGTACCGGTTCTTGGAACCAACTTCTCAGTTCTTGGTGAGGCCAGTTTTGGACGCTCATGGTTGGGACCATGATTGTGGGTATGATGGTGTTAATGTTGAACATAGCCTAGCAATTGCCAGCCAGTTTCCTGCTGCAGTTTCTGTGCAACTCACGAAGGATAAGAAAGAGTTTAACATCCATTTCGATTCTTCAGTTTCTGCCAAGAATGGAGAAAATGGATCACACATGGCTGGCTTTGACATCCAAAATGTCGGAAAGCAATTAGCTTATATTTTCAGAGGGGAAACCAAATTCAAAAACCTCAAAAAGAACAAAACAGCTGCAGGCTTTTCTGTTACATTTTTAGGTGAGAATGTTGCAACCGGGTTCAAACTTGAGGATCGTATTGTTGTTGGAAAGCGGTTGACGTTGGTTGGTAGCACTGGGACCGTTAGATCTCAAGGTGATTCAGCATATGGAGCCAATCTAGAAGTGCAGCTCAGAGATGCAGATTTTCCAATCGGCCAGGATCAATCCTCTTTGGGTTTGTCTCTAGTTAAATGGAGGGGGGACTTGGCATTGGGTGCCAATTTTCAGTCTCAATTTTCTGTCGGACGGAGTTCAAAAATAGCAGTTCGTGCTGGACTGAACAATAAGATGAGCGGACAGATTACTGTTCGAACAAGTAGCTCAGATCAGCTTCAGATTGCACTCGCTGGTATTCTTCCTATTGTCATGGCATTTTATAAAAGCATCAGGCCTGGGGTTAGTGATAACTATTCTATGTATTAGGTGCTAAAACAATTTCGCGCCCCCCAACCCCAAAGAGCTGCCACCACCTAGGGAAATTGTTATGCATTGCTTAGTCTCCTCCCCTTTCCTTGAATAATGCTTAGATTACTTTTAGCATGGACTACTGCTTTGACGAGATCCGTTTTATTGCTTAATAAATGTTGTTAAGCATGAGTAACTTATTGTTTGTTTAGTGCATTTCAAAAATTTTTAATAGGATAATTGAATTATAAATTTATTAATTAACGAGGTATTTGAAATTTTGTTTGTTTCTCCATGGTCATTATTTGAAATTTATTACGTTATAATTATTGTATTAATTAACACATTCATGATTCATATTGAACGTTTTAGTGTAGTTTAGATGCTGTTTATGACATTTCAATTGTTTTGCCCAAGTGAATGAAACGAAGGATAAGAAATTTCAGTTGAAAACTAGGGGAATGTTTCGCCTTTTTAAGTGTAGCATTCCAGCAGAAAAGAGTTTGTGTTAGAATCTATCTACCCATGAGGGCAATTTTACTAATGCATGGTCCTTCTTGGTGATACCACGTGCCACATGCTCACTTCTTTTTTTTTTCTCACATTTTTCATTTTTTATGTTTTTAATTTTTAATTTTTAATAAATATTTTTAATATCAAAATTTTTTTAGTGGGATCTATTTTATACTTTTTTTTTTTGCTTTTTAGATTTACTTTTTCAGAATTTTTTAATAAATATTTTTTTTGTGTGGAACTTATTTGACATTAAAGGTATATCACATATTTATTTTTTTTCTTTCTTCTTTTTTTTTATATATTTAATATATATATTTTAAAATTTAAATTCTTTTTTATGTCCTAATTTTTTCTTTTTTAATTTTAAAAACCTTTTTAAGAGGGAGTGTCACTTCTTTTTTCCTTTTTTTATTTTTTTCAAAATTTACATATTTAATAAATATTTTTTAAAAATTTTAATTTTTTTTTGCCTCGTCAACTTAATATTAGGGATATACCATTTGTTAAAGGTTTTTCATCATTTCTTTCTTTTTTTTCTTTTTAAATATTTATATATTTTTTTAATTTTTTAATATGAGATCTATTTTATATTATTGATTAAAATTTTTTATTTCTTTTTTTTTTTTGGTTCTTTTTTCTTTTTTCAATTTGATCATTTTTTAAAGAAAAATGATATTAAGAAAAGCTTATCGTAGTTGATGTCACATGATATATTTTTTTTTTGCTTTTTTTTTAATTTTTTTAATTAGATTGTTTTATTAAAAAAAAAAAACTCACATATGTATATAAGTAATGACACTTTATTTCACTTTTTTTTTTTCTTTTTTGAAATTTTTTTGTTTTTATTTTTTTAATTGGATAATTTACAATAAAATAAATAAATAAATAAAATTATATTTTTAATTATTTATTTGATTTTATTTATATATATGTTTTATATTAATAAAAATATTATATTTATATATAATTAAGAGATAATTAATCAATTATATAAATTTAATTCATTTTGATTTTTATTTAATTAACATTAATGTCTCGACATGCTACTTTTTTTTTCACTTTATTTGAGCTTTGTTGTTTTTATTTTTAATTTAGATAAAATTTGTAAAAAAAAATAAATTATGTAGGCATTCACGTGATATCTCAATTTATTATTTTTCTTTTCATTTTTTTGCTTTTAATTAAATAAAATTTGAAACAAAAAGAGCCTATGGATAGAAATAGCAAAACAATTTATCTCTAATAGATTCTCATTCAATTGAAATGTCTACATAATACCCTAATTAACTTTCTTTTTATTTTTATTTTTTGTGTTATGTTTTTTTATTAAAGTAATTTTGTGAAAAAACCCAATGAATTTCCTTATTGCACCCTATTTGATTTTTTTCCTTTCATTCTTTTAATATTTTTTAATTATATAAATTTTACAATGAATGGTATTAATTGAAAGAGATGTAAAATAATCGATATCTAACTAATTTCAATTCACTTTAATTTAATAAAAGGGTTATTTTTTAAACGGCATGGGCTTAAGATTGATTGAGTTCTTTAAAAAAAGCTCATATCAAAAGTGTATTTAAGATGTTTTATTTTATATATATATATATAAATATATATAAATTTATATATTTATTATTTTATTTAATTTTATACATATATATGTATTATATTAATAAAATTATTTTTATTTTAATTTAAAAAATTAATATTTTAAATTTAATATGAGATGTAAATGTAATGTAAAATACTCGATGATTTTTTTTTTTCATTTTTTGACTATTTTTGGATTTATTCTTTTATAAGATAAATTTTATGAAAAAAACACAATTAAGATATCTACGTATCATTTCTTCTTTTTTATTTTTTTAATTAAATAACTTTTACAAAAAATATGTGATGAATAGATATGATAAAACAAAAAATTTTACCCGTAGCCGTATGCAGGTGTTTTTCTGGTTTTTATAAATTGTACTAAAATCCATGAAACCCATGGATATGCAACTTAGTGATATCAAGAATTTTCACCTCTGGTAGTATGTTTATATAGTTGTTTAGCATCTTATAACATATTTAAATAATCAAGAATATTCTTTAATAGCATGGTGGCGGACGATCGAAATTTGGATAGTTGCGGTGGCCGATTGAAAGTATAATGCGTAAAAATAAAACGAGGGAGAAATCAAGAAAGGAAGAATTGAAAAGGAAAATTTTATTTTGGTTTATATACTAAAATATTAATGATGCGTTTTTTACATTTTAGAGAAAGAAAATGAAAAGAAAAAAAAAAGGTCAAAATAATAAAAAATTTATTTAAAAATTATTATTTTATATAAATAAGTTCTTATGTTTTAATACACCTAAATAAGTATTTAACTTTTATTTTGCACATAAAAAATCTTTAAACTTTAATTTGTATTCAAATTTTTTTTAATTTATATCTAAATAAATCATTAACATAAATTAATAAAAAATAAGGACTTATTTAAATATAATAAAAATATATTAACTTATCTAAATAAAACAATAAAATAATTAAAAAATGGATATGGGTACCTGACCCGGCCCAATATGTTTTCTCAGTCGAAGCCCACATGGTTTTGGGGCTAATCTGTTTTTGGATCCAATAAAAATACAAGTGAGAGTATAATTTCTTTACTCTTGAGTTTTTTTTTTCGTGTGCTTGTTTATTTTTCTATTTTAAATTTTAAAAAAGAAAAAAAAACATTTAGATAATAAATGAATAATACGAAAACTTTCGCTCAAATAGTTTTAAGCTATTTTAAAATAAATAAATAAATAAATAAAATAGTAAAAAATTTCTTGCAAAAAAAAATCTTTTAGCATAATGTAATGTTGGCCCCATCAATTTTATTTCAGTCTGTCTCCATGCATCCCTGGTCTTCAGTTCAACGGCTATGCTTATCACACGATACTCTCCTTCTTGAGCAAAACCAACGAGCTTGCCTCCTTACTTATCCATCATTTGTGAAGCACTTGGGTTTACAGAATTTTTAATAAAATATTATCGATAGGACTTATTTATTTTGTCAACTAGATTTCTTTGGGGTAAGATAAGAGGCGATAATTGCGTATGTTGATTTGGGGTTGGATTAAATCTGTACATCTAGTTATTTTAGATTGAAAAAATTTTATATTGTTTTGAGTTTAAATTATTTTAAATTAAAATTATTTCGAATTTAAATATTTTTAATATTTAATATTTAAATTTTTTAAATTTTTTAAAATTACAATTTTTAATTTTTAAAATTAAATGAAAGAATTAATCTTAAAAAATAAAATTTAAATTATTTCAAATTTAAGAGTCGGTTAACTCATATGTAATTTTTTTTATGATTATATTAAGAGAATAAAATTTTAATATAAATAAAAAAATTTGATTCAAAATTAAATCTTTAACATTTTTTTAGCGTCTTTATCTATTAAACTAAAAATTTGAGACAAATTTAAATGCAATTTATGTTTTGAGAATAGGTGATATATGATTTTGTTTTTTAGAAATAATTAATTTTTCGCGTTCTAACAGCATTTTGTAAGGAAAAAAAAAAAAGATAAAGGGCAAAAACCCGTGAAAAAGGGTAGCAGCGGAAAGTTCCACTCTAACTAGTCATAAACTCACTTCTTGAAAAGTTGGTTGACCATCAACTGATATGATCATGCCTACGCAATTATGTTGAGTCAAATTGATATAATAAAAAATTTTAATTTAAATTTAATTTTTAATTTAAAATTTGATATTTGATTTAAATTTGATTAAAATTTATTTTTTTAGTTCGAATTCGATTCGTGATTAAAATTGAATTACTCAAACTCACTCGATTAGGTTCGATTAATATATTAAAATAAACTTAATTTTTATATTCGATAAAAATTTAATTATTTGTGTTCAAATTCGAATTCGAGATATTTTATTAATAAAATAATAAAAAAAATTAAATAAAAAATTTGATTAAACTCATGAATTATTCGAATTAAATATAAAAATACTAAAATTCAATTCGATTGATAAGTCAAACTATTTGAATTCGATTCAATAATAATCGAATCGAATTCAAATTTTATTCGAATCAAATTCATATAACTTATAAATACTAATATATCATTTACATTTTTACATAAGATCCTGACAACAATGCCACACGGCTTTTCAGACAGTTTTATCCGGTCGAATTACTGCTGACTGAAGCCCAGAGGAGGTGAGTAGTTGAACTCCTGTGCCAAGGAAGCAAAATCAGGCGTTATTTTCTTCCATATTTATGCCTTGATTTACGTTGAAAACCAAACATTCTTTTACTCAGAAAGGGCTAAAGATTGAAATCTGAAACAGATGAGGATTGTAGTTTAGGCTAAGATAACATAAATGACTATCTATAATTAGATTCAATTATTGGTGAATAAACGTTAGCAATGGTTTAATTACACCGCATCCAATCTTTCTCTTTCTATGACATTTGTAACATAAAAATGATGATAATAAAAAAATATTTTTTTTTACAAGTAAACCAGCCCTACACTTCTCCAACCTGAAAGCAAATTTCAACATTGCATGGAAAGAAAACTAAGTTTAAGATTTAATCTCAGTATGCTAAAGTTACAATTAGGCCTCATTTAGATGCAATTGAAGTTGTCTACTGCAATCTTGGTTTTTTTTTTTTTTTTTAATCCAAACCCATTATGTTTTTGTCTCGATAATAAATTTTTGTTCGATTGGGTTATGTCATTAATTATGGGTGAGCTAATCGAATTTAATGAAAGTTAAAAATAAAGAAAAAAATATTTTCTGTACAACCTAAAAAAATCCATCACATCGAAATACACAAATAAGGGAGAGAAAACAATTCTAACTTGAACGAGTGACGTGAAATGTGAAGTTATCCCCTGGCTAGTGGATGCGTGAAAGCTGAAAATAAGACCTTTATAGCTCTCAACCTTTTATGGAAACTGGAATCCAATTTTTATCAACTTTATCTTTAGAATTTGAAAGCATGCACGAAGCCTCTCGGTTTAAAAGAAGTTGCCACATTTTTTTTTTTTACAAATCTATTACATTGACATAATTTATTTTTTCTGAAACAGGAGGAAGATTTTTTTTTTCTTAGGAAAATAACTCACGAAAATAAGTATATCAAAGAAAATTTCCAAAGAAGGAACTAGAAAGTTGTTAATTTTGATACTGAAACCCTCATATTAAGAAAAATAATATGAATGTTGCGAAATAATTTACAAGGGGTGCAGTGGTAAAATAACTTTATTACTAATTTCCATCTTCTCTTCTTCCTTTTTTTTTTTTTTATTTTACCTGCCAAATACCGAGAAATATAATTTTTTATTTTTTCTAAATACATTCCATCCCAACAACATTACATTTTCCTGCATATCCTTTTCACTCTCTTTTTCATTCTCTCACTCTTAATCTAAACATAACCCTAAAACCATTTAACCAACCCTTAAATCACAAGTTTATTGAATATTTCATTGTAAGTTAGATTTCAAAATTTTTGTTCATTAATTTGGATGAAATCAAGCAAAAGTAAGGATTTATAATCTAGGATTTAGGAAAATTTTTTATTGAAAAAGGTTTATAAGGAAATTGATTTAGAGCTTTTTAAAGCTTTTTAAAAATTCATTTTTAAGAGTTTTAAATCGAAAATTATCATTTTGTGAAATAAATTTTCAAAAATGATGTGGTAGTTTTGAAAATAAATTTTCAAAAATGATATTGTATTTTCAAAAATTGATTTTTAAAAATACATCATTATTTTTAAAAATTTATTTTTAAAAATAATATTATAATACTGAAAATTCATTTTCATAAACTTAAAATTTACAATTTGAATTGGGCTTAAAACGAATTATTTTATCGAGTTCATTTCCTTCAATTTTGTTTCTTATTTCACTAGCTATTTATACAAGATTTAACAAACGTTTCCAAATTTAATAGTTTATTTTAAAGATCTAGAGTTTTTTTATTTGAGAAACAGGAAGAAAGGAAAGAATAAAAAGGGAAGAAGAAGAGAAAGGAAGTGTAAATGGGATATATAAAGGTTAAAATTATAATTTATCAAAGGATATATAAGATATTTTGTGTATGAGTATTTTTAGAAAAAATATGTTGGGATTGTGAAGAAAAACTAAAGTGGTGTATTTGGAAGTATTCTTTATTTTTTTCAAATAAGTTATCTTAAGTAAAAATAAAGACAAAATTGACTAGTCAAATGGCTATGGTTCATTGAGATGAAGAAACTGTCGTTTTGTGGGATCCCCATCGCTTACTTAAATGAAGCATAAATGAGAGTAGAAAATGACAAAAAGGACATTGTTTGGTATCCTAATTAAAAATTAAAATGCAAAAAAAAAAAAATGGTAGGACGATGGGACAGGTGCCGTGAGATTATGTGGGGTCAAAGGCAGACTGATTATAATTTAGGTAACACCCGTCCTCAGCAATGGAAAGTAACTGAGCATATCTTCTTCTCTATGAACTCCTTTCTTTCTCTATTCAAAACAAAAGTAGTCCCAAAAGTAGTCCCAAAAGTGGCTTCCTTTCTCTTCCGTTTCTATAAATCATCAATGAAGCCAATCAATACGCCATAACTCTCCATTCCCCAAACATCAAAACCCAATGGAAACCCACGCTTCCTCTTTCTCTTGCTTCCGATCTTACCTCCGGGCGCTGGCCCAGACTCCAGCTCGCTTGGCTAGCCGTGCACTCTCTGTTTCTTCGTCAAATGAAGAATTGAGCCGGGTGAGGGCCCGTTCCGGCTCCGACATGCAAAGGAGCCTCCGTTGGTTTGACTTGGTTGGTCTGGGAATCGGAGGCATGGTCGGAGCCGGTGTGTTTGTCACCACCGGCAGAGCCAGCCGCCTCTGCGCTGGCCCTGCCATCGTAATCTCTTACGCCATTGCTGGTCTCTGCGCCCTCCTTTCCGCCTTCTGTTACACCGAATTCGCCGTCCACATGCCCGTGGCTGGGGGTGCCTTCAGTTACCTACGAATTACCTTTGGGGAGTTTGCCGCATTTTTTACCGGAGCCAATCTGATAATGGAATACGTGATGTCAAACGCAGCGGTTGCGAGAGGCTTTACCTCTTATTTGGGTGCCGCAATCGGTATATCCACAGCGAAATGGAGATTCACAGTTCCAGGGCTCCCAAAAGGGTTCAATGAAATCGACCTGGTGGCTGTGGCCGTCGTATTAATCCTCACTCTCATCATCTGTTACAGCACAAGAGAAAGTTCAGTGGTGAATATGATACTTACTGCATTACATATCCTTTTCATTGCCTTTGTAATATTTATGGGTTTCTGGAGAGGGGATTGGAACAATTTCACTCGTCCAGGGAACCCCCACAACCCTTCCGGCTTCTTTCCCTACGGACCTTCCGGTGTCTTCGATGGGGCTGCCATGGTTTATTTGAGTTACATCGGATACGACGCCGTATCCACCATGGCTGAGGAAGTCCGTAATCCCGTCAAGGATATTCCCATCGGGGTGTCAGGCTCCGTGATCGTCGTTACCGTTCTCTACTGCCTCATGGCCGCTTCAATGTCCAAGCTCCTTCCTTACGACATGGTACTAACCACTCATTCCGTTCCTTTTTTTTTTTTTTTAAATCTTTTGGTTATGTTATTGATAACTAATTGTTTTTTGTTCGATTAACTGGGTGTGGTCTTGAGCACGCAGATCGATGTGGAGGCGCCGTTTTCGGCGGCGTTTAGCGGGAGATCGGACGGCTGGGCGTGGGTGTCTAGGGTGATAGGGGTGGGGGCCAGCTTCGGGATAATGACGTCGCTGTTAGTGGCGATGCTGGGACAAGCTCGGTATATGTGCGTCATCGGACGGTCCAGCGTGGTCCCCGCGTGGTTCGCCAGGGTCCACTCTAAAACCTCTACGCCTGTCAACGCCTCCGCCTTTCTTGGTACGGCTTTCTTTTCTCTAAATAATATTGCTGAATTTTTAATTATTTAAATAGATAACTTTTATCGACAAGGGTTCATTGGGCTCCATGTGCGTTTCTTTTTTATATTTCCGTTTCCGTTTCCGTTGATTTTTGAGTTTGGCTTCGGCCGTTGCAAATGGACCCACTTGAACCGTTTCATTGCAGGCTGATACGTTTTTTAGCTGAAGATTGCTGAGATGCTTTTTTTTTAGCTTGGAGTTTCTGTAGGGAAAATCAATGATAGCTTGGAAAGAAGTAAATTTCTTCTAAATAAGAATCTATGCGAGCTTTTGCGTAGGCCAGGCATGTGACATGCAAAACCATGTAATATATAATATATATTAGGAAAAGAACGCATGATAGACATTATTGACCGATAATTTGAGGACCGCCTTTTACCGAACCTCTTTCGCGTCTGTTGTAAAAGCAATTTAAGATTTATACTGTATGTGACGAGAATTCTGGTCTATATTGGTCCAGCCATCTTTAATTTTAGAAGATAAAGCCTTCAATTTGAGCCCATGATTGAAAGTGACCTTGGTCACAAGGTCAGCAGTGGAAGTTCCCCTGTAATGATAAGGTTTATGACCTGGATTGCATATGGATCATATGCAGTTCAACTACCTATACAAGACGTCTTTGGAATTTCGTGTTAGGATTAAAGTCTTATTGTTCGAAAGCGATAATAATAAGTGTAAAGAAAATTGAAATACATGGGATTTATTATGGATCACTCTTAGAACTGTCTACTTTGCAACAGCTACATAACTTTTCAGTGTAAAAAAAATTACAAAAGCTTGATCATAAACCTTTAACTCGATGTCCCTATATATCTAAATATAATTAGAGTGGTCAAGTTATACGTGAAAAAACATAAGATATTCTTATTTAATATTGTTATGTATAAAGGACCTTAATGAGATCAAAGTTGATTTACGCAGTTATTATGCATTCTGCGTTGGGACGAGCACCATCAGGATAGTAATCAGTCTCTTACATCTTAGCATGTCATAAATGACGCCTATACTCAGTAGGATCTTTTGACTTTACGTTATCTTAATTGTGTGTTTTTGTCTTTTCTAATTAGCTTATGCTTATCATCATCTTTATAGTGTGTTTTTGTAGCCAACATCACAGCCATATTGACTTGATAAGTTGCTCATTAACTTCCAACTTCCTTTCTATTTTCAGGAATTTTCACCGCTGCAATTGCCCTTTTTACTGATCTAAACATCCTCCTGAACCTCGTATCCATTGGCACACTCTTTGTGTTTTACATGGTAGCAAATGCAGTAATCTACAGGCGCTACGTTGTTGTCGGGACAACAAAGCCATGGCCTACATTATCCTTCCTATGCTTATTGTCCATCACTGCCATTATATTCACCCTATTGTGGCGTTTTGCACCGCCGGGCAAGCCAAAGGCCTTTGTACTTGGCGCTTGTGTTGTAATTGCAGTATCCATATTACAAATTTTTCATTGCATGGTACCACAAGCGCGGAAACCAGAATTTTGGGGTGTCCCTTTCATGCCTTGGCTACCATCTATATCAATCTTCTTGAATATATTTCTGCTGGGGTCTCTGGATGGACCATCGTATGTTCGATTTGGGTTCTTTTCGGCTCTAGCTGTGCTTGTATACGTCTTATACAGCGTTCATGCTAGTTTTGATGCTGAAGTGGATGGCTCTTTCGATCAAAAGAACGGTGAAAGTCCTTAAAGAATCATCCGTAAGTGAAGATAGAGAGGTTAATGGGTTGGATATGAAAAGTGTAGAGTATTTTTTATTTTCATCTTTATTTTTGAATTTTTATGTTATTCTTATTTTCATATACATATACAATTAGTAGTTAAAATTTATTTTTATCTTTGTAGATATTTAATTGTAGATATTTAATGAAAATGAATAATTTTTATATTTATAGTTTTTTTAAAAAATAAAAACTAAAAGTTATTATTTTAATTTTTTTATTTTTATATTGTATATTTAGGTAATTTATTAAAATATATTTTAATATATTAATTTTAGTTAATTAAAATAATAATTTATATTATATAATAAAAAATATTTATTAAATAAATATATAAATATATATATATAAGGTATGAATATAGATAGATATTATATTATTTATTTTTATATTTGTATTTAATAAAAATTTAAATCATATTATTTTTATGATATATAATATAATATTAATTTTTATCTTGGATGAAAAGTTGAATTTTTCGTTAGTAACGTGTAAGATTGACATTTATGTGAAGACGCTAATCACAAGGTGTAGAAACTTTCTTTCTGTTTGTTTTCTTTGTTCCCACTCTAAACCTTTTCGTATGGCGGATGGGTACGTGACAAAGTGATATAAAAGAAAGAAAAAGGACCTGACAAAGTAAGATAAAAAAAAAAAGAATAGAATAGAATAGACAGTAATTCTGCCGAAACGATAGCTTGGATATAGTTGGTCGGTCTCTTATGCTGATTAGATTCTGATCCTGTGTACACCGTCATGTGATCCATCATCTGATGCTTCAGTTTGAATTGGAAATTTAACATTAATGAAAAAGCAAACTAAGCAAGCAATACACACAAAGTTATCCACTTCTGCTTTTTTATTTTGAAGTGCCATGGCATTTGCTTAGACAAGCAGCTATCAGAATCCGATAAATTATTGATGCAAAAGACTTCTATCATTTAAGAGAAACTTTTGAAACCTATTAAGTTTTAATTCTTTTGTTAATTCATTAATTTGATTTTTGTAAAAAGTACTTGCAAAATAAAATTTTAAATGCAAGAAACTGATTTGAAATAAATATGTTTTAAGATTATTAAAAAAAAAAAATGTCCAAGGAAAGCATGAGGATGATCCGTTTTTAAAAAATAAATAAAAAAAAAACTTTGGGAATCAATTAAGAACGTATATTCAAAAAGATTAATGGCATTGTGAATAGCCATTAGTAGAAAACAAACAATCCAACAAGGTACAAAATCAAACTAACAACGTGATTTATTTTTTGCGTCATAACGATGGTGGTTGTGGAGTGGACATTTACATGACCCCATTTATTTATTTGAATGATGTCTTTTCTACTTTTTTTTTCCTTCTTTTCAACCCTCGCTATTCTAAAAAAATTGATGAAACATTTGCTCATTGTTTGGCACGGCCATTTTTTTGAAAATGATTTTTCACCTTTCTTGCTAAGGCTAAGCACAACTTCATAACTTTAGATGCTTTTTTTTTTTAAATTAGAAAAATTATAAGTGATCTCATGGGACTTAATCAATGTATTTAGATAACAAAACAAACAGGATTATTATTCTATATATAATCAATGTAACTAGTAAACTCTACAAATAAAATTAAAGAGTTGACATATGTTTATTTATTAATTAATTTTTTTAATATTTACACTATGTCCTATTAAAGTACTTATCAAACTTTTTAAATATAAAGGAAGCAAAGAAGTTGTAACTTAAATATAAAAAAAAATTTATAGATATTAAAATTTTAATTTCAAAGCTGTTTTATCATATTTTAAAAATAATTATATAAATTAATTAAATTAAATTTCGAATTCACTTATCAATCTTTTAATATCATCGTATCTATGAAAATTTCATTGTTAATATATATCAAATAATTTTTCTCAAATAAAAAACTATCTCAAAGGTAAATTTTTATTTATTTATTATGAGTTAATGTAATGAATGATCGTTAAATTATAATAAAATATTTAATTTAGTATTTAAATTTTTAAAATTTTTTAATATAATATTTGAATTATAAATTTATTAATTAATATAATATTTAAAAATTTATTTGTTACCATATATCATTATTTAAAATTAATTAAATTAAAAATAAATCTCACACTAATTAATCAATTTATATTACAAATATTATATTAAAAAAATTTTTTAATGTAAATATCATATTAAATATTTTAAGATCATAAATAACATTTAACTCTTTTTATTTATTTATTTGCTTAGTTGGGGTTGGTACCACAGATACACATGGTTTTCTGACTGAAAATCAAATTCTCAATCTTAAAGAACCGGCAAAAGATATAGAAAGAAGATAATACTGAATAAATTAACCCACATATGATCGATGGCTACTGAACACGAGGAAGATAATAGGCAAGTAAGATATGGAAACGGAAAGAAAATTTCAGAATCTGGAAAAAGCAAGAAAGCCCAGAAAGACCATGCGCTATCAATCTTTACAGGTCTCTGAAACGACAAAATAAAAAAGGGGACAAATGGTAATGGGCCATACTGTTGGTTACGTGTTTGTTTTCTATCATAAATATTGAATCCTTTTTGTCTGCTGGATGAATCAAATTCTTCTTTCTTTTTTTTCTTCCTTTATGAATTATTTTTGTCCCTTCTGAGTTTTGTCTTGTGGAGTTAATGGGACACATCTCTTATCCTCTGGACTGTCTGACAGGATTCGGAAAATAGGCAAAATGATATGAAAATGAGAAAAACACAGAAAGGTATATATATTCCATTGATTTTTTGTTTGCTTGAAAATTTTTAGGGGGAAATTTATTCGAAAATTTCAACATGATTAGATTATCTTGGCTTGAATTGTTGAAACTGTGATTGAGTTGAAAATATCATAATTCAAATTGTTGAATCTATGTGTTGGTTATCAGATTTTGAATAATAAGAATAGAATTGGATGAAAGGCACACAGTCAAATAATTTTATCGGTTCCTTTTTTCTCAGTTTGATCTTGTAAAACATGTTATTTTCATGTAAGGTTTTTTCAGTTTTAAAGAAATTTCAATTTATTTTTAAATTGTTTTGAATTTAAATCTTTTAAATTATTTAAGTAATTAAATTCAGATAATTTTAAGTTTAATTTATCTTATTTTAAATTAAATTAAAATTATTTTATATTGTATTTCAAATCATTTGAGTTTAAATTAAAAAAATTTAGATTTTTTTTTGAATTAAATTCCGTCAACTCAAGTTCGATTGCATGAAGCTATTTTTAATTTGAGTCAATTTTGCATGCTCCTAGATTTTAGACAATAATAGCAAATTGTGACACACCGTCGACTTCAAAGCAACAGGGTACCCAACTTGATTGAAATTATTTTTTAATATTTAAAATTTTCAAAATTTAAAATTTAATTATTAAAATTAAAATTTTAATATTTTATAAATAAATTATTATTGATATCTAATTTTATTTGAAATATTTTATTTTTTTTAATTTGATTTAATTTCTGTAATTTGATCTTGATTATCAATTTTTTGAATCTATTAACTATTTATTTTTAAATGCTCAAAGATAAGTTTTACTATGGGTCTTATGATGAAATCGTTGCATTGACCCAAATAATATCTAAGATAACTCAATAAAAGATATAATAAAAGCCTATTTTTAAAATCTATTAATAACTCATTGTTAATCATTAAATAAAAAAACTCAAATAATAAATAATAAATAATATACAAATAATAAAAATATTAAAAAAAAAAACTTGACCCAAAATAAATGAAAAAATAAAGCCCAAAAAAATATTAACTAAATTTAAAAACCCAAAAAAAAAAAACCCAAACAAAAGGAAAAGCCTATTTGACTTAAACATGGGCATACCATCTATTGGCTTCTTTATAAAGCCCACTTTACTTAAACATGGGATGAAAAAGAATGGCATGGCATAAACATGAGAAAAAATTGCTATACACAACATGAAGGACATTATGGCCTGGGCAACGTGGGCGCATAAGTGTCGGTAGGAAGCAAAAATCGATAGTAAAAGAAAAAAAGAAAGTAAAATAGTAGTAAAAAAATGAAAAAACTAGTAGTAAGAAAAGAAAAGAAAAATGGGAAGTGAACCTGTGATAACGAAAAAGGCAAACAAAAAAAAAGAAGAAACCAATGAAAAAACTCGAGCAAAAATCAAAAAGAGAAGTAATAACGGGAGAGTAGCTTTCAACAGTAAAAAAAATAAGGAAAAATAAGAAAAAAAAAAGAACGATAGGCGAGAAGGAATGTGAGGAACTAGATGAGAAAAAAGGAAGAGAAACGAAACAAAAGATAGTAGGCGACATAAAGAAGAACTAGGAAACTAGCAAAAAACCCAATGGAAAAGGCGTGAAAAAAGAAGAAGATGAGAGCCATTCGAAAATGAGAAAACCAAGCAAAAAAAAAAGATAAAAAGCTTGTGAGAAATCAGAGAAATGGAAGAAAAGAGAAGCATTCAGGGGGTTTTGGTGCATTCGAGGAGGAGAAGAAAACAAAAAAATTACAAAAAAAAATGTGAAGAAGAAAAAAATAATGACAACAAAGAAGAAAGCCACGCAAAAAAAAAAAAAGAAGAAGAAGCTAAAACTGAAAAACTAAATAAGAAGCTAAAGCAAAAAAGAAAAGAAGCATTTTGCAAAAAAGAAAAAGAAAGACATGCGTTGAAATGAGAAAATAATGAAAAAAAAAAGGAAATGGCTTCAAGAAGACTACAAGGGAAGTATGTAGTAAAAAAAAAAAAAGATCAGAAAAGAAAAACATTAGAAATGAATGAAAGTTCTCCTTTTTAAACTTTGGCATGTTGAAGAGTTCTTTAAAGAGGTTTGTTTTAGTTTTTTTTTTTTTTTGTCACTTTTCTTTTGCTTATCAAAGAGTTCCTAGGTTCTTCTTGAATGTTGTCTTGGTTTGAGTAGCTTGTCAAAATGTCATGTTCTGTTTATGAAAAAGAAAAACTTTTTTTTTCTTTATAAATAAAAAACAAGGAGAATGAGGGCATAAAATTTATGGTATTTTGGATTATTTTGGGATTAAAATGACTTGAAAAACCAGAGACAAGTAATGGGCTGTAAAAACAAAAAGGAAATGGTCTTTCAACTTCATATTGGAGAATGTCAACTATTTGTTTTTCTGTACATGGGTTGTTCATGGAAGAATTTAAAGCATTACACATTCATTACTTCTTTTGCATGATGGTTGTTAAAGGTTGTTTGTCTTTTTATATTTTATTTTAAAGTTTATTTTCATGTATGTTTCATATTATTTAAGTCCATGTATATTTCTTTTATGTTGTTTAGATTTAATTGCAATTTAAATTTCATGCCTTTTATAATTTTCATGATGGTTAAATTTCTATACTTATTTTAATTTTTATGTGTTAATTTATTTTTGATACAATTTATTTTTCATACATTTTACATTTATGCAAAAATAAAATAAAAAAGATAAAATACTAATAATAAATAAAAATAAATGTTTTATAAAAAATGAATTAAGATTTCAAAATTTTTGCCTAGATGTTAGAGAGAATCAAAAATTATATTTCAAAAATAATTCTTCCTAAATTTTGGGAATCATTAAATAATAAAAATAAAATAATAAAAGATATTAATAAAAAATATATAAAAGATATAAAAATTAATTTTTTTTGGAAGTCATAAAAAGTTAGTTTACTCCGAAAGTCTGTTTAAATATTGAAAATTTTTAGAAAAGGCTTGTAAATTCCTTATGCTATGTTTGGATAAACATGAGTAAAAGAAAGGAATGTAAAGTAAAGTAAAGGAAATGAAGGTTATTTAAAGGAAAGGGAATGATATATGTACCATTTGTTTGGATAGCTAAAATTAATAAAAGAAAAGAAAGTAAAAGAATCCTAACTACTATTGTTTAGTTAAATAATGGAAATGGAAGGAAATGATTTATTATATTAAGTTTTTCCAATTATAACCTTTGATAATCTTTGTTTTTACTATAACAATTACTTGTTTATGTTAACGTATTCCATGCTTTCAATTTTTTTTATTTCTTCACAAAAATAATCATCAATGAAATTTATGAAATTCATAAAAATAAAAGAAAAAATTAGAGACAATCAATTTATTGGTAAATGATATTTTGTATTCTAAATCTAATTTTAGAGTTCAAAATCATACACTTTTAATTAAAAAAAATTAATAAGGATATGATAGTCATTTTATATTTTAAAAATTTTATTTTTTTCCTTTCCCTTCCTTTTCCTCCAATTTGGGATAATTAAAAAATGAAAAAAGTTAAGAGAAACCAAGGGGAGTTAAGCATATATTCCTTTCCTTTATTTTTATTTATGACATATACAAATAGAGGAAAAGATTCTCCATTTCCTTTTGTTTCTTTTCCATTCTTTTCCTTTCTCTCCTCTTACTATAATCCAAACATGCTATAAAACCTTAGATCCTAGGTGAATCTTAAAATTTTAGATAAAACCTTAAACTTTAAATGAAACTCGAAACCCTAAACAAAATCCTAAAACTTTAATTAAAACATGAAATAAAACTTTGAAACATTATACTCAAAACCTCAAATTCAATTCTGAATTTTTAAGAATTTGTATGAGCTTTCTGTGGAATAATCTGTTCTCAAATAATACCTAGATGATAGGGTATTTAGAAAATTTTATTTCAATAAGATTTTTAATATAATTCCTTAATTAAAATGATAACAAGATTAAATAATGAATAAAAATAAAATAGGATCATAAATATAAATAATCATGCGCAAACTACACCTATAGGTTAGAAAGTCCAAGTGGTTTCTTTATATTTAAGAACCCAATTCATAAATTCACATTTTATCGTTGTTCACATATATTTCATTTTTATATTAGTGTTTGCATTCATTATGCATATATATATTTATTTTAATTATTAATGTTTAATTTAATTATATCATTCTTCATTTTTATAGCATAAAAAGTTCTTTGAAAAATTAATTTAAAAAAAATAAAATAAAACTAAAATAACATTTCGAGAAAGATAATTTTTGATATTCTACCTAGATGTGAGAGAGTTATTAACAATTATTATTTGTAACTAATATTATTTTTACTTTTAAAAGAATTTTGTGGTGAATCTTAGATGAAAAGTATTATCTTTGTATTCTATCTAAATATTGGATAATTATAAGATATTTCTTTAATATAAATATTTTCACAATATTTCTAAATAAATATTTTAATTGATTTCCTTTCTTAAAAAAGGGGGAGAATTATTATTAAATCTTAAATAAAAATCATTTTTATTCAAAATCAAAGATAGCGCAAGATTAATTGGTATCGATTTAAATAGGTGCTATGGGGGTGGTAATCTTTCCTCAAACATAACTGACTCCCGAATCCAATTCTATTTTGTAGATCAAAATTATCTTTTTAGTAAACTTTGAATCCTTTTTCTTGTTTATTAATAAGATAAATTTTGGGTCGCTAATTATACCTTTAAAAAAGATTGGTAGTGAATTTCATGTTTTTACGATTTTAAATTTTTATGTCTAGTGATCGAATCTTCAGATCGATATGTTATGACAACTTAGTGACTTTGCTATATAATTCTCGTCAGTTCATTTCTATGACTCATAGACTTAGTTTGCTTGAATTTGATTATGTGGTACAAGATTATATGAAAAAAGTCTAATAGGTCATCAAGGCATGGGGGTAGATTATTTGCATCAACTTGGTTAGACATGCAGATAATGTCGCAGAAGGGTACCTTACATGGAAAATAAAAAGAGTCAATGAAATTAGACTTTTACCAGTAGATGTTTCAGATCAATTGCCTATTCTTACATCAAAGCTTGTATTGTCAGCTTTCGAGATTATCCAGCAAGAGTTCGAGATTGAAAGAAAGAAAATGGAAAAAGAGAATATGGTGATGATAGATCAAGTTAACTAATTGAGGTAAGATTTGGTGATAAAGGATGATGTATTACAGAAGCTAACCACAGAATGAAAGGTATTGATAGGGGATATGCAAAATCTTCACTAAAAAAATAAGAGATTGAGGATGGACATTAGGCCTTTAAGGGGATTTAAAAGATGTAGACACCCACTTCTCGAGCTTCATATAAGAATAATAAAAATAATAAAAATAATAAATAAAAACAGAAGTTTAGTCCAAATGAAACTCTGAGATCAGGGGTTTTGAATTTTGAAACCGTGATAAAACAAAAAGGGATTTTTTTTTTATAAAACAAGGATAAACAGATTAGAGGATAGAGTTTTTTTAAATAAAAGAGGATTCTGATTTTTGAATCCTCGTGTAATCTAGTGAACCAACCTTATATCAACCCTCTAACAATCATAAGGAGGGCACAGAGAAAAAATAGGAGAAAATAATTATAGAAAATCAAAGAATTTTTTGAAAAAGTTATAGTATTTGGAAAGAGGTTACTGGGAAATCATTGTTTTAATTAGTGAAATAGGTTTTTTTGCGTTTTTTAAAAATTTTTTGGAAATTCCAAAATCCAATAAATTTTTCGACAAAAACTCAAATTTTTAAACAACTTTCCAAAGATAATTCCCAGTTTTTGGTGACTCATTTCCAAAATCTAGAGATAAGCCTAGAAATTGATGAGTTTTTTGGTGGCATTTAATGAAAAATGACAATAAAAAATCGTCTAGAGTGAGAAACAAAAGATAAGAGAAAAAGAGAGCGAGAAAGCATCTGAGGATAAAAAGAAAACCCAAATGTTTTATATTAACGTGAAATGATGTCGTTTTGAGATGCTAAAAGTGGATAAAATTCGTGTGTTGCCCAAGATTTGACCTGACTTACAGCGCGTTAACCCATCAACCCGTTTCATTCCTTCTTGCTGAGTCACCAAATTGAGTCGTACACCAAGTCGCTTTAGTTGTGTTTGTTTTTAGAGCTATGTCCCATTCGAGCCCAGCCGAGCCACGCTAATATTTTTTTTATTTATCTATTTATTTATTATTATTTATTATTATTAGTATTATTATTATTTTGCTTATTTATTTATTGATTAAATTAAAATCATTTATTTATTTAATTAAACATTCTTCAGATTTTCAATGATTTTCTTAAAATAAAAATTTCAAAAAAAAAATACTTTAAAGAAAAGTTGAAAGCATCCTTGAAAGTCAAACTTCAAAAAAAAAAATGCTTTAAAGAAAAGTTGAAAGTATCAATTTTCCTTTAAGATCAAATTTTAAAAAAATACTTTAAGGTTAAAAGTATCAATTTTCTTTAAAAATAAAAATTTCAAACAATAAAAAAAATACTTTAAAGAAAAGTTGAAAGTATCAATTTTTTTTGAAGATCAAATTTTAAAAAAATATACTTAAAGAAAAAGTTGAAAATAACAAATTTTTTTAAATAAAATTTGAAAAAAATCATTTTAAGGAAAAGTTGAAAGTATCAATTTTCCTTAAAGATGAAATTTTCAAAGAAATATTTTTCGAGGGAAGATTGAGAGTATCAATTTTTTTTTAAAAATAAAAATTTCAAAAGATTTTCTTGACAAAAAGTTCAGAGTATCAATTTTTCTTGAAGATAAAAATTTCAAAGATGCTTTTTTGAGGAAAAGTTAAAAGCATTAATTTTTTTTGAATAAAGTCATGAATCCTTTTTAAAAAAACAAAAAAAAAGATCTCCGAAAAAAGTTGAAGTATTATTATTTTTTTTTGAAATTTTTTGATGTTAAATAATCCGACGACGGAGCCTTTGCAAGAGAAACACTAGTTTTCTTATATACTCTTGAGGTGAAAAAATTTACTTAATTTTTTGCTAAAAGTATTGGAGTCAATTAAGAATAATTTTTAATAATTAATTATCTTATAAGATTTTTAAGGCTTAAAAGATAATACGAAATCAAGCTGGTACCATCTTTTGATGGGTGTTGTGAGGGTGCTGTAACCTTCTTCACATGTAACCATAATCCTGGACTTAGTTTTAGTTTCATAGACATTGAATCTACCTTTTAAAGATACTTAAGTCAAACTTAAGATTTCTCTTTAAAAAAGAATAAATTCAGTGAAATGGCCAATTGTACCTAACTAAAAAAAGATTGGTGGTGACTCTTAAGTTAATATCTAAGATAAGTCTAAACGTTATGACAGATTGGTGACTCCACTGGGGATAAGCTGAGAGTTAGGCCAACAAATAAATTTGTGTTATCCAAAAGCCTAATAAAATTGAATTTTTTGTAAAGATTTTTTATTCATTTATTTTATTTATTTATTTGCTAATTATGTCATTTATATGCATGTGCATAATATGAACTCTATACCCAAGCTCTGTTCTTCTAGGAAAAAGTAAAGTACTTATGCTTTTGTGAGGTTTTAATGCCTTCTAGTGGCTAGCGAACTACTCTGACTCAAATTAAACTTTTTTCGTTTGTAACATGTAATGGGTGAGGATGTGATACCTTATTAGTCTGTGATAGACAATGATGTAAAGAGTAATTTAGGAACTTTTTAGATTTTCAACCTTTAAACCACATATAATAAACTTTAAAAATGCCTAACCTATAGATAGAGCCATATTTTGCCTTTTAAAATTGACCAAAAGCTTAGGATTCATTCTTTTATTGTGTATGATGTTCTAATTTATTTATTTATATATTTTTTTCCTTATCCAGTGTACTAATATTTTCTCTTATTCATTTTTGCATGATTCATACTCATATCATGAAGTTGCATAGAAGAATATTTGCTTGAAAAGATAGTCTTCAACAAAGAGTTTTTCATGGATTCCACAGAACGATTGGTCTACTCTTCATTTGTATTAGCTCTTTACGAGTCACCAAATGAGGTAAAGGTTCAGTTAGAAAAAATCCAACAAAAAGAACGGGATTATCTACCATTTGGCCATGCTTCTATCTTGTCTCAAAAAATATCCATTTTTCTCAAACAGAATAATCTAGAAGATTTAGTTGATATATGAAAAAAGATGAGTCTATCAAGACAAGAGAATTTTTGCTAGAGGCATGGATATATAGCACACCTTTTTGTAGTGAATGTTGAGAATAAACTAATTAGAGCTACAATGCAATTCTAGGATCCTTCATATAAATGTTTCATTTTTAATGAAATTGATATGACATTAACCATTGAAGAATATTTAACTTAGTTGGGTCTGCACCTTAAGGCTTCTGACAAGATATATGTCAAAAAACACAAATTAAGATTTTGTAAAAAGTTGGCCCATCTTATGGGTACAAACAAGGAGACTGTGGATTTTCATACAAAGAAGAAACAAGAGCAGGCTTGTTTACCTTGAAAGTTCTTTCATGATTTCTTAGTACAATATGCCAACAAAGAGTAGGGATTAGATGTGTTTGCCTTAGCCATATATGGAATGGTGATTTTTTTAAAGGTTTTAGGTTATATTAAGATAGCAATGGTTGATTTCTTCAAAAGCGTGATAATGGCTACAACCATTCAATGATAATATTGGCAGAGACTATTAGATTATTGGGTTATTGTCACTAGAATGGAGGACGTTTCACAGGTTGTATATCGCTATTGTATCTATGGATGAAAAGTCACTTCTAGTGTAAGAAAAGTACATTTTCAAAGCTTTACTTCCATAATCGAGCTCTAATTAAAGAATTCTGTTAAAACTAGTGGTTAGAACAAAAGTTTAAAAAAGAGTGGGTAGCTTTCTTACAAAAGTTGACAAGCACTGAAGTGAAATGGCTGGTCTCATGGATGAATTAAGAACCCATGTTATATTAGTGTGGGAAAAAAATTGTGGTTCCACTTTTAGGCCTATGAGAGTAACAAGTTATGTACCACTTTTAGTGAAAACACAATTTGGGGCAGAGCAATTCATTCCCATGGCACATAAACTCTGTCAATCAAATTTTTTTAATAGTGAGCTGAAGGCATTTCAAAAAATGAACGACATGATTAAAGCATGGAAGAATGCCCATAGGGTGAGTCCTGAACCTTTCATTGATAAAGTCACTAATGAGTATTTGGTTTGAAGAGTAAGGTAAGGGAAGGAAGTTGTATCTATTGCTAAAAACGTTCGACAACCAACAGATAAAAAGCTTGAAAAAATACCATCAGAATTGGAGCTTGCGAAAAAAAAGTTTGAAACTAAAAAAGATAAGCTAAAGCAAGAAATCTAGAAGCTTAAGAAGAGAAAGATTAGTGGAAAGATAAAGCTAAAAATTAGAAAGTCAAAGTTTGCAAAATTGCTAAAGAACACGATGCAGCTGTTAAAGATCTAGCGAAGCTACACCAAGAACATAAGAGGTTATGTATGAGGGTAAAAGCTAAGAAGATAACAATTGCTGCATTGACTGATGAGAATAAGCGATTGAAGCAAAAATATGCTGAATTAGAGAAAAAAGTACTCAAGTACAGATAAAAGATAACATGTTGAATAGTTATATAAGCAGATTGAGACAGAGGTTGAATGAACAAGAAGATTATATTATTGCATTGGTCAAAGAACATAGAGAATTATCATACCAAGTATGGTGTAGTAAAAAGGAAAACTTAGGATTGTTAGCAGCTACCAAGATGATTGTTAAATAGATGATTGGGAAAATGTGGTGTCCCATAAGAGGACTAGGAAACAAGCCACAAGGAATTCGAAAGCTACAAGCTGTGATCAGCAACCAAAAGAGGTTTGGCTTAAGGAATAAGCCTACGAAGGTGGTTAAGAAGAAGTTGATAAAAAATAGGAAAGAAAAAAGGATGGCCAAGTTTAAAGGATAAGAGCTAGAGTAAAAAAAAAACTATTCCCTATCTTTATGACACATTTGGATTAGAAATATGTATTTATCCTGGAGATGATAATCGGGACGTAAGGCTGGAGGAATCTTTTTCTGAACTTATCATTCAAATGATGGAAGGAGAGGTGTTTGACAGGTAAGATAAAGAATTGCTAGTGTATCCAACCCCGCAAGGTTTAAAGTTAAAGAGTTGGGAAATAATAGAGTAATGTAGTGAATAAAACTCCTATGCTTCTACCTAAAAGTATTAGGATATTTTTATGTATGGGCCATTCATTCATTTCAATAAAAAGATCAATGTGATGTATTTTCATTTCTTCTTTCCATTATCTAATTTTTATTCAATACATCTTGCCGATATTTCTTTTTTCTTACTTACTCTCAAGTACCCAAACAATAAATATAAAGTAATCATGATAGTAACCCATAGTTTGACTTCAAAATTAAATATATATCGGTGAACTTAATCATGAAGAGGACTTAAAATGATGACACTGTGCCTCCTGACCTAGTAAAATTGGTAAAATAAGAGAAGAAACTAATTGAACCTTATTAGGAAAATATAGAATTAATAAATCTAGGAGATGATTATAATAAAAAAATAGTTAAAATGGGCATATCATTACCTCTGGATGATAGGTAGAGGTTAAAAAAGTTACTTTTTAAATATGAGGATGTCGTTGTGTGGTCCTACCAATATATGCCTGGACTCAATACTAAAATAGTAGAACATAAGCTGCTTTTAAAATGAAAGTGTAAGCTAGTGTGACATAAATTAAGATGAATAAAGCTTGAAATGTTATTGAAGATCAAAGAAAAAGTGAAAAAACAGTTGGATGCAGGTTTTTTAGATGTGACTAAGTATCCAGAATGGGTAGCAAACATAGTCCCAATACCGAAGAAAGATGAAAAAGTTTGAATGTGTGTTGATTACTGTAATTTGAATAGGGCAAGCCCGATAACTGTCCCTTACCTCACATTGACACTTTAGTAGACAACATGGCTAAACATTTCATTTTTTCTTTTATGGATGGATTTTTGGGGTTTAACCAAATCAAGATGGCTAAGGATGATATGGAGAAAACTACTTTTGTAACTATGTATGGAACATTTTGCTACAAAGTGATGCCTTTCGGGTTTAAAAATGTTGAAGCCACTTACCAAAAAGCTATGATAATTCTTTTTCAGGATATGATACATAAGAAAATAGAAGTGTATATGGATCATATGATTACGAAGTCTAAAGAAAGAGAAGATCATGTTGCCAACCTCTGAAAATTATTCGAGAGGTTAAAAAAATTTCAACTTAAATTGAATTCATCTAAATACACATTTATGGCTAATACATGGAAGCTATTGGGTTTTATGGTCATGAAAGAATAATAGAGGTGGATCTTGATAAAATCTGAGTCATCCAAGATCTGTCACCTCTGTGCACACCAAAAGAGGTACGAGGATTCTTAGAGAGATTGAATTATATATTTCAATTCATTTCCCAACTCATTCTTAAATGTGATCATATTTTCAAACTCCTCTATAAAGATAGCTTTAAAAAATAAGATGATGAATGTCAGAAAGCTTTTGACAAGGTCAAAGAGTATCTGTCAAATTCGTCTGTACTGGTGCCACCTATTTTAGAAAAGCCATTGATTCTATATTTTAATAGTGAATAAAAGTTTGATGGGATGTGTGTTAGGGCAATAGGATGAAAAAAGCAGGAAAGAGCAAGCTATTTACTATTTAAGTAAGAAATTAACTGACTACGAGTCAAAGTATTCCTTATTGAAAAAAATATGTTATGTCTTACCTTGGACAACTCGTTGGCTTAGGCAATATATGTTATACAATACCATATGGCTCATAGCAAAATTGGATCCTTTCAAATATGTTTTCAAAAAATCCTTGTTATCCGAAAGAATCATCCGATGGCAAGTAATGCTTTTTGAATATGATATCATCTATATAACTTAGAAAGTGATCAAAAGAAGTGTCGTAGCTGAATTTCTGACGAAAAAGGTTGCTGATGATTGTGAGTCGATGAGGATTGATTTTTTGGATGAAGACCTAATGGTTGTTTCTCAAGTTAATGAGGAAAAGCTTATTAAGTAGTCTTGGAAGATGTATTTTGATAGAGCTATAAACACTTTAGGATATAGAATTGAGGTAATCTTGATATCTCTAGAAAGAAGTTATATCTCCATTACCGCAAGATTGAACTTCAATTACACTAATATTGTGACTGAATATGAAACCTGTGTTATAGGCTTACAAGCTACAGTTGAAAGAAAAATCAAAGTATTAGAAGCCTATAAAAACTCAGCCTTGGTTATTTACCAATTGAAAAGAGAATGGGAAACAAGGGATGCAAAGCTAATTAAATACCACAAGTATGTCACTGACTTGGTTAAACAATTTGAAAAGGTTCAATTTGAACATATGCCTAGAGAGAATAATCAAATTGCTGATGTCTTCGCCACATTGGCAGTTATGATCAAGGTGAAGATAGTTATTGAAATTCAACCCATTAAGATTGATGTGAGAGAATTCCTAGTGCATTATTCAAATACCGAAGAGAAGGTTGATGGGAAGCCTTGGTATAATGGCATTTTGCAATATCTAAAAAGTCAACAATACCCAGAGCATGCAACTAAAAATAATAAGAGGATCATTAAGAGATTGGCCATGGGTTTCTTCCTTGTTGCGAATATTTTGTATAAAAGGAATTAGAATCTAATTCTCCTTGAACATGTGTGAATGCAATAGAAGAATGAAAGATTATGGAAGAAGTTCATGATGGGAATTGTGAAACTCATGCAAGTGGTCAATAATGGTAAGATAAATTATGAGGGTAGGATATTACTAGTTAACCATGAAAAGTGACTACATAGATTATGCTAAAAAATGCCATAAATGCCAAATGTACATAGAGAAAAAACATGCCTTTCCAAATGCTTTACATGTTATAACACCCCATGGCCATTTTTGATGTAGGACATGGATGTTATTAAAGCTATCACGCTAAAGGCTTCAAATGGACATAGGTTCATTTTTGTAATAATTGACTATTTTACTAAATGGGTTAAAGCTGCATCGTATGCTAGTGTGACTCAATCAGTGGTGTGTAAGTTCATTAAGAAAGAAGTAATATGCAGATATAGGCTTTCAAAAAGAATTATCTCAAACAATGCTAATAATTTTAATCGTAAGAAGATGAAAGAGATATGTGCCCAATTTAAGATCAAGCATCATAACTCGACACCCCCTACCATTCAAAAATGAATGGGGCAGTAGAAGTAACAAATAAGAATGTTAAAAAGATTCTTGAAAAAATGACTAAGACTTATAAATATTGATATAAGAAGTTACCTTTTGCTTTTCACTCTTATTGGATAACAATACATACCTCTACTAGGGCAATCTTATTTTCTTTGGTTTATGGGATAAAAGCCATGTTGCTAGTAGAAATAGAAATTCCCTCTCAGAGAGTCCTAAGAGAAGTCGATTTAGAAAAAGCCAAATGGATTCGAGAGCATTATGAGCAATTAAATTTTATTAATAAGAAAAGATTCACAACATTATATCATGGTTAGTTATACCAAAAGAGAATGATGCAGGCACATGACAAGAAAATTTGACCTTGATGTTTTCATGAAGGAAGTTGATCTTGACAAGGATTCTTCCAAGTGAACATGATAATAAAGAAAAATGGACTCCAAATTGAAAAGGTCCATATGTTGTCAAAAAAATGTTCTCGGGATATTGTGAAATGGATGGAGAAGACTTGCCCATTCCAATAAATTTAGATATTGTAAAAAAGTATTTCTCTTAACAAAAAAGATGAGTGTTCAATTTAAAAATCCATAAAGGGTGGTTTGAGTTAAAAAAAAAAAGCTCAAATTAAAAACCTACAAAGGACGATTTGAGTTAAAAAAAAGAAGGCTTAAATTGAAAACCCACAAAGAGCGATTTGAGTTTAAAAAAAAAAAGCTCAAATTAAAAACCCATAAAGAGTGGTTTGAGTTAAAAAAAAAAAGGGCTCAAATTAAAAACCCACAAAGGGCGATTTGAGTTAAAAAAAAAAAGCTCAAATTGAAAACCCATAAAGGGTGGTTTGAGTTCCAAAAAAAAGGCTCAAATCGAAAAGCCATGAAGGGCAGTTTGAGTCAAGAAAGGATATCTAAGTTAAAAACTTAAAAAAGTAGCATAGAGGGTCAAGTCATCGCTCTCATAACACAAGAGGCAAGTGTGATTTGATGAACTCGTAAGGATCAGGGACTTCAGTTGGATGGTTTTTTATAAGAACTCCAGATTATTTTGATAATGATTATATGATAACCCACTCTAGCTCATCTTTGTAACTTAGTCCCATTCAATCAATAAAATCCATTTTTTTCTTGATGTCAACACTAACCTTTTTTTATCAGTCTCAAATTTTTTTTATCTACCCTTTCACTTGGGTTAGAAGAAATGTGCAATTACTTTATATCCATCATTATATTGAAATGATAATGAATGGACAAATAATGATATGAAAATTCTCTTCATTACTCTAAAAAGCTAGGAGTGGCAGGGGTAAGTGAAATGAAAGCAATGGAAACTTAGTGAAATGTTAATCTCAGTTTGGCCGAAACTAAAAAACAATGATAGTTTGATTCCTTAATCGAATATGTTCAGAAGTTAAAGGATCTATAGCTGGTAAGTAAATGAAAACAAAAAAGAGCTTAAGAATCTTTTTACCATAATTAGATAAGCTTGACATCTCATAACATTTCATGTATGCATTCCAAAAAAATTAGCATTTCATAGCATTTTGTGTATGCATGTCATGAGATTTGCTTTTACAAGAGTTGTATCGACATCACAATTGATTGAAGTTATCAAGAATAGAGCAACAGTCATTTTAAATTTTCTATACAACTTGTACTGATGTACTTTGGCTTAGTCTAAGTTATTCATTTCAGACTTTGGTTCCATCTAAGTGATTTTGTTTTAGATTTCAACCTATGCTAGATCTATAATCGGGTCAATCTCGGTTACTTATCTTAGACTTTAATTTCATCCAATTCATTTTGTTTTGGATTTTGACCTATGTTAGATCCATCCTCGAGTCAGTCTGAATCACTTATCTTAGACTTCGATTCCATCCAGATTATTTTGTTTTAGATTTTGAACTATGTCAAATCTATCTTTGGGTCAGTCTAGGTTACTTATTTCAAACTTTAGTTCAATTTAGGTCATTTTGTTTTGGATTTTGACCTATGTCATATCTATCATCGGGTCAATCTAGGTTATTTATTTAAAACTTCAGTTCAATCTAGGTCATTTTGTTTTGGGATTTCGACCTATGCTGGATTCTTCTTTGGTTCAATCTAGGCCATTTTGTTTTCAAATTTTGGCTCATGTCAAATCTTTCTTTAGCTTAATCCAAGTTATTCATTTTGGACTTCGATTCAATTTAGGTCCTTTTGGTTTTGGATTTTACCTTATGTCAAATCCTTCTTCACTTTAGTACTAGTTATTTATTTTAGACTTCGGTTTAATCCAAGTCACTTTGTTCTCGAATTTTGGCTTATATTAAATCCTTATTTGGCTTAGTTTAAATTATTAATTTTAGACTTTGATTTAATCCGGCTCATTTTATTTTTAAGTTTCAGCTTATGTCAAATATTTTTTTGGCTTAGTCCAAGTTATTTATTTCAGACTTTGGTTCAATCTAGGTTATTTTATTTTCAGGTTTTGACTTATGCCAATTTTTTTTTTGACTTAGCTCAAGTTGTTCATCTTGAACTCTTGTTCAATCGAATTTGTCCTATCTCCAAACTTCATATTAGTTTGGGTCATTCTATTTTCAAACTCGAGTCAATCTACACAAAAGTGCTTTCTTTCTCAAATAAGGTCATGATGGGTGTCTATGTCTTTGCATAATCTTTGTTTCACAGAAAATATACAAAAATGGGCAATTGTAAATACCTATTTCTCAAGCTTTAGATAAGAATAATAAAATTAAAAAAAAATAAATAAAAACAAAAGTTTAGTCCTAATGAAACTTTGAGATAAGAGGTTTTGAATTTTGAAACCGTGATAAAACAAAAAAAGATTTCTTTTTTTGAAAAGCAAGGATAAATAGATCAGAGGATAGGGTTTTTTGAAATAAAAGAGGATTCTGATTTTTGAATCCTTGTGTAATATGGTGAACCAACCCTATATAAACCCTCCAGCAATCACAAAGAGGGCATAGAGAAAGAAGAGGAAAAAATAATTAAAGAGAATCAAATAATTTTTTTAGAGAAATTATAGTATTTGGAAGAAGGTTACTGGGAAATCATTGTTTTGATTGGTGAAATAGGTTTTTTTTTAAAAGATTTTTTTGCATTTCCTTCAAATTTTTTGAAAATTTCATAATTCAATGAATTTTTTTACGAAAACTCAAATTTTTTGACAACTTTTCGATGAGAATTCCCAATTTTCATGACTCATTTCTAGAATCCAGAGATAAGCCTAAAAATTGATAAGTTTTTTTGTGGCATTCGATGGAACACGATGACTAAAAATCACTTAGAGTGAGAAGTAGAAGAGAATAAAGAGAGTGAAGAAGCATCTGAGGAAAAAAGGAAACCCGAACCTTTTATACCAACATGAAAAGACATTATTTTGAGACCTTAAAAGTAGACAGGATCCATGTGTCACCCAAGATCTGACTCGAGCCGTAATGCATTGACCCACCAACTTGCTTCATTCCTTCTTGTTTAGCTGTTAGGCTGAGCCACACCAGCTGTTTTAGTCATGTCTGTCTCTAGAGCCGCGTGCCATTCGAGCCCAGTCAAGCCACACCAAGTTTTTTTATTTATCTATTTGTTTATTATTATTATTATTATTATTATTATTATTTTGCTTATTTATTTATTAAGTAAATTGAAATTATTTATTTATTTAATTAAACGTTCTTTAGATTTCCAATGATTTTCTTAAAATAAAATTTTCAAAAAAAAATATCTTAAGGAAAAATTGAAAGTATCCTTCAAGTTTAAATTAAAAAAAAAACACTTTAAGAAAAAGTTGAAAGTATCAATTTCCTTGACTATTAAATTTTAAAAAAAAAAACTTTAAGGAAAGGTTGAAAGTATCAATTTTTCTTAAAAATAAAAATTTCAAACAAAAAAATTCTTTAAGAAAAAGTTGAAAGAAGATCAAATTTTAAAAAAAATAAACTTTAAGGAAAAGTTGAAAGTATCAATTTTTCTTAAAGATTAAATTTTCAAAAAAATATTTTTTGAGGGAAGATTGAGAGTATCAATTTTTCTTGAAAATAAAAATTTTGAAAGATGTTTTTTTGAAAAAAAGTTGAAAGTATCAATTTTCCTTGAATAAAGACATGAATCTTTTTTTGAAAAACAAAAAAAAAAACCATAACAAGAAAAGTGATCTCCAAAAAAATTGAAATATTATTTTTTCTCCTTTTTATTTCTTAGAAATTTTTTAATTTTAAATAATTTGACGATGAAACTTTTACAAGAGAAACAATAGTTTTCTTGTATACTTTTAAGGTGAGGAAATTTTTTTAATTTTCTACCAAAAGTATTAAAGTCAAGTAAGAATAATTTCTAATAATTAATTATCTTATAAGATTTTTAAGGCTTAATGGATAACATAAAATCAAGCTGATACCATTCTTTGATATGTGTTGTGGGGGTGTTATAACCTTCTTCACACATAACCATACTCTCAGATTTAGTTTTGGTTTCGTAGACATTGAATTTACCTTTTAAAAATACTTGAGTGAAACTTAAGATTTTTTTGTGAAAAAGGATAAATTTTGTGAGGTGGCCAGTAGCACATAACTAAAAAAAGATTGGTGACGACTCCTAAGTTAATATCTAGTGATAGGTCTATAGATCTAAACGTTATGATAAAAAAAAAGCAAAAGAATTTAGCATGAAAAAAATAAGGAAGTAGTCTCTGCATTCACCAAAGAACAACAAACATGAAAATATAAGTTTTTTAGAGTCTCTACAAAGGTAGCCAAATGCCATGAGAAAAACAAAAAGTTAAGGGCTAGATTAAAGGAAGAGTAAAGTAGGAATTCTAATTTGTAGAAAGATAAAAAGGCTTTGGAATATGACTTGATAAGCTTGAAAATTTAGTAGTCTAGAATCAAAATCACATAGATAAGATTTTGATCAAATGGCAAGAAAAAAAGAATGAATGGGCCCATATCTGCAATATGAAAGTGAAGGCTTGAAAAATGTGGAGAGTGAAAAGCTTAGGAGGGTAACAATATATAGAATATCTGATTTCTCATATCTATAAGACTGCACAGAAAGCCAACGAAATGGTAGAAAAGGTTGAAAGAACTTAAACAAAAGATTGTACCAACTTAGGATTGCAGTCAACGATTGTTGAGTTTTTATATGTGAAACTAGAGAGCAATATGCTAAAGTTAGGTGTTTCTATGGTTTTAATCCATGAATAAATTGGTTGATGAATAAGGATTTTTATGGTTAATGAATGTTTTCTTTGCTTAGATTGATCCAAACCAATACCTCATTTGCATTACATTACATTTATTGCATATATGTAAATTAATAATAATAATAATAATAATAATAACAACAACAACAACAATAATAACAATAACAACAATAACAACAACAAAAACAACAATAATAATAACTATAATGTTTATATGTGAAGCTAGAGAGCAATATGCTAAAGTTAGGTGTTTCTATGGTTTTAACCCATGAATAATTGGTTGATGAATAAGGATTTTTATGGTTAATGAATGTTTGTTTTGCTTAGATTGATCCAAAGCAATACCTCATTTATATTCCATTACATTCATTGCATACACGTAAATTAATAATAATAATAATAATAAATTATATTATTATTATTATTATTGTTGTTATTGTTCTTGTTGTTCTTGTTGTTCTTGTTGTTATTATTATTATTATTATTATTATTATAATTCATGATTAATAAAGAGAGGCTCAAGGATAGCAAAGTCAAGGAAATAAGGTCAAGCAATTTTGCATAGGTATAATACCCAATTCTTGAGTCATGGAATGAGAGAATACAACTAGGTTTGAAAGGATCGAGAAAACATAGGAGGAGATAAGGTAGAAAGTGATGAAAATATAGTTGAATATCGAGATATAGATGTCTAAATTAATGCAATTGCTAGCTAGCTCATTGAAAGGCAAATGAGTTACTGGTACATCAGGACTAGAAGATGGAATTAAAATAGAGTAACCATTTTATCCTTTAGGAGGTTCCCCTCAGCTTGAGTTCAAGCTTCCCAAGGAATTTATTTATAGCTATCAATCGCACAACCTTATATTTGTATTGGTTTGTCTACTAAACAACCCTATATTAATAACAGTGAAATTGAAGGTCAATAATGCAAAAGCTACAATACCAAGTGAGGAACACTTTTTGTAAGTTTGAATGTCATCACAAGAGCACTAATGAAATGTGAATTTTTTTGGGTTTAGGTTTGAGTGTTTGCATTGAATAAATGGATATTATGCATCATAAGTTTTTCATGTATCTACATCATCATTTGATGTTTTCAATTTCTTTTAAGTTTTAGACTTGTAAGATTTTTTTGAAAGAAAAATAGTAAAAAAACAAAATAGTAGATTTGAATAAAAGCTCTACATAGTTAAATCCCAAGGTTATAGAAAGAGAAAATGCCTTAAAAAAAAAGAAAAAAAGGAAAAAAGAGGAAAAAACAAGTTTTAAGCCTCGAAAGAGTTGGTGATTACTATTAGGAATTTGTCAAATGCCTAAACAACATTTCTTAAATTATTCAGTTGATTCCATTCATCAACCATAATCTTTCAAAAGCCATGAATTTGAATTTATAAATCTTGTTTTTATTTGATAACATTATGATATCAAAAAGTAATATTCTTTTTCAAGGCAATGAATAATGAATAGCTGATTGGAAAAGAAAAAAGAAATGTGGTTCCTAGAAGATCAAACAACATGATTTTTTTTTTTAAGAATTCAAATATAGTGATTTAATGTGTCAATGTTATGCTATAGTTCCAAAAATTTTCAAAATCAAAGTCCACCTAGGTTTGATAAAATGACTACTAACCTTTTAGCTCTTTACACCAAAATTGGCTTGGAAGGAGTAAGAAGTTATTGAAAATTATGCTTTTTTTTTTAATAAAAATTGGGTTCGGTGGACAAAGCAAATCTTTTCATCACATGGTCCATTGTCTTGGAGGTATGTTAATTAGAGAAGAAAGACTTTATTGCCTTTAAGATAATTTAAGTTATTATCGACCCCATTATATATATATATATATATATTTTGTGAAGTGATATGACTCATTTGATACCTCAAACGGGCTTATTTCATATGACCTTTTCCTTGTTCATTTCACATGACCTTTTTTTTTCTCACAATAACTTTTAATAAGGGTGGTTTGTTAAAATAAATTTATGTATGAGTTATGGGAGGCATGTCAGAAAAAAATAGTAAAAAAAAGAAAAAAAAAAGGGAAAAGAAAATGATAAAAAAATGGTTATGATATTTTGCACTTAATAAATTTAAATAAATTCAAATAATGACCTGACAAATCCAAATATTTTATAAAAAAAATAAGGGGAAAATCCAAAAAAAAAAAAGAGAGAAGAAAACCTTTGGAAACGAAAAACTTTTTTTCAAATTCATTTTTCTAAAAGAAATTATTTTTCAATTTAAGTGATCATGCTTGAAATGACAAATGATCATTTTTCATCATCTTTTCATAAATGTAAAAATTTATCCTTTATTATCCCTTTGAGCTTGATAAAATTCTTTTAAATTAAACCCTAACTAAAGATTAATTTTCACACTAGGAAACAAAAAAAGATGCATTTAGGGGTTAGAAATGGTGATGTCCAAATGGAATCCTGTATATTGGAGCAAATGCTTAATATAAAAATTCTCAAAAGTTTGGATCCATTTAAAGAAAAAAGAAAAAAAAGTGGAAGAATGAAAAAGAAAAAAGTGAAGAGAAAAAGAAAAAAAATAAAAGAAAGAAGAAAAAGAAAGAAAGAAACGAATGGGTGGAGAGCACAAAAAAATGAAAGAGAATATACCTAGGGTGAATCTTTCAAATGAAAAAATTATCTTTGATTTCAATTACCTTTAAGCATTTGCTTTGGGCTTGTCTATCCCTTTTCTTTGAAAATCTCAAACTTTTGCCTATGTTACGTCTTATAAAACGTTCATATTAAATCAAGTATGAATACTTAAAATTGAAGAGGTTTTTTTTTTTTTTTAAATGGCCATGAAACTTATGAACCTTTTTTATCTTTTTTTATTACTTAATTTTCTGTTTGGACCATTAACCTTTTTTAAATAAGTTTTAATTTTTTAAGTGCATGGTGTAATAATCAAACAAAAAAATAAAAAAAAATAAAAATAAAAAAGATTAATATGGCTCTAGGGTAAAAACCCTACAAGATAGCAATCTAAAGCAAACCTTGAACGTCACTCCTAATGTTAAATGAGGTAAAAGTTGAAAAAAAAGTCAAACCTTTTGAAAAATCTAAAAAATCAAAGTTTCAAAGAGTTTGATAAAAGTTGATTTTGAAAATCTCAACCTTTTTCCATTTTCAAATAACCTTTCAAAATCTCACGTCCTTACAGCTAACCTTAACATATGTCAAAATGTTATATTTAAAAGCTAAAAAAAATGTTTAACATGTTCGGTTATTAAGGGATTCATGTTTTTAGAAAAACTTATATTTTATTTGTAAGCTTACATGGAAAAGTATAAGCCTCTTTTATTCCTTTCAGGTAGAGAAACCTTTTTAAATGAACAAAAACCTCTGAATATTGAACCATTCAATTCATTTGAAAGGAAAAATTTTCACCCTTTCATTTTTTTATAAGGATCATCAATTTCTAAGAAAGAATTTAAGCCTATTTTAGCTGGGTTGGTTTTAAGCCTAGTTTACTTAGCATCCATGAAATTTTAAGTCCAGTTTTTTAGGTACTTGAGAAAGAATTTAAGCCTAGTTTAGCTGATATCTAAGATTTAAATCTAGTTTAGCTTACATTTAAGTTTTAAGCCTAGTGTAGTTAGCATAGAAGCCGAGATTTATTGGCACATAAGCCTAGTTTGGCTGGTACGAAAGTTCAAATTAACTAGCATATAAGCTCAAATTAGCTGGCGCATAAATCCAATTTAGCTGGCATATAAGCCCAAATTAGCTGACACTTAAGCCCATATTAGCTAAAAAAGTATACACCAATTTTTATTCTTTTTAAGTGGAAAAGTCCTTTTAATCAACAAAAATCTCTAGGTGTAGAACCATCTAATCCATTGGAAAAATTTTTTTTCTCTTCTTTTCATTTTCTAATAGGGATTGCCAATTTTTTAGAAAAATTTAAGTCTAGTTTTTTAGCACTTAGGTTTTAAGTTCAATTTAGCTGGTATTCATGAAAAGATTTAAGCCTAACTTAGTTGATACCTATAAGAATTAAGCCTAGATTATCTAGCATCAATAAATATTTAAACTTAGTTTAGTTGGTACCTATAAGAATTAAACTCAGTTTAGCTGGCACTCCATGAAAATTTAAACTCAGTTTGTCTGGCCCAATGATAGTTTAAACCCAAGTTGGTTGGCACAAATGAAAACTTAAACCCAGTTTAGCTGGCACCTAATGAAATTTTAAGGTTAGTTTAGCTAGCACCCAAGTTCTAAGCCCAATATTCACTGGCATTAAGAAGTCCTAAGCTCAATTTAGCTGTCATCCAAATTTAAGTCCAATTTAGCTGGTTGGGCTTAGTTGGCATGTAAGCCCAGATTAATTGGCATGTAAGCCCAGATTAGTTGGCATGTAAGCTTAGATTAGTTGGCACTTATAAAAATTTAAGCCTAGTTTAACTAATACAAAAGCTCATATTAACTGGCATATAAGCCTAAATTAACCGTCATTTCACTCGACTTGCGATTTAATCTTGATCATTTTATTTGAGTTGTGATTTAATCATAATCATTTCATTCAACCTACGATTTAGTCCTAATCATCTTCACGGTTTAATCCTAATCATTTTAAGCAAAAAAAAAAAGAAAAAAAGTGAAAAAAGGCAAAAAAAAGAAACATCTCCTTAAGAAGTAACATTCAGCCAAAATTATTATCTATATCTTTAAATTATTCTTGATTCTTAGACATAAGAAAGAGGGACAGCTATAAACATTTAATTTTATTTAAAATATTTTATTTTAACTTTTTAATTCGAGCTTGTTTTTGTAATTGGGCATTGATCATCAATTTTTTGAGTCCATTAATAGTCTATTTTTAAATGCTAAAGATGAGGCCTAATGTAGGCTCCAGAGTAAGGTCTATTGCATTAGCTTGAATAATACTTAAAATGACCAATAAGAGGCCTGATAAAAGCCCATTTTTAAAGCTTATATTGTTGGCCATTAAATAAAATCAAGCCCAAACAATAAATAATATACAAATAATAAAAATAAAAAAAATAAAAAAAGCTTAACCCAAAATAAATGGGAGCTCAAATAAAAAATAAAGCCCAAAAAATTAATAACTAAATTTAAAAGCCTAAAACCAAAAAAAAAAAAAAAACCCAAATAAAAGGAAAAGCCTATTTGACTTAAACATGGGCATGTCATATATAAGCATTTTTATAAAGCCCACTTAGCTTAGTCATGTGATGAAAAGAATGACATGGTATAAACATGATAAAGAACCCATGCATGTCATGAAGGAACACATGAAAATAAGAAAAATGGTTGAATGAAGATCACGTGTAAATAAGAGAAAAAACTCTTATGCATAATGTGAAGGGCATTATGGCTTAGGCAACGTGGGTGCATGGGCGCTAATAGGAAGCAAAAATCAACAAAAAAGAACAAAAGAGAACATAGAAAGCAATGCAATAGCAAAAAAAGAAAAAAACTGGTAGCAGAAAAAGAAAAGGGAGAAGGGAAATGAACCAATGATAGCGAAAAAGGCAAACAAAAAAAACTAATAAAAAAACCAATAAAAAAATTGAAGCAAAAACCAAGAGGAGAAGTAGTAACAGGAAAGTGGCATTCAATAACTGAAAATAGAGAAAAAATAAGAAAAAAAAAGATAAGGGAGAAAGAATGGGAGGAACAGAATAAGAAAAAGGGAAAAAATAAAATAGAAGGCAACGGACGATATATAGAAAAACCAAAAAACTAGCAAAGAAACTAGTAGGAGAGGCGTGAAAAAAATAAAAAGAGAAGAACCATTTAAAATGGGGAAAACCAAGGAAAAAAATAAAAAGCTCATGAAAAACTAAAGAAATGGAAAAAAAAACATTTAAGGCGACCTTAATGCATTCGAAGAAGAGCGAAAAACAAAAATATTGTAAAAAAACTAAAACATGAAAAAGAAAAAAAATTAGTGGTAGCAAATAAGAAAGTCACAAAAAAAAAAACTGAAAAACCAAACAAGAAGTTGAAGCAAAAAAAAAAAAAAAGAGATGCATTTGTAGAAAAGAAAAAAAAGACAGATGTTAGCAAGAAAAAATAGTAGAACAAAATGGAAATGGCTTCAAAAGGATTACAAGGGAGGCATGTAGAAAAAAAAAAGCAAAGGATAAAAAAAAAGACAGCAAAAATAAAGGTGAGTCCTCATTTTTAAGCTTTAGCATGTTAAAGAGTTTTTTTAAGAAGGTTTGCTTTATTTATTTATTTATTTATTTGCTTATGAAAAAGTTCTAGGTTCTTTTTGAATGTTGTCTTGATTTGAGTAGCTTGTCAAAATGTCATATTCTATTTATGAAAACAAAAAAATCTTTTTTCTTTTTTTTTTCTCTACAAATGAAAAACAAGGAGAATGAGGCCATAAAAGCTATGGTATTTCAGACTGTTTAGGGACTAAAATGACTTGAAAATAAGGGACAACTAGTGGGCTATAAAAAGAAAATGGAAAAAGGTCTTTCAAGTTCATCTAAGAGCATGTACTGTTTGTTTTTTTGTACATGGGTTATTCATAGAAGAATTTAAAGCACAACACATTCATTGCTTCTTTTGTATGATGGTTGTTAAGGGTTGTTTGTCTTTGTCTTTTTATATTTTATTTTAAAGTTTATTTTCATGTATGTTTCATATTATTCAAGTCCATGAATTTTTTTTTTATGTTGTTTAAATTTAATTGCAATTTAAATCTCATGCCTTTTTAATTTTCATGATGGTTAAATTTCTATGCTCATTTTAATTTTTTATGTGTTAATTTACTTTTAATACAATTTTATTTTTCATACATTTTAGATTTATGCAAAAATAAAATAGAAAGATAAAATAGCAATAATAAATAAAAAAATATATGTTTAATAAAAAATGAATTAATATTTCAAAATCCTATCTAGATGTTAGAGATAATTAAAAATCATGTTTTAAAAATAATTTCACCTAAATATTAGGGAATTATATAATAATAAAAATAAAATAATAAAAGATATTAATAGAAAAGAAAATATATAAAAGATATAAAATTTAATTTTTTTTAAAAATCATAAAAAGCTAACTTGCTCCAAAAGTCTGCTTAGATTTTAAAGATTTTTAGAATGGCTCGTAAATTCCTAAAACCTTAAATTCTAGGTGAAACTCAAAATCTTAGGTAAGACCCTAAATCCTAAATGAAATCCAAAACCCTAAACAAAACCTTGAAGCTCTAATTGAAACCTTAAATAAAACTTTGAAACTTTAAACTTACTCAAAACCTTAAAATCAATCCTAAATTTTTAAAAATTTGTATGAAAGCTTTTTGTGACATAATCTGTTCTTGAATGTTGCTTAAATGATGGGATATTTAAAAAATTTTATTTTATTAAAATATTTCATGTAATTCCTTAATTAAAATTATAACAAGATTAAATAATTAATAAAAATAAAGTGAGATCATAAATATAAATAGTCGTACTTAAACTTTGCCTAAAAGTTAGAAAGTCTAGGTGGTCTATATATATTTAAGAACTTGATTCCTAAATTTTCATCTTATCACCATTCATAGATATCTCATTTTTAGATTAATATTTGCATTCATTATGCATATATATCTTTATTTTAATTATTGATATTTAATATTAATTATATCAGTCTTCATTTTTATTGCATAAAAAGTTCTTTACAAAATTAGTTTTAAAAACAAATAAAATAAAACTAAAATAACATAAGTAATAGATAATTTTTGGCATTATGTTTAGATATTAGAGAGTCATCAATAATTATTATTTGCAAAGAATGTTATTTTTACTTTTAAAAGAATTTTGTGATGAATCTCATATGGAAAAGACTATATTTGGATCTTGCCTAAATTTTGGAAAATTATAAGATATTTCTTTAATGTAAACATTTTTATAATATTCCTAAATAAAGAGTTTTAATTGATTTCCTTTCTTTAAAAAAAATTATTACTAAATCTTAAATAAAAATAATTTTTATTCAAAACCAAAGATAGTGTATGTTTAATTAGTACTGATTTAAATAGGTACTATATGTGTATTAATCTTTCCTCACACGTAACTGATTTTTGAATCCAATCCTATTTCATATACCAAAACTATCTTTTTAGTAAACTTTAAATCTACTTTATTGTTTATTAAAAGGATAAAATTTTTGGATCATCAATTATACCTTTAAAAAATATTGATGACAACTCCTCATATTTTCATGATTTTAAAATTTTATGTCTAGCACTTTGGACCATACATTATAACAAATCACGCCTCTATCGAAGAAGCTCATCTTTAATTTGATAAAATTGACCAAATGGTTTTTGACTTTAGAGGATGAGTTCACCAAAAACTTGTGTCTAGTAGCTACAATAACTGCTCCAAACAAAAAAAAAAAAAAATCAAAATAGCCTCAGGTTGATAGAATAATCAAATAAACAAAGTAAACATTTCCATAAGGTAGAAATATAATCAAAATTGATTAAATGCTCAATTGAATGAAAACTTGGAACTTGAATGTATGAGAAATATGATCAAAGGTTAATCAAAGTTTGTTAAACGTGCCAGGTATTTTTTGGAGGATAAACAGTAAAGCGTGACTCGATGATCTTCATCTTTGAAAGCAAGAGTGCTTGATAGAAGATAGAAGTGATTTGACCGAGGACATCTTTTGATAAAATTGATGAGAGGATTTTTACCTTGGGAGAATAATTTGGCCAAAGGTTTTTTTGGCTAGCCGTAATTACTGTTTAAAACAACCAATAAAAAAAAAAATCAAAATATCATTATGGTTGATAGAATAATCCAATAAAGAAAGTAAACATTTTTGTCTGTACAATGTAATCAAAGTTGATAAAATGCTCAATTTAATGAAACTTTTAACTCGAATTTACACGAAATAATTGGATTGGTCATATGAAATGCTTGAGGAATAGAGGAGTAGACTTTGGACCAAAATTCTTTCTCAAATATACAAATTTTCAAGTGAAAAATATTTGATCAAACAAAAATTTTCAAAATTAAAGTATTGGAAAAAATTAATTTAATATTTTAGAAAATTGATAAATTCTCAAATTTGTAAATTATTTTTTTTAAATTGAAATCTTATTTTTTAAAAATAAAAGAAATATTATTTTTTTAAAAAATTAAAAATTAGAAAATTTTAAATTTAATATTTTTTAAAATGAAGAAAAAATTGTAAATAATTCTTTAATTTGATTTTTTTATTTCAAAACTAATTTTTCAAAAAAATATTATTTAAAAAATAAAATATCAAAAAATTTTAATTTAATGTTTTTAAAAATATTTGAAAAAAATAAAAATCAATTTTTAACTTTTTTATTATTTTTTAATTTTTCAAATATTTTTTAAAAATTTTAAGACTTTAATTTTCATTTTTTTTCTAAAAAACAATGGCTACTTTAGCAAAATTAATGAAGAATAATTGATTGTACTAGTACTTGGATCAATCTTATCAAATTTAACTTGTATACGGACAAAATTTTTATAAATTATATTAAACAAATTAAAATTCAATTTTCGTGTGAATACAAAGATCATTTATACAATTTAACAATTGATTTGATTAAATTATATTATCACATTAGTAAAATCAATGCTTACGTTATTGAGTCAACGATCATGTGAATATTTTTAACGATAAAAATTTGACAGGATTAATATTTGAATTAAAATTATCAAATCAAAATAATATAAAAATATTTTTTTTATGATTTATAGTAAATGAATTAGATTTCAAATTTACAAAACCATCCCTAAGAGCAGGACAACATAAGGGGATCCATCCTTCTCGACCGAGAGCAAATTTTCCTTATTAAACTTGAAGGGATTGCTCCCTTCCTCCAAGGTGGCCCTTTAGCTTAAAGATGGCATCTACCCGTCATTTTTCTTTTTTCTGGGTAAGAAAATCATGGCCAAGTGGGGCAACTACTCTAGGACTAGAGATGTTAATTGTCTGTCCTTCCCAACAAGTGTCGTCTCTAAGATTTGAACCCCTTACACGTTGGCATGAAGCTCACTTGGGGTCAATCATCTTCCGCTAAGCCAACATGTTGTTGGTATCCACTCGTTATATTATGTATTTAAATGGCTCTTTTTCATTTCTTTGTAGCCCAAATGTCTTGCAATATCTTTTTTATCTATAAAAGAGGTCCTTCCAACATTATTAAAGCAAAAAAAAATAATAATAATTTGCAAGAAATTTCAATCAACATTTTCAATCTTTTAAGACATCATTTAAGAAAGAAGAATTTAAACTCATGTCTTTCAGTGCAAAAAGACAACAATTGAGTGAATAATTTTGTTCAATGACCTTAAACAATTATTAGATTGTACGTTAATTTTGTTCATGCAAAATAAGAGGAATCATTGGAGATGGACCTTGTTGATGGGTTTTGGGTACGAATGAGCTAGATGGTGATTTGGAGGATGAATTGGGTATGATTTGTACTTACCGTAGAAAAGTACAATTAAGAAGCATCGAAATTGGTTTTTCGAGATATGCTTTGACACTTAAGCAATCAAGTGTATAGGGTTTTTTTTGGAGGAAAAAAGTAAGTTGCAGAGAATGTGAAGAAAATTTAGGGAAAAAGGTTCAAAATATCATACTGAAATCTTTTTTTTACTTTATATACGAGATAATATGTGTTGATGTGATTAAAGTTGTTGATAATTAATGAAAAATTTATCTAGAGTTAGAGGAAGAGTCACGTAGATAAATGTGAATTGTATTTAATGATTTTAGACTAATATGAATTACATTTAATAATTTAAAGTAAATTAAAAATCAATTGATTTGTTGATGTGTTAAATGAAACGTTAGTGATGATAGTTGGACAAATCTTTTCATGAGTAAAGAGATGAAAGTAAATTTGTATCGGATAAGAGGTCCGAATATTTTTTCTTTTAATGATAACGTAATAGTTGGATATATGTTAATTTGACGAGATTGAGTGCAAATATAACAATCTTATTCTCGAGATTTGTTAGCTTAGAAACCATTTGTGCACCTATTAAATAAGTTATGGGATATATAAAAAAAGCCTTAAGGAAGGCTGTGAAACCTGCCTTTGAAGTTTGTCCTCAATCTTTCTACAATTGTTTGCCTATTGTTATATCATCTATTGTGGCATGTCAAGCTTAAACATACTAAGAGTTGGCTCTTTTCCACAGTATTAATGCACTTAAACTCCCGGCAAAAAGTTAAAACTCTTAGCAAAAACAATTATTAATGCAACCCATTGCTTGTTAGATTTTTGTCAGTGTGACAATGGAGAAATAAAATGTCCTTTCATCCTTTACAAATAGGAATTTGCTGTTTTGTGTTTGTTTCCATAATTACAACAGTTACTAACATTTCCCCTTTGGCATTATCACTTGAAAATAAAATAAAATAGAAAGTTGAGGCTTCAAGTGACACTTGTCTTGAAACTATTAAATTTATTGTTTCAGTTTCCACAGGCTCTTTTCTCCCATTGTTTTAAATTCCATAAATTCTAGTTGAAGTTAAATTTGGCTTTACTTGAATTTTTTTTAAGAATACGCGTCATTTTATTAATTTTTGTCCGATTGTTTTAAATTCCATTAATTTTAGATGAACTTAAATTTGGTTTTATTTGAATTTTATAAAGATTATGCGTCATTTTTATTAATTTTGTTTGTAAATTTTAAAAATTTTATTGATAATTAATGAAATAATTTTTTAAAAGGATTTTAGTTATTTTCAATGAAATCCATTTTTCTTTATTTACTTTTACTTGAAAAAGTGTCAATTTTTTTAAGAAAAAATTTTAAATTTGACCTTAAAGCCTAAACTTGAGTTCATCGCTTGTTTGTTCGTTTTTTTTTTTTTTTCCTTGTTTAAGCTTCTTAGAAAGTTTACCTCAATATATATTAGAGAATATTCTCTTTTTTTCCCCTTTCATTTTATATACCACATTCTACCAACTCATTGTTCTCAAAAACCATGTTCTCTTACTACCCATTTTTCTTATAAAATATATATGGACAAAGTTCACAGAACCCATTATTCTATTCTCTATTCCAATCAATGGCCTCACAAAATCAACAAGAGAGTTATAATGAAGATGTTAGATGCAGCAATACTACTCTCTACTCTCCGAAGAATTGCTTAAACACAAATCAACCTACAAATGATAATGAGGTAGCCTTTTATTTTCTCTGCACAAGTAATTAGTAATATTTGCCAATTTTAAATTTTTTTATATACTCTTTAAATAATAGATAAATTGTGCTAATTTATCAACTTTTAGATTTTTTAAAGATTGTTCGATGATTAAGCCCAGATAAAGTTTGAGGATATCCGTCTAATTTACTAATTTTTATGTGTGTGTGTGTGGTTTTTTAAGAAATGTCATAGAAGAGAAGCTAGAAAGAGAAGTTTTATGGAAACGGAAAGTGGTGAAGAGGAAAAGAGAAGAAACCTAGACTTGAATCTTCCTCTAACACCGCTCAGTCTGCACCAAAAAGATCATTCATCTTCAAACCAATATTCAGAGATTTCATCGACATCGTCATGCATGCCTCTAAACCTAGACCCATCAAGTGAAGAAGTCGAGTTTTGCGACACAACATTTGAGGATCCATCACTCATTTTGATGGGTTGTTCTCGTTGTTTAATCTATGTGATGGTATCTGAAATAAATCCCAAATGCCCCAATTGCCACACCTCTATTCTCATTGATATATTTCGCAACAGCTTTGGTAAGAAATCAAGGAATTGCTAGCAAATATTTAGTTCTCCAACCATAGAATATGCGATTTGTTTCCCTTAATTTCCTTTTGCAAACACTTGTTAAATTAATTTTGTTAATTTTATCATACCTTGTTATGAACATTAAATGGTAATTCCATTTAAAAATAATTACTGAGACTACCTTTATTTTTTTTATTTTTATTTTGATTATATGTCATGGATGTAATTAAAGGCGTAACCACATATAATTGAACGGGTTAATAATTAAATCAACTCTAGAACATCCAAGTTTATATAGGTGTATAACAATAAACTATTTTGCAATTTTATTTTTTGATCCCATTAAAAAATCACATAAAACCTTAAAAAAAAAAATGATCAAAATAAGTAAATGATAATGAGTAATATGTAATTCTAAAAAAAAAATTTAAAAAATTTTTATATTTGTATTATTGATATGGTCATGCATTTATTCTTGTGTATTATATGATCACATATGAATAAATATATTTGATTAAAATATAATATGAAAATAAAATCTTGCATTTTATATATTATCAATGAAATTGCAACTGAATGTCCTGTTTGAGAATAAGCTCTTAGCCCTGAGGTTTGGAGCAGCATCTCTAATAATAGACGAAACGACAACATTTTTCAGATTAAAATTAATTTAAAATTTTTTTACTTATTTAATATTACTAGTTATTTTTGTTTCTACACATCTTTTTACTTTTAAAAAAAGTAAGATGAAAAATAAAAATAAAATTGAAACAAAATCAAACCAAACTTAATTTCCCTATAACAAAAAGGTTTATTGCGACATTTTTGAAGCAGCAAAATTCATGAACAATTATACAATAGGCTGCCGCCGTCGCAATATTTTGGATTAAAATGATATCTTTCACATTAAAATTTACCTCAAAATATCCAATCTTGGTAAGATAAGCAAACACTTTAATCTGAAAATCACAATTTAATTAAAATTTCTTTACACGAGTGGTCAAATCTCTTATACGTGCATTGCGACACAAAATATACCTGATAAATATGATTTTTACTTGTATTGGATTTGACAATGGGCCAGACCAATTTGTCTTTGTGTTTTGATTCTTTTAAATTTGTATTCCTTCGTATTCAAATCATTTCATGTTTAGAAAATTATGAATTTAAATTATTTTAGGTTTTGAATGTTTAAGGTTAAATAAGTTATAATTTGAGTTACGTTATTCAAATCATTTTGGATTTAAATTATTTTAAATTCAATTCATTTTAAATTTAGTTATTTTGGATTAATTACAATTCAAATTCTTCAAATTTTTATGAATTTTGGATTAAATCAATCTCAAATTTAGTTAATTACGTATTTAAACTTTTTGGGTTCTCCTTGATTTGAATTATTTTAGATTTTATTTTTTAATTAAGATATTTTATGTTTTCAATCAATCAAAATCGAATTAAATTGCTAACTGCTCCGATTAATTTTTTGGATTGATCAAATTTTGCCATTTCTACAGAGTACTTTAGCTTAAATTAAAATAAGCTCATCAATATGGAAGAAATAAAGATGCCAAACAATCAAAATAATCTCTAACTACTTATAATAGTCGGAACAGAGTTGATATAATGATCCGAAAATATATATTGTTTAATTGATCATACAACAACAAGACAATAGCAAAATATACTTACCAAATAAAATTTGCCTAGCATATTTGAAAACTGACGGTTTAAACAAAGAACCTGTTGTAGCAGGTAGTCTCCCTTTCTTAATGGTAGCGCCACCTTGCCATCTACTTTAGTAAATTTTAATGTCCTTTTGGTTTTTATTAATTGTTGCAGGCTTTAGGCAATCTCTGCTAAATGTGTTCCGAGATGGCAAGTGCCATCCACAGATGACAATGATAATTGATGACCGTTCATAGGTCTGGGAGGATAAGGATCAACCTAGAGTTCATGTAGTTCCTCCATTTGCACCATAATATGCTCCTCAGGCAGAGGTACATGATATGCCTTTTTGTAAGCCAACTTATTGAGATATGATTTTCTTTTTTTGATTTTTTTGGCAAATTTTCTCCCTCCTTTATTAGACAGTGAATGCGGTTCCAATACTCAGCGTAATAAGAAATGTTGCATGCAATTTCAAGGGTTTGTTTTTCAAGTAAGCCATTAATTTTGTATGATCAAATCTTTAAAGGTGGATATCTATCCTCATCATCCTCTCATGTTAGCATTTCTAATTTCTGATGGTAAATTTTATCCAGGGAGTTTGATGAGATGTATTGCCGAAACTACCTAAAGTTTTTTACAAAGACGAGGTGGTAAATCTGCCTCTTGCTCCTGATGTGAGCAACTATTTGATGTTAGAGTTACCTAAATTGGCAGTATATGATAATTAAATAATTGAGAAAAACTTTGAATTCCCAATTGTATTTGAAGCATTTACTTGTCCCTAATTTGTAAGATTCTGGTTTTGCTCCAAATGGGAATATTGGTGTTCCTACCTGTAAAGGAATGAATGGAGTTGAAGTTGAGCAGAGAATGAACCAATCGATAAATTTTGGGTGATTAGGTGGTGAATGAATATAAATTTATGTTGCGGACAAGTTTAGTGTAGGAGATGTTGTTGGCGTGGGTTGTATTGTTAGATGTTGCAGAAATTGCAGGCCATGCAACACAGATCAAGAACAATATTGCAACAAGAAGATCTAGTCGTACAATGATGTCTACACTGATGGCAAACCCACACAAGGTGGATTTGCTAGATCCATGGTCGTTGATCAAAATTAAGGATCATAAGTTGAAAATTGTCATAAACATACACAATATGTGTTCTGCATAAAAACATTGCTGAGATGATATTTTTTTCCAATTACCAAATCCTTAATTGCATGATTATAGACTATTTAGCTTTCAAGCCAAACTAAGTCTCATATTAATCCTGATATATATATATATATATATATATATATTCTAGACGTTAATAATAGAACACTCCAGGAGAAATTAGTTTCAACCTGTGCCTTTGTTTTATGGATTTTTTTTTCTTGGTAAATGAATTTATTTGTTGTTATCTGTTTTAGGTTTGTGTTGAAAATCCCAGATGGAATGGCAACGGAATAGGTGGCACCACTCTTATGCTCTAGGGTGACAGTTTACAACCCACTGAATCACTTTGGTTTAATGGGGAGTGGTTTAAGAGGAGGAATATTAGGACTTGGAGGAGTAGGGCACATGGGGGTGAAGATAGCAAAAGCAATGGGACATCAAGCAACTATTATAAGCTCTTTTGATAAGAAAAAAGTGGAGGCCTTGGAGCATCTTGGTGCTGATGACTACTTAGTCAGCTCTGACACTGAAGGGATGCAAAAGGCTATTGATTCACTTGTCTACGTCATGAAGGAAATAGAGGAGACACTTAACTTCTGTGAAGAGAAAGATTTAACATCTATGATTGAAGTGGTGAAGATGGATTATATCAACACAGCGATGGAGAGGCTCGAGAAGAACGATGTTCGATACAGGTTCGTTATGGATGTTTCGAGATGAAATTTTCATTGAACATATGCTCTGAAAACAAGTGATAAACTGTACAGACGAGGATGTTATGTGGCAATTTGTCATCGTTTCGATGTGGTCATTCTTTTTAGTTGCTTCTTTCGGTAAACCTTCTTCTTTCGGCTGCCATATTGATAATTACTTTAATAATCACTTGAAGATCCGTGACCATTGTCTCTTTTTGTTGAACATATACTACTATTAATCACTTCTTTTTGTTGAACATATGCTCTAAAAACAAGTGATAAACCGAAAGAGGAAGGTTTAAGGGAGATATGCCTGGAATGAGGTAGTTGTTGAAATCGGGGAATTGGCTGTAATGTTGTAGTTGTAGCCAAATACAAGGCTTATCAAAAGTAGGCGAAATGTGCATATATAAGTGGATAGCCTTAGTCCGTTTGAAAAATGAGTTATTACATTTTTGGTATATGAATTTAAGAAAAATATATAAATTAATACTTAAAAAATAAAATATATAATTTTCAGTTGGAACTTTCAAATAATATACAATTTGCATCTTAAACTTTTAATTATATATTATATTAATTCAAACTCTAATACCATTAATTATATTAATTTATATATGTAACGATTCACAAATATTATTAAATTATATATTCATAATATATTATCGATATCTATTTTCCAATAAAAATTTAAAAAATATTTTTTTTACTTGAATCATAAAAATTATTTAAAATTAGTCAATCATTTTTTTCTTATGTGACATGCTTCTAAAGTTTTTACAAAATATTTAATATTTTTATTTAACAAATAACATGCATAAAACAAAATTATACTGACTAGATATATAAACAGATTAAGTTAACAAATTATAATTTGGATTAAAATAATTCATTATTTAAAGATTGAAAGAGTAAATTGTACAATTTTTTTTAGATACCACTTTATTCATTTTTTAAAATTTAGATAAAAAAGTATAATTAACTCAAAACCAAAATCCCAAAGCATTAACACCTTAACATGTTACATACAAACCAAAAGAAGCAAATATATAAATCAAAAGAACAAAATGAATTTCATAAAACATTAAAAAAAAACCAATAAACAAAAGAATTAATGACAATAAAAAGGTAGCAGAATGAAGAAAAAAATGCACTTCCATCTCCTAAAATTACCAGAAATCATAGGAGTAAATATTGAGAACAAACCAGTCATCGTATAGAAACTTGAAGCAAAACCATATGATGATAATCATATTCAGAAATTGCAAGAAACATCAACAAAGGAAACAAACAGTTCTTCCCTTCTCGGCTATGAAAGAGATAAATATTTTTATTCTACTTAACTTGTGGCACACCAAAACAAATCCACATTGTTTGAACCATAGAAAGGAAATAGAAGCAGAAAATTGCAGCTGGTCAACAAAATCACCCCTTTTTCTTGGGACTGATTATTAGTTCACCGGCATCTTCTGAAAATGAGTTTACAGACGAGAGGGAAGACACAGAGAGGCCCCAACGAGGCAATATGTAGTTAATTTTAGATTACGCAACGATTTTTACAACATAAGCCTTGATGCTCCTCCAAACAAACCCCATCAGCTTTTGTATTGAACGTGCTAATTTTGAGTTTGTACAAAAATGAAAACGAAATGTGAGACAGGAAAATTTTCAAGATGGGAACAAGAGTGGGTAGGCTTCTGCCCTGACTGACAAAACATTCATTACCGTAATCTGTTCAAATCTTCATCAAGCTCATCATCATCATCAGTCACATTGGCAAAATAAACGTCATTATCTTCGTCGTCACTTTCAGGTTCATCATCTGTTTCTGAATCCGAAATTTCTGCGATTGTGTGGTACGAATTCCAATCAGGAGGGAAGGTCTTCTGCAGGACTTCTGTAAGCTCTCCACCAGTCCTCTCAATCTTTCGCAAACACCTCGACCAGTGAACTGCAGTTCCCATATCAACAGTCAAACCAGACACGATCATCTCATGACAAACAGACAGCAGTCCAGAGTAGATATATGCCTCTGCAACAGTAGCCCTTGATAGAAGTGATGTCATCAAGCAATGGTATACAGCTTTGTCCGGTTTCAAACCAGCAAGTTTCATCTCTTCAAAGCATTTCAAAGCCTTCTCTGGAAGAGAAGCACGTGCCCATCCATGAATAAGTGTTGTATAGGTTTTAACATTTGGCTTCACTCCAATAGTGTCCATTTCTTCGATTGTTTTCATTGCTCTCTGGTAGACAAAGTCAAACTGACTAAGAATTTATTGCAGAAAATAATGTTGACATTGATGGACAGGTAACACTCGAAGTTTCATTTCTAATTTCCAAAGCATCCAATGAAAATAATGCCAGAAATAAAAAATAACAATAAGGTTCGTGAAATCCTTCTAGTGAGAATGCACTTGAACACAAATGAAGCTGAGTTCATACTCTTCTGACTTCCACAGCATACAAAGGCACAAGTCCACCCCAACATAAAGACATTAAAAATAACAAATTATAAAATTTATAGTTCTCAGCCATAAATGTCACCAATGCCCGAAGTAATACTTACTACAGTACGGGAATACTTATCAAGAAACATACCAGCATGTCTCCAGCTTTGCAACAGGCATTTATGAAAGATGTGTAAGTATGGATATCAGGCTGAACCCCTTCTTGTTTCATTTGCTGCATCAAGTCAGCAGCCTCCCAAACATCACCTCTCCTAGCCCATCTAAAAGAAAAAAAGATGGAAGTCATTTGACATCACAGATATCAAAATAAGTGAAAATGAGTAGCAGGCTAAAAGAGCCAAGACTGATGCGTGAGTAAATTAGAGATATAAAGAAGTTAGTAAAAGTCCATACCCATCGATTAAAATGTTGTAAACAAACGTGTTTCTCGGAATATTTTGAGCGGCCATCTCTTTTGTGATAGCTAGAGCACTTTGCATCCTACCAGACTTGCAGCATGCTTTCAGAAGTGCTTCATATGTGTAAACATCTAGCTCAAGGCCCTCATTTCTTAATTTTGTAAAATACTCAAATGCTTTTCCAGTATCACCCAACGAAGCATAGCCATGCATGATGGTTGTGTATGTGTGTTCATTTGGAGTTATGCCAGCCAGTGTCATCTCATCCAATATCTCAAGAGCTTTTTCCATCTACAAGAAATTAATTTGAGCATTAAAAAAACTGTATGCATATGTTAACAATATTAATAGATCTTAGGCAAAAGAGAGGAAGGGATGTCTAGAAAGGAATGCCGCAATATTTAAAACTTGAAACTCCAATTTCAAAGTCTCCAGTTCGAAGATTGAGTGTTGGAGAGTAGGGTTTATAGAAAGGCAGAAGGCTCTCTCACATTGTTTGATCCAATGCCTGATGAATCCCCATGAGTACCAAAAACAAAGGAATGAAATAGAATTGAATATAGCAATGCATGGAATAACGTAAGACTCCTCACGGTATTATCATGAATAAAACAAGTGATGTCCCAGCCTAGTAACAATGTTCTGTATGAAGTGATTTCATTGACCAAATGGAATATCCAGGTGATGAGTTATTAGCATTAATTATGTTATTGAAAATGAATATTCAACTAAAGTGACCAAAATTCATGATATAAACTCGTGTGCCTCTACTGTCGCCAGTGCACATGTAAAAATCTAGGATTTGTCCACCTCAATGTCATATATAATTATACCTGATGTTTCTCAGTAAGGCCAAGAATCAAAGCATTGAAAGTGTGTACAGTTGGAATGCAACCACTCCTTCTCATCATATCAAAAACTTCCAAGGCTTTTCTCATTTCTCCAGCTCTTGCAAAACCATGTATAATGGGCATAAATGTGCGCGTAGTAGGCCGATGCCTCTCCTTCTGCATTTCCTTGACAGTATGAATAGCACGATCCATGTTACCCATCCCACAAAATGCCCTGATCATATTATTATATAGTACTACATCAGGCTTCAAACCATCTTGGACTAGATCCTCAAAAATTGCAAAAGCATTGGCCCAATCTTTTAATTTCAAATATCCATTGATCAACATGGAATAAGTCTTCATGTTATGCTTTATGCCAGCACATTCCATCATTTTGCTAACTTCTAAAGCTTTGGAGACTTTTCCAATCTGGAAACAAAAACCACCAAGAAGATTAATCAATCAGAGACAGATCAACAGGAGTCTTCCATAATAACAAGTGACGAAAAAGGTATATGACTAATTTGCAAATTCTATAAAATGAAACAAGATTCTTCGCTAATGATTAAGGATCTTCAATTTGTCTGAGTGGATGTTCGATGCGAAGCAGTAGGCTGACATAAAATGTGTCAGATTCTACACTAGTGAATCTACACTATTGTTTTGATTTTACTCAGCAGTAGAGTAAAAAAGATGAAAAGAAAAATTTTATTTTACTGATAACCCTGCCATCAATGGAATAGGTGTAAAAATTCTAAAAAAGCTTCAGCAGCATTTCAATATAGCTTACTTTCTTGAAAAATAACAATGAGGAGCACTTGTAAAATAATTTCTTTTAAATTTTTAAAACACCCAACAAAGACAAATTGTAACTGAACTATACCCATGGTACAATACTAAGTAACAAGGATAATTCATTTATCTTTGTTGAAAACAACGGATACCATTTTCTCATTTGTTTCAATAAAATCACAAGTAACATGTTTATCATATTTTTATTGATGTATCTAATCTACTATAGATGCTTAAATATAATGGAGAAATCAGAGAAAAATAATTACACAGTACACAATCTAAATTATCTAAACATAAAATGGCTCCAAATGTAATGATTGGCGACATATGTTGGCTAACTTCATCAGTTTAGATCATGAACTATTATGGATATAATATGGGGCATTTCCAAACCAATGTTTATCATGGGACATTTTAGGACATGAATGTCATGTACACAGACCCTGCACACACATTACATACATTATTTACTGCACATCAATAATAGCAATCCTACTTTTCTCAGCTCACATTGTTCAAAAACAATTTATCCAAGCAAAAGGCATCAGCAGGTCACTTCATTCTAATCAGCATTCTAGAAAATAGCTTAAATCTCTGGCCAAAAGACAAGAAAAGAAATAGCTTAATCACATAAAAGGAAATAGCCAACACAACTAATATCCCCAGATACATCTTATTTAAACTACTGTAAGGACCATATCTTTCTTCCCATTTCAAACTTGACAAGGTGGGTTCAGATATTGCTTCAATATTAACCAAAGCTTTGAAAAATAAGATCCTGAAATAAACTTCATTGATGCCCAAAACACAACGATTAATGCTTAGCTCAACCTACAGTACATAACATAGAGTTCAAGCTCTATTTTTCAGCTCCAGTTTAATTTCACAACTTTTGGCAGTCTAATGAGTTGAACCAGGTTTCACACAAAACAAGGGGTATACACCCCCCCCCCCCCCAAAAAAAAAAAGAGAGAGAGAGAGAGAGAGAGAACACCTAGAAGAGTGGCCAAGGCAACCTAATAATCCTTTTTATATTATATCCCTTCCCCCATTCCCGCAGCCCTTTCCTTCTCCAATCTTCAAATAGTTGGTGTAATAACAGTCCTATAAATGGTCATATCCAAGGGAAGCTTAGCATAATACTCTTCAAAATGTCTATTAAGAACGTAACATAAAAGGGCTGGCTTACAAGCTTGACCAGCATACTTAAGCTCTGAGTGAGCTAAGCTCCATAAGCAACAAGCCAATGGTTTTGTTCGAGTTCAGTTTGTCTCCTTAGCAAAGCTCACAAGCTCCTAATTCATTTGTTGTTCTATTCTTCCATCTGACTTTTTTGAGAATTAATTGACATGGACAGTGACACAGGCATAGATGAGCTGCAGATTTTTCCACAGCCGACATTGAAGACTAATGGTACATATATTATGTTACTTATTAGGGAAAGGACAGTCAAAGCTTGAGGAAGTAACTCAATTCAACAAATGATTCACTGAAAACTTCAGCATTCCAAAACAGTGCCCCCCTCTCCTTCCCCAACCACACACACAGAGAAAAATAAATAATATACAGTTCATTACTAGCTGCCTAGCCAGAAGCTTCTTTTTTTTTTTTTTGGTTTTTTAGGGTTCTGAAAACATGTGAATGGATCAGATCGCTAGGGAAAAGTGAAGCAATTGGTTAAAACGAAAATTGAGAAATGTAAATATTCTTGCCACTTTTCAGTAACACTCTAAAAAGATTTCATCGGTTGTAAAATTTACACCGAACCAAACTGAATATAAATTCTAGTAACTAGATTTAGGAGAAATTAGAAGACAAAGTTTCATCCATTAAAGGAGATTCCCAAGTTTTACTACAGAATACACAACACTTTTTTGAAGATACTTCTACTCTAGATAATTCATCGTAGGATTCTAACAGAAAGAACCATTACCTAGCACCAAAGATCTCATACAAGAAAGGAATACTCCACACAAGGGGGGTTAGGGGAGTGCAAACAAAAGGGAAGCAAAATTATAAGGAAAAAAATTAAAAAAGCCTTGCCTTAGAGTAAAGATTAATAAGGCATCCATAGCTGATGACTGAGGGAGTAAATCCACATTCCTGCAGCAAATTTCTAGCAAAATTTTACAAAGACTTGGGTTTTGAATAGAAAATTGTAATTATTTGGTTCTCACAACTTTTAAATTCCATGTGTTTGAAAAACTTTACAAAAAACATATGAAATGAGCTTTTACCTTAAGTCTTTCAAACACAATCAAGCATTTTTCTTCATTGCCAATCATTGTGTAACCATCCATCATGGTGTGGTAAATGTCAATAGGGGCATCTATACCTTCTTCTTCCATTTCTCTAACCAACGCTTCAGCGCGCTCCATATTGCATGTTTGGCTGCAAATGGAAGCAAAAGATGAAAGCAAAAAATTAGTATATAATGAAGATGATCATAACAACAACGATAAGAAGCTCTCACAAATAGAATAAGAGAAATACAGAGAATAGCTAGCTGTATAAACATGATAGCAATAGGCTGCTTAGCAATGCTACCCTGGGAGGAAAGAGAACTTTTAATATAACAATTTAAACTCATATTTGAAAAAGCTTTTCTGATATAAGAACAAGATTACCCTAGAAGAATTGCTGGACATTGTATAGACAAATACCTCTAGATGACTAGGCAATCCAGGTCAATGCCACCTAGACTCATAATCATGGACAGACTTTCATTGACCTCAACAAGAAAGGATATTGGCCAAAAATAAAAAATAAAAAGGAAAACAAGAAAGTATGAACCTGGTCTGTCTATCTGTAGAAATGGACTTAGCTCATTCCTGTCCTGCTTGGAAACACTAAGACAATACATAACGAACGTGTTCCACTAAGACTGAACCACAAGGAAGTGGTTTGATTAGAAAGTGTTTGAAAATGTTCCACTAGGTTAAATAACATTGAGTTTTGGAGTTGAGGCAATACAACAACTCCACAGCACACAAATCTCCACAAATACAGCATATCAACAAACTCTATGAGAGATTGCATTGGTTCACAAAAGATTCCTCAGACATTTTAGCAAAAAACACTAATTAGAACATGATAAAAAAATACCTAGGGCTATATATGTACTATGTATATCCACTATAAATCTCAACTTTATCTTCGTTGACCTATGAAAAAAAAGGCCCAAAAATTGTGAAAAGCAAAATATATGAAGGACCAATAAAAATATGGTATAATAGAAAACAAGCTTTTAGTGCATACCAATGAGCATAAACAATATTCCCATAAATGATTGCATTCAGAGGTGTATGTCTCTCTTTTGCCTCCTCAAACCAAAAATCTGCAGCTCTTCCAAAACAACAAAGGATATTAGTTCAAGCTGAAGCAAATTCACCCTTTTTAGCCATTGACAATTACATAGACCCACAATGACTATGAATTTCCCCAAACAAACTTTAATTAGTCTGCCACAATTTTACAAAAGAAAATTATATATATATAAAAAAAAAGAAAAACATGCAAGCAATATGCACAAGAAACAAATTACTTTAACCAGATAATTCCATTCAAACACATGAGAATATTGAACCACGCATGCACTAGCAAAGGAAATTTTGGCATCCTCTTGGTCCCTTATCAAATAGGAAACCTTATTAACCTCCAAAGAAATTATCAGTTGTCCTTAACTCCTTATCCTAGTGGTTAAGGAGCTCTTAGGACGACATAGTCTTGGTTTCAAACCAAGACCTTCTCCCCCTTCCCTTATGTCCATCCTATGTACCAAAAAAAAAAAAATTATCAGTTTTGATTTTCATTCCAAAAACCTTTTAAGCATGCAAGCATGCCTAATGATATTCAATGTTGACAAACAACTTGTACAAGCTTCAGAGGAAACCAAATGATATCTTAGAGGCTAGATATTGACCAGCCAGAGTAAAAGACATGCCATAGGCAATACATTCTCCTTTGCCTGTCCCCCCAACCCCTTTTCTTTTCCTTCCAAATTGATAGTCACCTTCCTCTTAATGCATGTTGTCTTTTTTACTCACAAAACCGGAAATTTTTTGTTAGATTTCTACCACCTCCAAATACTAAGACTAAATCCATAAAAGTTGATGGAGCCTGCAAAAATGTTATTGCCTCACATTTTTTAAATGGAAAAACACAATTGAGGTACTGAACAATCCAAATAGAATATATATATATATATATATAATATATATATATATTACTATAATGAACATGGAAACCTTGGAACATGAAACAACCCCAACTCAAAATCCATAAATAACTATACTCTTAGACAAGTAAGCAATGCTTTCTTTAAGCGATTTCATATATTTGACCTTTTATCTAAATTGTAACATATTAGATTTATTGTTTATAAAATGCTTAGCACTTAAGTTACTCAATCTGAGTAATTAAATGTAAATAAAGAAAAAAAATTAAAGTTACATTCTAATGTAATAACTTGGGTATTCCATCTACTTCACTTGATAAACTAATAAAAATGACCATTTCCAATAATAGAAACTAATGTTGAGGTGTAGCCCCTTCCATTCTGTATTCCATTATTTACTGTTTTGTGGCATCAAGATAGTCTTATAAGCCGAAAAAGCATATATTCAACATCAAATTTCAGCAACCTTGCAAAAAATAGTATAATGACTAAGGTCCTAAGGAAGCAGACAAAGTGTCAAAAAACATTAATTCACCAACCAAATGCTCTAAAGAAAGAAAAGAACAAATACACTAAAAGGAGGCAGAATCTATAAGGTTTACTTACTCAGAATTGCCAATTTTGGCAAATCCCCCAACAAGTATACTGTATGTCACAAGAGTCATTTCAATGCCCTCTTCCTTCATTTTCCTAACACAAGATAAGGCTTCTTCCATGTCTCTGCCAACCGTATATGCGTGAATAAGGCTGCATGACATAAACTATCTTAATGTCTGATAAAGAACTATGTATATACATGACCCTTAAAACTGCTGGAACTCAATCATATAAAGAAAAAGTTACGCAAACTTCTATAAAGTATAGAAAATACTGTTGAAAGATATTTTCTCAAAAAAATTACAAAAATAAATAAATAAATAAATAAAGCCACCTGAGATGCATTACTAATGAAGCTACTAACAATTTCTAGGTATGAAAAATCCTTTCTAAGATTGCAGATAAAGCAGCTTGGCTCTTCTCTGTGGATTTCTTTTGAAAACAATCAACGAATTTAACATGATTTAAGCCCACTATTGTTAATATCCCTAAACTTTACGTGCCTATCAAAAGAACATAGAAGCTATTTGCTAAGATGCTCAAAAACCCAGTATCAGGCCAACTTGCATTGAGAACATATGAAACTAAGACACAGCTAATATTATTGAAAATGATTACTTTGTGTAGACGTGAGAGGATGGCTCTATTCCCCTTGCTCGCATCCTCTCAAATGTTTCACGTGCACGGTGCATATCCCCTCGTCGTCCATAATAGTTCACCATCAATCCAAACTCTCGTCTAGAAGGCTGAAAAGAAAAGGAAAAGGACAGGAAACCATTAAATTCTGTACACATCAAAATAAATATCCTTGAAATTAAAATTTTGGAGATGATTAAGTTGTTTAACATATTCCAAGGAATTTGGAACCCGGTAAAAACCGAAGTTAGCTGGGGGACATAATTCCCATAATATGAAGTTTGATGACTCTAGAGATATGGAGATATCAGTAAATCGGAGGATCATATGCACATCTAAGTTTCTCAAAATTGTATCATGCTAGCAGAAAAGTTTGTGTCCATTTTGATGGAATGAGAGCAATTATTTCCTTGCACTGCAACATATCACTATTTTGCAACATTATGTTCTGAGGAGTCAGCAGATAATTAAACATGAACAAGCACATACAAGGTTGATAAAATGAGGAAGCAAATCACCTTGTTTATCTTTTCAAAAGCAGTAACGACCTTCTGCCAATTCCCCGGTTCGGACTCCAAAACCTTTCGAAACAAGTTCCGGGACCCTTCCCTCTCTTGATGCCACTTATTAGACTTATGATTGAAGTCTTGACCTTGATACCCTTCAACCCATCTGGCCCTCTCCTCTGCTTTTCCCTTCAACCTTGTCCCATCATCCAACTTCACCGTCAGGGCTCTTCCATGTAGCTCAACCCCATCAAACTCCACCGCCTTCAAAGCCGACTTCTCAGCTAGCGGAGAAGGACCCCCGTATATCACAAACCCGAAACCCGAATTTCTGTGTATCTGATTGTGGGCTTTGATCAGAATGACGTCCTTTATGGGACCGAATTGCCGGAAGAATTCAGCAACCTCATGTTTCTTAATCCAATTGGGAAGATTACCAATGAAAATCTTCCCATCTTGGCGGAAATTTTCAGGTTTTTCAGGCTCTGGCGACGGAGCTTGACGTTCAGAAGTCTGAGATTCCTTTTGGGTATCTTGAGGAGGAGGAGGAGGAGGAGGAGGAGGGGGAAAGAGTTTGCTTGAGAGGCGAAGTTTGTAGGCAAGAGAGTAGGTGGTTCTTGTATTGTCACCAGGAGCAGGAACATGAGGAGGATTGTTGTTAGTAGTAGTAGTAGTGGCAGTAGTGAAGAGGTTTTTGAGGGGGTTGGAAGAGATTTTGGGTTTGGGGGAGGATTTGATGGACTTAGGTCGGCGGAGGTTAGGGTCCGGGGGTTGAGGTGGCGATAGAAGGGAGAAGGAAACGGCGGTGGTGGCGGAGGAAGAGTGGGGTTTTGAGGTGAACAAGGGCGAGGGAGTGTGTGAGGTTGGGAGTGACAAAAGGCTATCCATTACCATTATCTTGTTTGAAGTTTTTACAATTTGGTTAGTTATAAACGATCCAAGCGCCAAAAGTCCCTGCCCAAACAAAGTATGCTGCGGCGCCCACGACTTAAAATAGTGAATGCACCAACCGTCTCCCGAGCCTTTATTCTCTCGTAGGATAGTTTTAAACTTATTTCCTTAGCACTTGTTTAATCGGTCGGCGCTTTTATAAAAATGTTATTACGATTGAGATATTTTAAAAGTGTTATAAAAAATTAAAATAGTTTTTTTTTTAAAATTTAATATGAATGGATGTTGAAAAAATTATTTTATAATATTTTAATATATTTTTAATAAATAAAAATAATAGTTAATTTTATTAAATTAAATCATAATTTTTTAAGTAATAAATAAATAAAATAAAGAAATATTTTTATTAGATAATAAAAAATAAATAAATTCAAAAGAAGAATGCAAAAAATAAACAAAAGTGAAATAATATATCTTTTGAACTACTAATCATTAAAATAAGAAAGTAAAAAATTTTCATTAAAAACTTGTTTTTAAAATTAACATTTCAATGAAAAAGTTTTAATTTATAATCTTTTATAAATATATAAAAGTTAAAATTTTAATAAAAAAAGAAAAAAAATTTAATGTGGATGATTTTTTTCTTTTGACACATGGATCGTTTTGAACAATCATTATATGTCATGCATTAATTATTTTAATTTGTTTTCATATAAATTTTATTAATTTAAAATATATTTATTATAACTAAATTAAGTATATTTCTTTTCTTATAAATATCAAATATTATTATTTTTTATAATTACGTTATAATTCAATTATCTTAAATTACTTTTAAATAAATTCAATTATTAATTTAAACACTAATAATGAACACTATAAATAAAATATATACTTTAAAAGCATTAATTATTTGATATCCATAATTTTAATATTTTATTAAGAAATAATTTATATAATGAATATATAACTCATACAATACTAAAAATTCAAACCTAAAATAAAAGGCCTAATTAATTGCAAACATATTTTTTATATTTCTTTTTATATAAGTATTAATAAGAGTCATACATATTTACCAACATAATTTATAATTTTAAAATGTATTCTAATAACCCATTATAATTACTCTACATAAATTACCTTAATTAATTTATAAGAAGCTTTATAATTTTTATTATAAATAGAGACTCATGCAAGCTAAGAGTAGTGTTAGGAGGCTATTCTCCAAATATATTAATTTGTGATTGGGTAAATTTTTGTCATACAATTATATTAATTTTTTTATGACAATGAATTATTTTGATTTTAATTATTTTTATTGTTGCATTTTTGTTAAGTTATATTATTTTTTTAGTTTCTCAGTTATTGTTTACTATATTAACAACAATGTTGAATATTGATCACCAAGGTTTTTTTTTTTTTTTTTTTTTTTTTTTTTTTTTTTTTTTTTGGCTTTTGTGTTCAACTACGCTTTCTTTTTGTTCTATTTGGTAGTCGGTGTTTCTTTTCTCTTTTATTTACTCAAATTTTTTATGAACAAAAAATGGCTTTCATTAACATAAAAAAGCATGAGTTTAGAAATCAAGCTTGAAAGGATCCCAACTACATATGTTGGTTGCTAATCTCGCACTCAATCTTAATTATGTGGTGTGCTAAAAAATAAATAATTCTTTTAATATGAATGAACTAACAAGATGCACATATAAATCAATATCCCATGATGTATATAATTTGCTTTTGTGATTTTAAAAATAGTTATTAATAAGTCATTCTCTCCTATGAGAAAATTAAAATCATGATCACATTAATCATGGTCGCATTTAATAATATAAATATTTTTTATTTTGATTACAAAGGGATCAAAAATTTTAAATTAATTATCATTTCTGTTCAATTTTATCTTGATTAATATTAAAATTATAGATCCTCATTTTTTCTTTTAGATTAGTTTCTATTTTTTTTCTTGGTTTAATTAGCTTGAATTGCATTTTTGCTACTTTATTGGTTTTTAACATGACATTGCCCAAAACTTGATCTATTGCTTAATTATCTTTTATTGATCTAATTTCTTTTTTATTAAATAATACAAATATACAATTAACCATAAGCAGAAAATTGTTTTCATGCAAGTTTATGCTTTTATAGTTTTGAGAGTTTTTTAAAGATCAAAATTATTAAATTTTGGTCATAATGCATTCTTTATATATAAATGGTAAAAAAAAATATACTTACCAAAAAAAAGTTTTAAATAAAGTTGGGATCATGACTTGTTATCTTTATAAACTTTATACTAATTATGATACTTAATACATATCTTCATGTAAATATGGTAAATAATTTTATTACAAAATCTTCTCAAAATTTTAATTTAGTTCCATATTGATCTCTAATATTTATTTTTTTTATATATTTTACATCAAAATTTTTATTTTTATATAAAGATTATTGGTATATTATAATTAAATTTTTTTATATATAATTGTATACTAGTGTATTGCACGAACTTAAAGCTAGTTTTACTTAAAAACTCAAACATATGTTTTGCATAAATTAACATTTTTAAAAATTTAAAAAACAAACACTTTTGCAGTAAATAAACTCAAGCTCGAACACCCTTTTATGAGTACTCTAAGCCAAACCAACACCATGTTGTTTTTTTTTTTAAAAAATGACAGGAGCCGTCCTTGCATGCTCTTTATACCACCTAAGGTTTCAGCTACAGTGACAGAGATCCAAATTAAACACCAAAGTCCATTAATGTTTTACAACCCAGATTGATCTTCTAGAAGTTGCAGACCCTTGATTAAACACCGAAACCCATTAGTGTTATAGAGCCCAGATTAAACACCAAAATTCATTTCTCATATAGAACCTAGATTCTTCAAATGTAGATTTTCTCATAGTTTCCCACTAACCAAACAAATTAAACCTTAAAACCCATTAATATTTTCTTTAAAAAACCATTTTAATAGAATCCAAACAACAAAAAACTCCTTAACTTGGCCAGCCCCACTCATCGTAAATGCAAAATTCTCATTCATGAAAAACTCAAAACTATATACCCATGCCAACATTGTTTGTTTTTTTTTTCTTTGCAAAAAAAAATATGACATGTGATTAATCTGGAAAGAAAATAAATTTATAACTACTCTTATTAGGAAATAAAACTTTTTAATTATACCTCTATATAACATTAATTTGAATTTTTTTATTTATCATTTAAACTGTTGAAAAATTTTTATATAACATTAATTTAAATTTTGTAAAAAGCTTTCGATTATCTATAACATCTACAACATACAATTAAAAGAATCTGTCATAAGCCGATGAGGCATTGGATTCAATAATAGTGTCTAAGCCTAATAGTAAGACCAATAGCATTACTATTACTTTCAAATGTTAGTTAATTTTGTAATTGTTAGGATTTGCTATAATTACAAGATTCGTTATATAGGATTGGTTATGTTGCGAATCATTGCTTATGGGAGTGTTTTTAAGGAACAAACGTTCAATGTAGTAGGGGGAATATGATCAATTGAATGTCACATTTTCTCTCTCTTGCTTCTTTATCATTCTTTGTTCTTCTATAATCTTCTCTCAACTTTCTTTATTTTCTCCCTTATCATTTCTTCTCGTATCAATCTGGTCTCAGAGCATCGACCATGGCAGAAGGCATTACAACAAGGTCACAATAAGAGTTTGGGCACTGGTAAAAAGGGTGGGAAAATTATATATTAAGCTAAATACCACAAACGCTTAGTTATGAGAAGAGTTAGAAATGGGATTACAGGTTGGTTTGGACAAAATAGGATCTAAGCTGAAGAATATGTTTGAGCAGTGCTCCTTTCGGTTGGATGAGTCATCGAAGATAACAGATGATAGTGAGGGGGTCGAGGCAGATTTTTCTATGGCCTAACAGAAAGTCTTCGTGGATGTTAGTGGATTCAAGCATTTGAGGCCCTATGTCGAGTTTTCTAGGTCGATAGGGACTCAAACCCAGTATTCAAAGATTGAATGGCCCATGTTTAATAGAGGTGATTTCAGAGGAGGGCTTCCCAAGATAGAACAATTTTTCGAGGCATATTAGACCAAAGAACAAAACAAGTTTCGACCGGTGATGATGCATCTGGATGGGAAGGCTCTTTAGTGGCACTAATGCTTTATGAAAAATAGAGGTAAGCTTACTATAATCTCTTGGTATCAATATATGGTTGAAATGAGGTCTAGGTTTCATGAAAACAAATTCTCTGATCCTATGTTTGAACTTGCAAGTCTCAAACAAGTCATCACGGTTGATGAGTTCTATGATAAGTTTGAAGGGTTGTTGAATATGGTGCCCCTTTTAGACAAACATGCTCTTAGTATATTCATCAGCAACTTGAATCTTAAGATTTCTAAGCCAGTTTGGATGTTTTACCCAAAAACCCTTTCCCATGCCTATAATATAGCCAAACAAATGGAATCTCTCATTTTTAATCTACCTAAAAAACCTTCTATGCCCTACAAAAACCCTTTAATAGCACCCCTTATACAACCTCATACTACAATTTATTCTAAACCAAACAGCTCACATTTATTACCCAGTTCTAAACCCCAAAACACTAAACCAAACCCCAACACTACTAAGAGCAATAAGTTGCCTACAAGAGAGGAAAGGGATGATAGGTGAAAAAAGGGGTTGTGTATGTGGTGTAGAGCTAAATTTGCACCTAGTCATAGGTGCATGAGATTCCAACTATACCAGTTGTTAGTGGATGAAGGTATGAAAAAGACTAATGAGCAAGAGTTCTCTGATTGTCAGGAAGTTTTAGAGGAACCGAATGCTGAAATGGTTGAAATGATAAATCAACACCCTATCTCTCTGCATGCCTTGTTTGGTACGGTTGGTCCTTAATCTATGAGGATTCAAGGAAAGATAAAAAATCAATCAGTGGAGATATTGGTAGACTCGGGCAGCATTCACAACTTCTTAGATTTAATTATTGTTAAGAGGTTGGGTTGCAAAGCTACAGCAGTGGAAGGAATCAATGCTATTGTAGCTAATGGCGATCAACTAGTGATTAGACAATTGGGTAAAGAAGTTTGGTGGCAAGCTTAAGGACTATTACAGTGCACTGAGTTTTTAGCATTACGCTTGATGGGTTGTGATATGATGTTAGGCGTACAGTGGCTGCAAACGCTAGGTCCTATTATATGGGATTTTACAAACTTAACCATGTAGTTTGAAGTGGAGACTAGTAGGTATACACTGCACAGTCTAATTGCAGGCAAACTTCAAGTGGCTTCAAAGAAACAAGCTGCCAAAATGAATTTAGCTAGCAACAACACTTGTTTGCTAATGTTGACACGAGTCCAATCACCAAATACCACCCTTGTCACAAGTCAGAACAATGCTAGTTTGCCAACTGAATTGCAAGAACTCTTACCTAATATGCTAAAATTTTCGAGCTGCCTAAAGGGTTGCCACCAAAGAGAAACCATGATCACAAGATTCCACTGAAGGATGAATCACAGGCTATCAAAATACAACCCTACAGGTATCCTGAAATTCAAAAAATTGATATTGAGAAATTGATGGTATTCGAGACAGCACTAGTTCATTTACATCCCTTGTGGTCTTAGTCAAAAAGAAAGATGGCTCTTGGCGATTTTGTATAGATTACAAATAGCTCAATAAATATACAACTAAGGGTAAATTTCCTATTCCCTTTGTGGAGGAGTTGTTGGATGAGTTAGCAGGGGCCAGTTGATTCTCCAAGCTGGACCTCAGGTTAGAGTACCACCAGATAAGGATGGAGGAGAAGGACATCTATAAGACTACCTTCAGGTCTCACCAGGGACACTATGAATTCCTGGTTATGACATTCGGATTGACCAACGCTCCATCAGCTTTTTAGATTCTCATTAACATTGTTTTCCAGCCATATCTCAAAAAGTTTGTCTTGTTGTTCTTTGGTGATATCCTGGTATATTCAGCAAGTTATTTCATTTGCAGCAAGTGTTCGAAGTCCTTAAAAAACACCAGCTTTATGTTAAGTTATCTAAATGTGAATTTGGTGCTCCAGAGATTGAGTGCCTTGGCCATTTAATTAACAAGTAAGGGGTAGCTATGGATGGCAAATAGATTGCCTGCATACAAACTTGGCTGATTCTCACCAATGTCAAGGAGTTCAAGGGGGATTTTTTGGGATTAACTGGCTACTATAGACGATTTATTAAAGACTATGGATCAATTGCTAAGCCTATGACCATTTTATTAAATAAGAACAATTTTGTTTGGTGTGAAGATACTACTAGAGCTTTTTAACAACTTAAGCAGGCCATGTTTCTACTTCTGTTTGGTTCTGCCTGATTTTGATTCCATCCTTTTAGTAGAATCTGATGATTCAAGTGTGGGAATAAAGGCTGTGCTAAGTTAGAATGGAAGACTTGTGGCTTACTTTAGTAAAGCCTTGTCATTTAGGCATCAATTGCTTTTTGTCTATGAGAAGGAAATGCTCGCTATATTGAAGACAATGAATAAATGAAATTCTTACCTTATGGGTAGACATTTCAAATCAAGATTGACCATCATATTCTCAAATTCTACTTGATCAAGAAATTAATACTCTTGCTTAACAACTTTGGCTAGCCAAAAGGAGGGGGGTATGATTTTGAGTGCATTTTTAGGAAAGGAGCCATTAATGTCAAGGAAACCAGCTTCTATATTGTATGCAATCACAGTGATTGATATTGACTTGTTCACTCAAATCAAGCATTCATGGGTGAAAGATTTTTCTATGGTTAAAAAGATTCGTAAGACACGATCTGATCTGGCACAATGTTCAAAATATACATGGCAGAATGGGCAGTTAAGGAGGAGGGGTAAATTAGTTGTTAAGGCCAACAAAGAACTCCGACAAGACTTGTTAAAATAATTTTGTAATTCTGTATCAGGGGGTCATTCTGGTATGGATAGGACTATGAAGAGGATGGCTAATGTTGTTTATTGGAAAGGCATGAAATAGGCCTAAATCTTTTGGTAAAGAAGTTATCATTGTAGTGGTTGATCACTTGAGCAAGTATGCTTATTTTGTTCCTTTGACTCACCTTTACACAGCTACTAGTGTTGCGCAAGCTTTCCTTGAAAATGTTTATAAATTACATGGCGTCTTACACAATATTATGTTAGATCAAGATAAAATTTTTACAAGTGTATTCTGACAGGAACTCTTCTAGTTACTTGGGACTGAGCTGAGAATGTCTACTTCTTATCTCAAGTGTATGACAGGTGAGAAACCTAAAGATTGGGCACAGTGGCTTTCATTGGCTGAATGGTGGTATAACACTAGCCAACATTTTTCAATCCAAACAACTCTATACGAGGTAGTCTACAGCCAACCGACACTCACTCATATGCCATACTTGCTTAGAGATTCCAAAGTTGGGGAGGTGAATAAAAGTTTGAAGATTAAAGTAGCAACGATTTAGCTCTTGAAGTTCACCTCAATAGAGCTCGCAACAAATTGAAACAAAAAGTATATAAACATAGAACAGATAGGCGGTATGAGGTGGGAGACTATGTTTATGTCAAGCTTTAACCTTAAAGACAATTTTGGCTGTTAATAGATCCTATCTTAAATTAGCAGCTAAGTTTTTTGGACCTTATAAGGTGTTAGCAAAAGTTGGCCTATGTCTTATAAGCTGGAATTGCCATCTGTGGCATGCATTCACGCTATGTTTCATATACCTCAGCTGAAAAAACATGTTGGTAAGGATCCTACTCGAATTTCTCTTTCCTTACTTGATAATGATGGGGTCCTGGCTAAAGAACCTACTGCAAATTTAGATAGGCAAATGAACAAAAAAAGCGGAAGATTAGTTACTGAAATGCTAGTACACAGAAGTAATTGTTTTCCAAAGAATGCTACTTGGGAAGTTCTGTTCGATCTGCCAAAGTGGTTTCTTTCTTTTAATCCTTGAGGACAAGATTATTTTCCAGGAGGGTGCATGAGGCATTGGGTTTAATAACAGGGTCCAGCCCAATATTATTTGATAGCACTTAAATATATAATGATTTTTAAGTTCAATTTAGTTGAAAAATTTTAAATTTAATTGAATTTGGTGCATTTAATGTGATATTTCTTTATCTATAAAATTTTCTACTTCGAGTAGAATTTCTATTCATTTTAGGGCAAGGCATCATGCAAGATTAAAAAAAGTTTCATTTTGTAATATTTAGCCAAGCATGTAAGAATGAAACCAAATTTGACTTGAAGTAGGAATTATGATAGCACTAAGATTCCCACAAGCATTCAGCTATCCTATATCTAATAGTACTTCATAAAGCACATATGATAATTGAAGAAATTTGATGAAGCAAGGACTTTAGGAAAGCATTCGACCAAAAGAGTTTTGGTTCAACCATGACTCTTTTGATCACTATTCAAAGAATTGTAGTTCAAGAAGGATTTGTGCAAGATAAAGCTTAAAAAAGTTGGATGAAGATCAACAACACGCCTTAGATTACAAGCATCAATCGAACACATCAAGATATCAAGATTAAGATCAAGATGAAGCTATTCAAGATCCAACGTCCAAGATGGAATCCCAAGAAGCATGATCAACCAAGACTTTCCAAGGATGAACATCCCACTTTTGACCAACTCTTTTGAAGATAAACATAACTTTTATCTTTTAGTGTTTTGATAAGATTGAACTTGTAAGCTTTCTATTTTTGATAAGATTGAACTTGTAAGCTTTCTATTTACCCCTTAGTCGAACCTACTTTTGTAGATAGGGAGGTTAGTTCTTATTTCTGAGACATCTCATATCTCATATCTCACACCTCACTTCTTATTCTCTTTTCTTCCTTTTAGTTCTTAGATTTTTTAGTTTTTTTAAGTTTTCTTTATATTAGGCTAAGGTGGTAGATTAGCCATTATAAAAGTTTTGTATTCTAAAGTTCTTTTATTCAATACAAGCATTCTTATTTTGAAGATCTATTTCCTTTAAAAGTTTGCTTTGTTACAATCGATTTTCAACTTATTTTAAAGTAATCTAGTGTTTGGCCATTGCTGATTTCTTTTAAACAAGCTTTGGTTCTTGATGCAATTGTGTTTATTTCTTTTATGTTTTCCTAGATTGGCTTGCTTTTAGATTCATTATAAGTTTCGATATCTATAAGATTTATTCAAGTATTATTTCTTTTAAGCAATCCTACTTTCGATGATCTCAATTTTATATTGTTTTCAAGTTTCAATTTTTGTTTTTTAGATTTAGTACATTCGATCACCATTTATTGCTTGCTAAGTGATAGTTGGTTAAGCAGATCAAGGCCTATACAATATTTCTTTTATGTTCTTGTTTATTTTTATTGCAAATCACACTCAAGCTTTCATTGGTTTAGATATAAGAGTTTAGTTTATCAATTTTGGTACTTGAATCTACCATAATTTAATTCTATAATCCTTTTAGTATGATATTCTAGTTTCATCACTACTATTACTTGATGTGATCTATGTGCTTGCAGGCATTACAAAAGTAAGCAATTAAGTTTTTGGCGCAATTACCAGAGATTATAACGGTGTTTGATTTAATATCAATAAGAATTTTTTACTCTTTTGTAATCTAAACATATACTTTTTAATGCTTTTGTCTACTTTGATCTTTTCTTGTTTGTATGTGCAAATCTAAAAGTGTTAACCCTAGCTCCATCTGACCAAGAAATCGAAAGAACTCTAAGGCATTTATGGAGAGAGCAACAACACCACCAACACCTATACCAATGGTGAATGCAAACAACGAAGGACAAAGAACTTTAAAGGATTAGGTTGTCCCTAATGCTAATGGTTTTCAACCATCTATTTGAATGCTGGTCATACTAGTGAATAACTTTAAGATCAAGCTTTCGATCATACAAATAGTCTAAACTTTTGTATAGTTTGCCGATTTACCAAGTGATGATCCTTACCTTTACTTGTCTAATTTTCTTGAATTATGTGATACTTTTAAGTATAATGATGTTTTAGATTATGCAATAAGACTTAGACTTTTTTCTTTTTCTTTCAGGGGCAAGGTAAAAAGTTGGTTATCATCACTACCATCTGGATCAATCACTACTTGGGAAGATTTGATGCAAAAGTTTTTCATGAAATTTTTTTCACCTATCAAGACTGCCAAGTTGAGAAATGAAATAACCACCTTTATGCAAATGGCTGATGAGAATCTCTATGATGCTTAAGAGAAATTCAAGGAGTTGTTTGGAAAGTGTTCACATCATGGTCTTCCCCAATGGCTATAGAGTCATATTCTATAATGGTCTCATTCCATCTATAAGAACTACTTTGGATTTGGTTGTTAGAGGAGCCATAATGAGCAAGACTATTAAGGAAGCCCATGAGTTGAAAGAAGAGATGGCCGCCAACAATTATCAATGGGGTATGAAACGTAAGGTAAACAAGGAACTTGCTGGTGTTTATGAATTAGATGCTTTTAATTCCATTAATTCATAGTTGGCAACTTTAACTAAGAAAATTGAAGCCTTAAGAACCCCATCCCAAACCATTCATGCCATACAAAATCCTTTTGTATCTTGTGAAATATGTGATGGACTCGATGCTAGTGATAAATGCCAGTTTAGAATAGAGACAGTCCAATTTGCTCAACATCAACCAATCCATGAAAAACTACCCATCTTTAAAGAAGTAGTTTTCTAAAAAACCGCATTACAAGATTAAGCTACATTTATTAGGAGTCTAAAACTACAAATTACCCAGTTAGCTAAAAACCTCCTGAATCAATAGAAGAAATGGTTGCCATAACTTTTAGAAATGGAAAAACTTTGACTGAGCAACTAGTCACTATAAAAGTGACATTCAAGGAACTAGTTGAAGAGGTGATTATAGAAAATAAAGAAAACAAGCTACCTATAAGAAGAGTTTCCTTGATCCCATTCCCACAAAGATTTCAATGGCAAAAAAAAGAAAGGTAATTTGGAAGATTTGCTGAGATCTTTAAAAACTTATAAATCACCATTCCTTTTATTAAGGTTATAGATCATATTCTTAAGCACACCAAATTTTTAAAGGAGATTCTATCCAAAAAGAGATGATGAGAGGATTATAAAATAGTAGCAATAACCCAAAGATGTAGTATCATCATGCAAAAGAAAATATAATCAAAACAAAAAAATTTAGAAAGTATTACTATTTTTTACACTATTGGTAATCAATATTTTGAAAAAGTATTGTGTGATATTGGTGCGATTGTTAATGTAAAACCTTTATCTATTTTTAAGAAAATTGGCGAAAGAGAGCTTGAACTCACCATGACTACCTTTCAATTGGTTAATGGGTCCCTTAAACATCCTGAGGGCATGATGAAAAATTTAATGGTACAAGTAGGAAAACTGATATTTCCAACTGATTTAATAGTTTTGGATATGGCATAAAATGTCAAAGTACTAATAATATTAGGAAAACCCTTTTTAAGAATTGGAAGGACAATGATTGATATACAAAAAAGGAAACTTACAATGAAGATGTATGATCAAGATAAGACTTTTAAGGCATTCAAAAAAGTGAAAAGTCAAGACAATTTTGAAAAAGCTGGACTCATGACACTGTGCTTTGAACCAAGCAAAGACTTTAAGTTGGGATCACCTATTCAAAGTCTTAAACCATCCATCAAGGAACCTCGACATTAGAGTTAAAGCCTTTTCTGTCCTACATTAGTTACAGATTCCTCGGTGAAGCATCCATTCTTCCAATCATCATTTTTGTAAGGCCTAAGCAAAGAGTAAAATGATAAGCTGTTGTAGTGTTAAAGAAACACAAGAAGGCATTTGCTTGGTTGATAGCAAATATTAAGGGTATTAACCCTGCCATATACATGCATAAGATCTTGCTAGAAAACCACAAGACAATGATTGATTAGTAAAGATGTCTAAATCTGGCCATAAAAGAGGTAGTAAAAAAAGAACATATCAAGTGGTTAGATGTTGGAATTATCTATACTATTTTAGATAGTTCATAGGTGACTTCAATGTAATATGTACCAAAGAAAAAAAGAATGACAATGGTCATAAACAAGCATAATAAATTGATCTTGGCTCAAATCATTACTAGATGGAGAGTCTACATAGATTATAGGAAATTGAAAAAAAAACTCACAATGATCATTTCTCATTACCTTTTATAGATCAAATGTTGGATAAGTTGGCTGATCATGAATGTTATTGTCTACTTAATAGATATTATGGCTACAATCAAACAACCATAACCCCACAAGATCAAGAAAAATCACTTTTACTTGGCCATATGGCATGTTTGCTTTCAAAAGATTGCCTTTTGGCCATTGCAATGCCCTTACTATATTTCAATGATGTATGATGACAATTTTTTCAGACATGGTAAAAGATATCTTAAAAGTATTTATGGATGACTTTTTTGTGTTTGGTGATAATTATGGTTTATGCCTTGTCAATTTATCTAAGGTACTTCAAAGATGTGAAAAAAATAATTTAGTGCTTAATTGGGAGAAATACCATTTCATGGTGTAAGAGGAAATTATATTTGGACACAAGGTATATGTAAAAAGAATTAAAGTTGATTAAGCAAAAATAGATGTCATTGAAAGATTACCTTTACCTGCTTCATTCTGAGAGACTAAAAGCTTCTCGAGGTATGCTAGCTTTTGTTTTCTTAAGAGAGATCTTTCAAATCTCCTTTCAACACGTTTCTTGGCCATTTTTTGCTTTGCATCATCTTTCATCATAAAATCATATCTCAATTGATTAACCTATTCTAACATTGTCATCTTTTTTTCTTTATTTTTTTATTTTCTACCTTAAATTCTTACTGGGCAATCTCGAAGGCTGTTAACACTAGCTTAAATATGGGGTGGACACTATTCTAAAACAATTTTTTACAACGGCCTAACTTCATTTATTCTTTTCTCTATTCATGAAAAATATACTTCTGCCACATTGTCCGTATACCTGGCTAGATTCATTCGATTGATTTGTTTTCAAGCTTTGACGACTTCTTAAACTTTTTTCGTATAATTAGGTGCGCTATAATCAAATTTGAATAGGTTGCGTTCATGAGTCATAGGAATAAACTGTCAGAAATATGTTGTCTTTGGACCATAAGAGGTGTGTCATAACATATAGATCTATGGACTTACCGCTAGATATGATTTAAAAGAGTTACCACCAATCTTTTTTCCTTAGGTGTGATTGACCACTTGATCGAATTTGATTTACGAAAGTAGATTTTAGATTTAGGAGTACAATTACATGTGAAGAAGGTTGTAACACCCTTACAGTGCCCATCAAAAGATGGTACCACTTTGATTCTAAATTATCCGAGCTTTGATCATATTTGTAATTTACCAAATTATTTAATATTAAAAATTAGTCTTAAAATTGTCTCAATAGTTTGGTAGCATTTTAAGATAATTCTCTAACTTCAAGAGTATTCATAGAGACTAGTGTCTCACTCTGAAAAGGTTCTATCGTCGGATTTATTAAAGTATTTATTCTGAAAAATTAGGAAAGTCTCCCAAAAGTTTGATAGGACTTACTTTGAGGTAGATCTTTCAATAGTTTAGTGATATTTTATTATAAAAAAAATTTGTAAAAGATTTTTGAGAACTTATTAAGTCTCCCAATAGTTTGGTAAGACTTAATTTGAAACAATCCTCTAATAGTTTATAGGATAAAATTATCTTTTATTTTTTATTTTTTGAAAACTGATTTATGAAATTTTCTGATAATTTGGTAGATTTCATCTTAAAAATTAAATCCATGAAAATTCTCCAATAGTTTGGTAGAATTCATGAATTTATTTTGTAAGGATTTTTATTTGAAAAAGATCATTTTTTTATTATGGAAAAGATTTTTTTTATTTTTTTGTTTTTATTTATTATCATTATTTTTATTTGTTCTCCAAAAAGAAAAGATTTTATTTTATTTTTATAAATATTGAATTACTAAATAAGATAAATAATTAAAAACCAATAAAATAGAATAATAATAAAATAATAAAAAACTAAAAATAAAATCTTAAAATATTAAAATAAATGAAAATAAAAAAATAAAATGAAAAAGGAAAAGGAAACCTTGCAATCAGTAGGTTAAGTTAATAAGCGGATTGAAGCGCGGGTTAGCAGATTAGAACGAGGATCTTGGGCTACCAAATCGTTGCCATTTTGGAGTAGTATAAAAACCAAGTCTCAATGTTTAATCCTCAGATGTCCTCTGCTCCTTCTCTCTCTAGGTTTATTTTTCTCTGCCTTCTCTCTAAAATTCCAAGAACACCGCTAGAAACTTCAATTGAAAATTGAAAAGCTCATCGACTTATGACAAAAGTCACTAAAAATTCAACCAAAAACTTAAAAACCTATCTGTTTCTGAAAAATTGGCCCGAATATGGTCAAAAAATTCAACCAGTCGTACAAAAATTTATCGAAAAATTCATGTTCATCCCAAAAAACCAAAAAATTTCCAAAAAAAAAAAAAATGATTTCCCCAAAATTTCCTAGATTTTTCAGAAACCTTCTAGCAACTTAAACCAAATCCTAGAAACCTAAATCTAAACCCATAAACTTCCAAACTGAATCTAGAATCAAAATCCCCAAAATTCCTTCATTACCTAAAATCCCAAAACCATAAACACTGAGTCTTTTCTCCCTAAATCCATTGTGTTTTGTTTTACCCAACTATGTTCAATTTATAGCCCCTTTAGGATAGATTTTAGGAAACAGATATAATCAATTTCAAGCTTGAATCCTGGGATTGGATTCTGCCCAAACTTCAAATTAGGTCTAGGTTCTTTGCTGATTGACTCGAAAATCCTCTGATTATGAATTAAAGCCTTTGACTGCTAGAGATTAGATTCCTTTGATCCAAGAAATTCAATTATTCAGTTACCCTAATTGACCGGTAATTAAAGAGGAAGGAAGAAAAAAAAATAATAAGAACATATAATAATAATAATAATATAATACAATGTTATACTATAGCACTAATAATAATATTATAAAAAATAATAATATAATATAATAAAACAATGCTAATAATGAAAATTGATTCGATTAACCCCTGACACATATGGGTGTCTACAATTGTCTCTCTTTGCATATCCTTGTTAAACAAGGATAATGTAAAGACCTAGATGCCTGCTTTGTTTCAATCCACGAATCAAATTAGTAAGCAGAAATGATTGGGGCTGAACCGTGAATAAAAAAAACTAATATGAACTGAGCTAAGATTACAAAGTCAGGAAAGTGATCTAGACTGAGCTAAAATAGAATGATTGAGACAAAATTACGAGTTAGGAAAATGATTTAGGTTGAGTCAAGATTGAATGATCATGATGAAATTGTGATTCGAAAAGATGAAGCGATCAGAACCGAGTCTAGGTCAAAGATGACTAACTGAGATGAAACCATAAATTAAGAAATTATTTGGACTAAGTTGAGATCGAATGATCGGGATCAAATCGTGAGTCTAAAAATAAAGCGATCAAGATCGAGTCTAGGTCAAAGATGACTAATCGAGATGGAACCATAAATCAAGAAATGATTTGGACTAAGTTGAGATTGAATGACCGAGATGAAATCGTAAGTCTAAAGATAAAGCGATCAGGACTGAGTCAAGGTCAAACAAGGATTGATCGGGATGAAACTATAAGTCAAAAAATGATCTGGACTAAGTTGAGATCTAATGACTGAGATGAAATCGTGAGTTTAAAGATAAAACAACCAAGACCAAGTCAAGGTCGAAGATGACTGATTGAGACGAAACCATGAGTCAAGAAATGATCTAGACTAAGTCAAAATTAAATGATTGAAATGAAATCGTGAGTCTAAAGATAAAGCAACTAGGATTGAGTCAAGGTTGAAAATGATTGACCGAGATATAACCATGAGTTAAGAAATGATTTAGACTAAACTGAGATCGAATGACCTAGACGAAATCATGAGTCTGAAGATAAAGTGACCAAGACTGAGTCAAGGTCAAAGATGACTGACCAAAATGGAATCGTGATCAAAAAATGATCTAGACTAAGCTGAGATCGAATGGTTAGGACAAAATCATGAGTCTAAAGATAAAGCGATCAGGATTAAGTCAAGATCGAAGATGATTGACCAAGACGATGCCATAAATCAGAAAATGATCTAGACTAAGTCGAGATCAAATAACTGAAATGAAACTGTGAGTCTAAAGATAAAGCAACTAAGATCGAGTCAAGGTAAAAAATGACTAACTGGGATGGAATCATAAGTTAGTAAATGATCTAGACTAAGCCGAGATCGAATGACTGAGACAAAATCACGAGTCTAAAAATAAAGTGACCAAGATCGAGTCAAGGTCGAAGATGACTGATCGGGATGAAATCACGAGTCAGAAAATGATCTGGATAAAATCGAGATCAAATGATCGGAACGAAATCGCAAGTCAAAAAATAAAGTGATCAAGACCAAGTCGAGGTAAAAAATGATTGTTCAGGATAATACCGTGGGTTGAAAAATGATTTGGCCTGAGCCAAGATTGAATGACTGAGATAATGTCACGATTTTAAAAGCGACCAAGATTGAGTCAAGGTTGAAAATGAATGACTGGGATGATGCTGCAGGTTGAAAAAATAAAGTTTAAAATTTTACTTTAAATCCAAAGATTCATAATTTAGACATTTAAAAATTTGTGAGGTTTCATAACAGAAGTTGAAAGATTTCAATTTTTCAAGTTTAACAAAATTGCAAAGATTTAAGATTTACGAAGGTTTTCAGATTCACAAGATTAGAAGATTCGTAAGATTTCAAGATTCATAGAGGTTTTAGATTCATAAAGATTTTAGGTTCACAAAGACTTTTAAATTCATAAGAATGAAATATTCGCTAAATTTTAAGTTTTGTAAAAGTTTTAGATTTGCAAAGATTTTAGGTTCGTAAGGACTTTCAGATTCGCAAGAAAAAAAGATTCGTAAAATTTCAAGTTTTGCAAATGTCAAAAAACTGATTTAGACTAAGTCGAGATCAAAATGAGTGATCGAGACTGAATCGTAAGTCAAAAAATAAAGCAATCAAGACTGAGTGGAAGTTGAAACTGAATGACCAAGATGAAATCATGAGTTAGGAATGATCTAAACTGAGCCAAGATCGAGTGAGTGATAATGATATTGCAATGATAAATGTCCTATCTAGGATACAAATGTAATATATGTAGTGTTGATATCATAAAATTTCAATTGTGGTGACAAGGTTCTCAAGATGCCACTAATCCTTCTTGGCTTCTTAGTATTAATGATCTAAGAGCAAATTTTGTTAGTTGTTCCATGTCTTTTTTTTTTCATCTGATCATGATTCACCAACAATGTCATCTATCATTGAATTCATCATTGACTTATCTTGTTTGCCCCCTTGTACATCATTTTTTCATGTTTATTTCATTTATCTCATCTTGGATTTCTTTCAAAAGAATGGAAACTCTTTATGAAACATATCATTCATTTATTTGCCATCATTCAAATCAGTGACAAACATGATATATTTTCTTGGTTCATTTAGTGAATGTTCATTTAGTGAATGATAAGAAGAATAGGTTTTTGTTATTGAAAGAACAATAGGTATGGTCAAGAATAACTCAAAAGGTGAATAAAGGAAAAATACTGTGATTCATTCAAATAGGACGTTAACATCCACAATAATGATTATTTAGACAATTTTGAACTCAAACTCAAAAATTCTCCTTTAAAAATATGATTCCATCAATATCATTCTTATTCTTAAGACCCTCATACGGAGCTGTATTTTCAAGTTTTTAACTTTACTTAAACTACCCTTTTGGGTTTTCAGTTTAAGTTTTTTTTTTCTCCTTTGTCTCTTTTTTTTAATTATTTTTTTTCAATTTTTTTTGCTTTTTTTTACACACCATTTTCTCAATTTTCATTTCTCTTTCTCTCTTTATTCATTAATGACATTTTGATCAAAGCTTTACACAATCTAATAGTAAATCTACCCTAATTTAATTCATGATTCTCCAAATCGAGTATTCACGATCGATCAAAATAAACTTTTAAGAGATGTAACATAAGCTAGGATAAAGGGTATTAAAGAAAGTGATAAAATAAGCTCAAATTGTATTTAAAGAGTAATCAAACTAAGGATCATTTTTTCATGTGAAACGTATTGGCGTTTTACCTCATCAATATCTCTTTTTTTATGTTTTATTGGTGGAACACATTGGCATTTTGCCCTATCAATTTTTTTTTTATTTTTCTCTTCTTTCTTTCTCTCTTTCTTTTGTTTTTATTGGTGGAGCACATTGGCATTTTGCCCTATAATTGTTTTTCATTTTTTTTCTTTTCTTTTTCATTTGTCAAGAAAACTTGAGCACAAAAGGGCTTCACCTCTAAAATCACTAAGGATGAACAAGTTTCATGAACTTTGCCCCCAATGTAAGGTGATCCTTAGTTTAGGGTTCCTCAAAAGAAACTTTTAACAAGCTCAAATGTGGTAGCAAAAGATAATTTTCTTTTTTTTTAAAGATAAAAAAAATATAATCATTTCTCATTTCGATCATGAATACTTTCAATGAAGAATATTTATTGATCAATAGCATATTTGTGAATGAACAATTACAAAGATTATGTGTTGCATCACTTTCAAATTTTTTTTTTAGATTTATCTTCTTTTTATTCAGTAGTCTAAATGAATCAACAATCTTCATCTATCAATCAAATCATCATGATGTTTTCAAAGATGAATTTTGAATTATCATCATAATTGTCTGAGCATTCACTATTTGAAATTAAAAAAATGGGTATGAGAAAAGATAAAAATAAATAATGGGCATTCACACAAAAGAGAAACATTATGAAAATGCATCAAACATGTCACTTTATTAAAATAATAAAAAATAAGATAAAGTCCAAGTACATAAAAAAATTCATATTCTCAATAAGTTTAAGATGATAAGCAGTTCCAATCAATCTCCCTAAAATTATGCCCTTAGATGATTGGGTGACGAGTTACCACTAACATTGGATGTCATGTTTCCATCGGTATCAAAATTTATCAGCCTTTTTTTTTATCAATCTTTGCACCATATATTTTAAAAGAATGTAATTTTCGGTGGAATGGTCTGCCACCCTAAAATGGTAGTCACAGTGAGCAATGGAGTCATATCATTAGGGATAGGGAGGTTCGAGTTGTTTTATAGGAATGGGAGTAATCAAATGGTTCTTGTAAAGTTCTTAGTATAGTTCGGTATAACTCATAGGGATAGGGTCAAATATAGGTTTTCTCTAATTTTATGATTCTTATGCACCACTTGTTGAGGTAGTGGGATGAATAGAGGGCCTAAGAAGAGATGGATAAGAAGGTCATAGAGTTGATTAGTGGAGTACAACAAGAACATGACTTATAAGAGAATAATATGTGGGATAGATTGGCTGAGGGTGGTTTTTAGATTGCTGCCTATTGAAACTTATAGCTTAAGTCTCACTTTTTTTTCTTAGGTTTTTTTTTAATAACAGATGCTCTTCTTCTTCCAATTTACCATTCTTGATTATATTTTCAATGATCTCCCTTAAAATCACCATGTCGATAAAATTTTTAGTCACGTTTCCTATCATCTTCTTATAGTATGATGATTTTAGAGTGTTCACAAAGAGCACTATCATTTCTTTCTCTATTAGGAGAGGCTAGACTTAAGCAGTTATATCTCGTCATCTTTGAGCATATTCTTTAAAAGACTCAGATGCTTTTTTCTTTATCCCTTGTAATGAAAAATGATTATGAGTCATATCTATGATGTGACGGTATTGGTTGATGAAAGACTATGTCAAATCTTTTTATGATGTAATGCGAGTCTTGTCCAACTAAATATACTATCTTGTAGCAGACCCAGTTAGGCTATCCTGAAATATATGCATTAGCAGTTTTTCATTGCTAGCATGTGCTACCATTTTACGACAGTACATTGTGATGTGTTTAATGAAGTATTTTGTATCATTGTACTTCTCAAATTTTGGTATTTTAAATTTTGAAAGAATCACCACATCTGAAACCAGATAAAGGTTGACAGCATCCATGGATCTATAGAAATCAATGCCTTCTATAACCCGTAATCTTTTTTCAATCATGCTCATAGCTTAATCAGTCTTAGAATCTTTTAAAGACACAACCATCTATAACTTCACTTCCTCTTTGGTCTTATCTATTTTTGAAATTTGGATGGGCTCCTCTATTTTTTCAGTGAAGATAGGATTAGTATAGCTCTGAACATTCCCTTGATCAGGTGCATAAGGTATTCTGTAACTCAAGAATATGGTCTGCTGTGGCTGAAGACTTGAGTAGTTTAGGTCTGACGTGGACCAAATCTTGATGGATATGGTGATTTGGCAACTTTATATGAACCATCTTCTTCCACCTTTTTTTCCTTTGTTTCTCTTTTCAAGAACATCTAGAATTTTGCTTAATTTTCTCTCAAGTATCTCTTGGGCTTTTTCTATTATTTTGAGACAACTTGCATTATCTTGTTCCATTTTTTTGGCTCTAGCTGGAATGTAGTACTGGTGTTAATCTATCATTGAACCTTGATTTCTCATAATTATGGTGTAAATTTAGAATGATGTTTATAAACCTATCAGATTATGTATGAAAATGAATGCAGTGATGCATGAATGCATGCATACACAATAAAAAAAGATTAGTAAGCATAATATGTAATCTGCATGTATGTTTATGAATATACATAAAAAGAAAAGAAATAAAAGAAGACAAGAAAATCGGTTAGTCACCTCGATAAAAAAATAAAAGAATAAAGACTATAAAGCAAGTAATATAACAACATGACTCTAACAACATGACTTTAAATTTTGGGTTAATTATAAAGGGTAGAAGTACATGGCTCTATCTATGATTAGACTCTTAAAGTTAATTATATGCGATTTAGATTACTTTTAAAAGGTTTCCAAATTGTTCTTTACATCATAGTCTATCACAGACTAGTAAGGCACCTCGATCCTCACCTATCATAGGCTATAAGCAGAAAGGGTTCAATTTGAGTGAGAGTGTTTCACAGGCCCATGTAGAGACATGAAATCTCACGATGGTATAGGTACTTCACTCCCTCCTAAAAGTAAAGCTCGGGTGGAGAGCTTTATGTTATGTATATGCAAATGAATGACAAATATATATAATAAATAAATGAATAACTAACAAATATAAGCAATGAAAAATAAATAGGAAAGAGAGAAAAATTTTAAAATTTATTAGGCAAGGCTTGGATAATAAAAAATCATTCACTGGCCTCACTCTCAGTGTCCCCAATAGAGTCAGTAAATTATCATAACGTATAGATCTATGGACCTACTGCTAGACATGGTTTAGAGGAGTCGCCACCAATCTTTTTTGTTTAGGTGTGATTGGTTACCTGATCGAATCTAATATACGAAATCAGATTTTAGATTCAAGAGTATGATTATGCCTGAGAAATGTTGTAGCACCCTCACAGTGCCCATCAAAATATTTTGGTAAGACTTACTTTGAGGTAGATCTTCTAATAGTTTGGTGAGATTTTATTATAAAAAAAATATGTAAAAGATTTTTGAGAATCACATTAAGTCTCCCAATAGATTGGTAAGACTTAATTTGAAACAATCCTCCAATAGTTTAAAGGATAAAATTATCTTTTATTTTTTGAAAATTGATTTATGAAATTTCCCAATAATTTGGTGGATTCCATCTTAATAATTAAATCCTTAAAAATTCTCCAATAGTTTGATAGAATTCATGAATTTATTTTGTAAGGATTTTTATTTGAAAAATACCCTTTTTTTTGTTTTTTTACATTTTTTGAAAACTTATTTGAAAAGATTTTTTTGCTCTTATTTTCTTATTATTATTATTTTATTTATTCTCCGAAAGAAAATATTTTATTATTTTTTATAAATATTGAATTACTAAATAAGATAAATAATTAAAAACTAGTAAAATAAAATAAAATCTTAAAATATGAAAATAAAAAAAGAAACCTTGAGATTGGATCGGGTCAGTACGCGGGTCGACGTGCTGGTCAGCAAGTCAGAGCGTAGATCCTGGGCTGCCAAAATGCTATCGTCTTAGAGTAGTATAAAACCCAAGTTCCACCTTTTAATCCCCATACGTCCCTTTTTCCTCTCTCTCTAGGTTTAGTTTTCTCTGCCTTCTTTCTAAAATTTTAAGAACATCATCAAAAAACTTAAACCGAAAATTAGAAAACCAATCAATTTCTAGAAAAGTAACTAAAAAATTCAATCGAAAACTAGAAAACCCATTGGTTTCTGAAAAATTGACCAAAAAATTCATTTGATCGTAAAAAAATTCATCAAAAAATTCATGTTAATCCAAAAAAACCTAAAAACCCAAAAATTTTCAGAAAAAGATAAATTTTTCCAAATTTTCCTTAATTTTTTAGAAACCTTCTAGCAATTTAAACCAAACCCTAGAAACCTAAATCTAAACCCATAACTTCCAAACCGAATCCAGAATCAAAATCTCAAAAATTCTTTCACTGCCCAAAATCCCAGAACCCTAAACACTAAGTCTTTTCTCCCTAAATCCACCGTGTTTTGTTCTGTCCAACTATGTTCAATTTATAGCCCCTTTAGGATAAATTTTAGGAAAAGGATAGAATCAATCCCAAGCTTGAATCTTGGGATTGGATTTTACCTAAGCTTCACATTAGGTCTAGGTTTTTTGCTGAGTGACCTGAAAATACTCTGATTAGGAATTAAAACCTTTGACTGGTAGAGATTAGATTCCTTTGATCTAGGAAATTCAATTCTTTAGTTACCCTAATTGATTAGCAGTTAAGGAAAAAGAAACAAAAAAAATAAGAATAACAAGAAAATATAATATAATAATAATAATAATATAATACAATATTTACTATAGCACTAATAATAATATTATAAAAAAATAATAACATAATATAATAAAACAATGCTAATAATGAAAATTGGTTCAATTGACCCTGAACACAAATGGGTGTTTACAAGGTGCGTAGCTAGCTACTATTTATATCCCTAACAATAGGACCAATGCCAGAAATAAGCATCTATAATGCTTGTCATGTTATGGCCTCGCTCATGAGATTAAAAAAAATACTAGCCAATGCTTTTTTTTATCTAATCTCTCTGCCATTCTTTAGTAACAAACTCTTTGGTCGGGACAAATTAAGTAGAGAAAGGTCAAAATGATAAATTTTCTTTTCTCTAAAAATGACTATGATCTAAATGCAGAGTACCTGAACACATACTATGAATCGGCCTTCATCTTTCCTTCAATAGTAATTTAATGATTTGATGATTTCGTTTAGGATGGTTGGAGACAATTTATGCTTTTGCCTAATTGCTTAAAGAAATCAACCACCGACACTTCTACATGCCCTAGTTCCTTGAAAAATATTACCAACCCATAAATCGTCAAAGCAAACATGTCTTGCCTGCAATCATTATTCAGATGTTTCTTTATGTGTTCTAACAGAAAAGTTAAAAGAATTGACTTAATTCCATTATTTTTTTTTTATGTTTATCAATTTTCTCGATCCCAACTTTCGTGATCCTAGCCAACTTCTTCCTAAACTCAATTGTCTTTTATTTTTTTCCAGTAGATCATATCTTGACTGATGGATTCTATTTGAAGTAAGAATGAATACTCCTTGATTGTAAGGGTCAAATCTTCTTGGTTGAACATAAAGCATCGATAAGATGAATTCCAAAACTACATCATGGCTCTAATAAGTTGTTCGTTGTTTTTTATCGACATAAATAATGTGGCATCTTCGTACTTCTTAAAAAAAGATTCATTTCTCTATTCCCCATTGTTTTCATATAGCCTCTAATTTTGACATATCATTTTGACTAAGATCCATATACATTAACTATGAAAGTGTTAAGATATAACCATCTTCTAAATAGCTTTTTCTTTTTCTTAATAACTTTTTGAATGGTTCTTACCCTTTAAATAGTTCTTACACATGAATGATACTACTTTAAGCTTTATAAGAGTTTCTCTTGCTAAAAATTAACCCAAAACAATACCACCTAAGAAATATGATGCATACATGATGCATGCAGTAAAATTAAGGGCAACAAAAGAATTAAATAAGTAAATAATATTAATAAAATAAATATATAATCAAGCATAGCATATAAAAAAGTAGACTATACGTAGTATCATAGCTTTAGGTAATTTTCTCGAGAAGGATAGCATGGCTCTATCCTAGGCTGGATCCTTATGGCTCATGATATGCTAGGTTATGATTTATACGTCTAATGGTTCCCTGATTATTCCTCACATCATTATTTATTATAGACTAGTAAGGCTCCCTAATCCTCACCCATCATAAGTTACTAACGAAAATGGTTCAATTTAAGTGAAAGTATTTTGCTAGCAAATATAGAGGTTATCACTTCATGAGAGTGTAGTTACTTTACTTTCTCTTAAAAGGCATAGAGCTCGGGTCTAAACTCATGCATGCAAGTGAATAAGTAGAATGTGTACAAAAAGATATATTAATTAAACAACATAAGAGAAAAACAAATAACAAAACAAAGGTAGGATGCTAACATGCAATGTTTTTTTGAAAGAATTTAAATGAATGGATTTAAAATTAAATATCAACTAAAACCATAAAATCCAACAACTTGAATAACGCATGATTAATTTTTGGCTTGATTTTAAAAAAAAGTCCACAGCGGAGTCGCCAAGTTATCATAACAATTTTAGGATCACTTGACATTTAAAATTTTAAAATTGAAAAAAATAAGAATCACCATAATCTTTTTTAGGGTGTAATTGATCATCTAAAAGTTTATTTTAAAAAAAAAACGGTAAAATAAGTTTAAAGTTTATCAAAAAAATATTTTGATCTACGAAAATAAAATTGGGTTTAGAAGTCAGTTACGTGTGGAAAAGGATTAGCACCATACAGTGCCCATGAAAATTGGTATCAATTAATCATGTTTTATCTCCCGGGTTGGATAAAATGATTTTGATTTAAAATTTAATAATAAATCCCCTTATTTTTTATAAAGAAGATTGATTTTATTAGTCATTTATTTAGGAATATTTTAAAAATCTATAGGGTAAAAAAATATCTTAAAATTTTTCAACATCTAGGTAGAATTTAGAGATACTTCTCTTCGCATAAGATTTATTATAACATTCCTTAAAAATGAAAATAACACTTTTTGTAGAAGATAATTATTGGTGACTCTCTAACATCTAGGCAGATTACTAAGAATTATTTCATTTAGAATGTCATTTTTGTTTTATTTTATAATTTCACATTTTTAAACTATATAAAAAAATTTTTATGCAAAAAAAAAATTAACGATGGTACAACTAGCTAGCAAATGCTAATTAAAGGTGCAAACATATGAAATGAGTACAAACAATAATGAATAGATGCATGTATGCCATGGATGTTATGCAAGGTGATGAAATACAAATTTGAAATCGAGTTTTTAAATATAATGAGGCCATAGTAACTCCTCAACATCTAGGTAAAGTTTAGGTATCACTATTTATATTTAAGATCTCATTTTATTTTTTCCTTTAATTTAATCCCATTATTATCGCAGGTTAATAACTCATATGAAAAACTTAATGAAATAAAATTTCCTAAATCTCTCATCTTCTAAGTGGCATTTGAAAATAAATTACTTCACTTAAAATTTTCACACATATCCTTAGAATTTTGGAATGGTTTTAGATATGGGTTTAGGTTAGGGCTTTAAGGTTTAAATGATTTTCGGGTGATGATTTGGTGTTGACTATTAAATTTAGGGTTTGAGTTAGATTCAGGGTCTTGATGGACTTTTAAGATTTAGGGTCTTGTTTAAAGGTTTCGAGATTTTAGGGTTTTGGGTTTTAGGATTTTGGTTTTGAGATTTTGAAGTTTTAGGGTTTATAATTTTAGGGTTTTAAGATTTAGTGTTTAGGATTTTGGATTTTAAGGTTTTGAGTATTTAGGATTTTGAAGGTTTAAGATTTAGAGTTTTGAGGGTTTTAGAGTTTTGAAATTTTAGGGATTTGAGGTTTTATGGTTTTAGAGTTTTGAGTTTCAGGTTTTGAGGGTTTCGGGCTTTGAGTATTTAAGGTTTAGGGTTTTGAAGATTTTGGGGTTTCAAAATTTGGATTTTTGGGGTTTTAAGAGTTTTAGAGTTTGAAGTTTTAGGATTTTGGATTTTAGGGTTTCAAAATTTATAAATAAGTACATCTCTAAAAATCTCTTATATCTAGGTAGACTTTCGGAGTAAGTTCGCTTTTTATAATTTTTAAAAATTAGTTAAAATTTTTCATATATTTCTTATTTCATAAAATTTATTATTATTATTATTATTATTATTATTATTATTATTATTATTATCTTTACTTATTTTTTTATTATTTTTTATAAGGTTTATTTTAATTTTTAATAAAACTATAAAAAATTTTGAACTTTATTTTAGGTTTAGGGTTTTGAGGATTTTGGGGTTTCAAAATTTGGATTTTTGGGGTTTTAAGAGTTTTAGGGTTTGAAGTTTTAGGATTTTGGATTTTGGGGTTTCGAAATTTATAAATAAGTACATCTCTAAAAATCTCTTATATCTAGGTAGACTTTCTGAATAAGTTCGCTTTTTATAATTTTTGAAAATTAGTTAAAAATTTTCATATATTTCATATTTCATAAAATTTATTATTATTATTATTATTATTATTATTATTATTATTATTATTATCTTTAGTTATTTTTTTATTATTTTTTATAAGGTTTATTTTAATTTTTAATAAAACTATAAAAAATTTTGAACTTTATTTTCATTACTTACCTTTGTTCATTTATTTTTTTTTTCATTTTTCTTATCATTATTATAAAAAATAACAAATATTTATTCTAACAAATTTGAAATTCTAAACATCCATAAATAATAACAATAAAACTAAAAATAATAAAATAAATAAATAAATAAATGAACCAGATCAATCAATGGTTGGATCAACGTTGGTTCAACTAAAACAGCTAGAGCTTGGGCTGATGGTAGAGGCAAGTTAGGTTGAAGGTTCATGCGTGGATCTTTAGGTTTAAAATGACATCATTTTGGTCATTCTTCACCTATATAAAAGCTCTAAATTTTTTTTAGCTTATTTCCTCCATTTTTTCAAAAAAAAAAAAACTCTTTTTCTTCTCTCAACCAAAAATCCCAGGGTCGGTTAGTATCTCAGAACCAGCTGCCATCCACTACGTCGATCAGTGCTTGGTTCATTATCGGTGATCATCAGTCGTCGTGCTTGTAATCGAAAAAATCTAAAAAAAACACTCAAAAACTCCTCTCAACCTCTCCTTTCTATTTCTAGCCTTTTTATCACCTAAAAGTCTCTCAATCTCCTTAAATCCAAGTCGAAACCTTTCAATTCCACCATAAAAATAAAATTTTTTTCTAGTTTACTTTTGTTTCTCTTTTTGTTGGTGTTGCTTACTCTGTTTCTAGAGGCTTTGGTTTTTTGTGCTTATTTGGCTTTGTGAGTTTTAGCTTATATGGTTTTTTTTTTATTTTAGTTTGATGGAGACTTTTCTCTTTTTTTTTTTGGAATTTTTTTAGGTATCTTTATTCTTTTTTGGTGGTTTTTTCGATGAGATTTTTTTTTAGAGACCCTCTTTTTCTCTTTGAGAGCTTTATTTATAGAGTTTGCTTGAAGATGATCTTTTCATTTGTTTGGCATGATCTATATTGCCAAGGATGGTTGCAGTTGAAGGGCAGGTGTAGGTGTCATAGTCTTAATGAAGAGTCATGAATCTTATATCGACTGTGTACTTAAGTTGTTCTTGGGATATAAGTATTCACACCACTTTCAACTTGTGAAACGCTTTTTGTGAGACAATCAAAGAGGGCCAAAGCAAACAATACCTCACAAGTTAATGTGAACTAGGATAGTTAAGCTGATCTGGTACACGAAAGATGCCATCCCATGTTCTAGAGCCACGTGAGCTTGGAGCTTGAGTCTTGACCCGTGATAAGTGGTATTAGATCAGATTGAATTAGTTTAATACCTCAGACCTCTAAGAGGTAGCAAGTGGTCAATCCTCTATCATTAAACGCTTCACGAAGGTTGGTGAAGGAATGTCAACACAATGCTCCAAGAAAGAGTAGACATGGTACTTCAATCCCATATCGGACATGAAAGAGGGGTCCCTAAGGTATAAAAATGTTGGCACTGCATACCTTGATAAGCCAGTTTTGAAAGAAGAATGTAATGGTTACATGATAACTAATATCAAAGCTAGCTCTTGGGGTACTAATGATGTGCCACTGAAGATGGTGGGCCTTCATTATAGTAAAAGAGGATGTCACAGTCTTAGTGAGGAGCCATGAATCTTACATTGACTATGTACTAAAGTTGGTCTCGAGATATAAATGTTCACACCACCTTCAACTTATGAGGCATCTTTTGTAAGATAAAACCATGATGCAAAGGGGGTCAAAGCAAACAATACCTTACGAGTTTGTATGAATCGTGATAGTTAGGCTGAATTAGGACACAAAAAAGCCATCCTCTTATCCTGAAGCTACGCGAGCCTGGAGCTTGAGTCTCGATCCATGACACAATGTAGGTGCAGCTAGGTGTGGCTTAGGGAATGGTGTATAGGGGAGTGGGTTAGGTATTTAATGATAGGGTATGAATGGTGATTAGGATAAGTGGTTCAAAGGCAAGGTGCCAGTGGTGCCATGCATGGCACCACTATTTTTTTTAATTATTGATTAATTAATTATTTTATTTAATAATATTTTTTATTAATTTTAGTAAAGTTAAATATAGTTAAATAGAATACAAAACCAGAGCCTAATCCGGAGAATCTAGATAAAATTCATTGTTTACATTTTGCTTCTAAAATATTAAAATAGATACAACAACGAAATCCCTTTAAGAAAATAAATGATTTCTTTGAATACTCTTATGATGAAAGAATTTTTTAAATTATACTAAAGTGACAAAATAACTTAAAAGATTTCCAATATTCAAATAAAAAAAAATAATAAAATCTTAAGTAAAAAAATTATTTGAATAAGACCATTTCAGGATCCTATAAAATTAATTGGTATCATTTTCAAATGAGCGCTGCGAGAGCATTATAACCTTTCTCACATATAACACTATTCTTGAACCCAATATGATTTCGTAGACCAAAAAATAGGATTGGTGGCCAATCACACTTGGCCAAAAAAGGTTTAGTGGTGATCATTTGTTTTTTTTTTTTTTATTTCGTCTAATGGCCCTAAAAGCCGTTATGATAACTTGGCAACTTTGCTAGGGATGATAGTAGTCGAACCAAAAATTGATTTTATATGATCTTAGGTTTTGATTGAATAGTCTAGTTTTCTTTATTCATTTATTTTATTGATTTATTTGTCTGATTACTTTTTTATTTGTTTGAAAAGTGTTCGTGAAGTTGTTCCTTCACACATTGCATGTGTATATCATAACATAAGCTCTAGTCCTGGTCTTTGTCCCTTTTAGGAGGGGGTACAATATATATGCTCTCATGAGATGTTAACTCTAGCAATGATTAGCGAAATACTTTTTTTCAAATTAAACTTTTTTCATTTGTAGCATATCATTAGTGAGCATTACTAGTCCCATGTGGATAATAAAGAGGAACAATTTGGGAACCTTTAGCTTGTAATCTTAACCAAGCATATAAATAACCTAGGAAACCTACCTTAGGATTGAGCCATGATCACCTATTATTTAGGATTATCCCAAACACATAAAGATATATTTAGGAACATGCCATTTTTGTAAATATCAAAATGCAAAGAAAGTGGATAATTAAATACGTTATTATTTATCTCATGCATCATCACACTTTGCTATAAGGAGTTGTTTACCACATACCAATTTTGACAAAATAAATTCAATCACATCCATGAAAAACGTAGAGCCATTTTAATTTGCATCAGTCTAACATAATGCTTTAAAAATCAGATAAGAGAAAACATAATGTAAAGATAGAGATTGTTTACTGATAGATTATGTATCCATTCTTGATAAGAAGGTTTAACTTAATTTGAAGCAAAATGACTTTACTAATCTGATTTTGATTTGAAAGCAATAAAATAGCACTATACGAGAAAATTTTTAAGAAAAAATGGAAGCAACATTGCTTCTCTCGATAAAGGTGGATAAATAGCCTATCAGAGCCATGATGTGGTTTTGGGATCTTCATACAAATGCTTCATATTCAACAAGGTGGATTTGGTACCCATAATTGAAAAATATTTCACTTTCTTTGTTTACTCCCTTCATGTATTAATAAGGTCTATTTATAAAATAAGAGTATAGGTTATCATAAAAGCTTGTCATGATGATGAAAATCAGTGTGAAAGAGGTTAACAAGCATGTTAAGGGAAAAGACGAGAATGCCTATATTCTTTAAGATTTCTTGTATAGCCATTTCATCAAAACTACAAATGATGAGCAATGTAGAACTCTGTTTGCTTTAGCTATTTATGGGATGGTGATTTTTCTAAAAAAACTTGGATATGTAAATGCAACAATGGATTCTTATTGCAAGTCGAGAAAAACATTAATTTGGTTTTGATTATTTTGGCAAAAACCATTAGATCTTTGAGTTTTTGTCAATGAGAACCAAAGGTCATTTTGTAGGGTATATGTAACTTTTATATGTGTGGATGAAAAGTCACTTTAAAACTAAAAAAAGTAAATTTCACAAGTCATATATCGCTTTTAACATTCATCTAAAATAATTTTGTGAGAGCAAATAATCGGAATTGAAGTTTGAGAAACAATAGATTCTTATTTACGAAACTTGACAAGTTAAAAAGTAGTGTAAAAAATACCATGGATTCCATATAATTTAGTACTTCACAGTTGTGAGACAAACCTTAGGTTTCATTTTTAGGCCTTTAAGGTTTGATCAATTATGCCATATTTATGATATTGAGGCAATTTCAAAAATGAACAGTTTGTTCCAATGACACATAAACTTAATCAGTTATGTTTTACATATGGTGAACCATATTCCATAAAGATGGCAAGGCAAGAGAGATTGTTGTCCAAGCATGGATACAAACAAAAAAAATGGATCGAGGTAGATGTACCAACTAGATCAGGCTAGAATATTCTATGTGACATGCTAGGTGAGCTAAAGACATTGTGGTTCAAGATGAAGGTAGTCCAACCAACCCATATAATTCGATTTTTTCAAAGCTTCAAGATTTGTTGCTAGAGGTAGAAGTTACAAAACGAAAGTTACAAGAAGAGAAAGAAAAATTGGAACACAAAAACAAAAGGCTTAAAAAATTGGAAAAAAGTTTGCAACGATAAGATAGAAAAATTCATATGCTCAGTAAAAATAGAGACGGATGGAAGAATTTGTTCATTGATTTAAACAAGATACATTCATGAGCCACTTCTGAAGTAGCTCAACTTTTAAAAGAAAATGAATAGTTTCAAGTGAAAATACAAGAAAAAAATGCATTCTTTAAGGTTAAAAGGCATAATTAGATGCTTAAAGAAATTGTCAAAGAGGTTAGAGCTCATATTTCTATTTTATAAGAAAAGTGCCAAGAACACCTTAACAAAGGAGAATAATGGAAAAATAAATACATGGCAAAACAAGAACATCTGAAGCACTTGTTTGGACAAATCAATATGGCTTTACGTAAGGTGGCAGAAATAGCAAACAAGGTCAATGAGTTGAAGATATGAGTATAGTTAGTTGGAACGTATGGCCTGAATCAATTAAATTTCCTTAATGAGGTGTAAGATCAATATCATCACATGATAATAAAATTCATCGTTGTTACTTTCGAGAATGAGACTTTGTTCTGAAGAGGATCCTTTCAAATCAACATGATAATCGAGTAAAATGGATACTAAATTGGGAAAGTTCATATGTTGTAAAAAAAACTTTTTCAGGTGAGGCATTAATTTTGGCAAAATGGATGGAAATTATTTGCCTAATCTGGTAAACTTAGATGCTGTGAAAAGATACTTTGCTTGCAAAAAATAAATACAAAAATGATATATCTAAGTTGAAAACCTAAAAAGGTAACTTAGGTATAAAGAAGAAGCAACATCATGTAATGACTTTACAACACAAGGGCAAAATGGTTTGATGAGCTTTAAAGGATCAAGAATGTCACTTGGTTGAGTTTTGGGAAAAGAATCTAAAAATGACTAGTTCATGATTATTTTGTTATCATTCTTTAGGTGCTCTTGTTTCGTCTAAACACCTAGTTTTTTACTGTTATGCTCTTGTTATATGTTTGATTAAATGTGTTTTCTCTTCTTTGAAAAATAAGAAAATAATACGTATCCATTCTTTTATCTTATTTGTCATTTTTGTCTATCCTATAAATGAATAGAAGAAATGTGTTATTGCATTTTGTTTATCTTGAAATTAAAATGATGATAAATAATTAACCAATAACATGAAAAATCACTGCATTACTTTAAAAAGTTGATAAGGGCAGGTAAAAAACGACGGTAAAAGCATGATTGTATTGCAGATTTCTAAAGTAAAAAAAAATATTGTTGGAAAAAATGCAACGATCAAATGTTAAAGCCATGTTGGCCTTATGGTAATTGTTGAGAATTTTAAAGACCAAAGTAGAAAAAGGTAGAGATTTTAAGAATCTTTCACCATAATTGGAAGCAAATAATTTTGATTGCAATACATGCTTTGTATATAGAGCATTTGATGCATGCATCCATGAAAGGTTATGATGGCAACTTGTTGTGAACTTGGCAAAAACACAGGGATTCTTCATTCCCTACTGGGAAAAACAAAACTTTGATCCTCATTTGAGAATAATGATCGATAAGACTTTCATCTTTAAATGAGAGAAATTTTTTAAAGATGAGATTTTAGTTTTCAAAGGTAAGAAAGATTTGAAGAGAAGATGATTATAGTTTTTTAAAATTTCAACACCTTTGTTAAAAGGAACTTTTTCAGATAATAGTTTTTTAAATTTTCAATACCTTTATTTAAATGAGCTTTTTTAAGATAGGATTTTTAAAGTATTTTTATAGCTTTTTAAAGTTTCAAAGCATTTGTTAAATGGAGCTTTTTTATATGATAGTTTTTTAAGGTTCTAATACCTATGTTTAAATGAGCTTTTTCAAGTTAAGATTTTTAAAGTATTTTTAAAAGTTGTGGAGTGTTTGATGAGAGGAGCTGTCATTTTAATTTATTTATAAAAGTTGTGAAGCTTTTGATAAAAGGAGCTTTCATTTTAATTTATTTAAAAAAGTTGTTGAGCCTCTATTTAAAAAACCATTTCAAAATTTTATAATGATCATACCTCTACTTAGATGAGTTTTTCAAATTTTTAAAAAATTATCGAGCCACTATTTAGAAGAGTCCCAAAAAAAGTTTGAATGTGTTTGAAATTATGTGTTGTTAATACCTATTCATGTGTACAATATAATTAAAAAAAATCTTCATGTTCACTATTTGATTTTTCATATGTGTTTGCTTGAACAAATTTGTCATCTTTTGTCTTTGCCCTATTCCTAATTATTAGCAATATGTAAAGAGGGATAATTGTAGATATCTATTTTGTCCAGGAAAAATTGAATGTTATTTCAAAATAAATCCGAATTGATTCTCGATTTTACTTTGATCCAATCAAATATTTAATTAGGTCCCAAATTACTTACTGCACCTAATTAGGTTTTAGCCAGATATAATTTTGTTTCTTTTTATTTTTATTTTTTATTTATTATTCTAATTTATTTTTGGTTTTATGTTTATTTATTTTTATTTTCCTATTTTCTTCTTTTTCTTTTATTCTCTAGTTTTCCCAAAAGTTTTGGTGTATTTAATACACTACTAGCCACCTTACCAAACACTGTAGTAGAAACTGCAGATCCAAAATTTTAGTGGAGCCAAAAGTCATCAACAATGACTCAAATTCTCCTTCAAATCCCAGAAAATATAGGATTTGATTCTCCAATGGCTTTATAAATTAAGCTTTACAATTGCAAAAAAAAAAAAAAAAGCCAATAATCATCCATCATTACTGCCAAAACCGTTATCAATGCCAAACATCCCATTTCAAATTTGTAAAGCAAAAAAAGAAAAAAAAGATACATAGCACATAAAAAAGAAACAACATATCCCTTGGGAGGAAAGCAACAATGCCAAGAAACCAAAAAAAAAAATATATATATATATATATAAGGTTTCGGTTTAGGGTGTTTTAGGTGGATTTAAAGCTTCAAACTTAGGAAGAAAAAAGATAGAGATGATTGGAAGAACATATTGTGAAAGGGTTGTGATTGGAGTAGTGGAGACTAGTGTTTTGGTGGGTTTCACTCGAACCTTGGGGGTCAGATCTAGGCTATACAAAATATTTTTGAAAAATCGAGCCTTAGAATAGAGATTAGACAAACAAGAGGAGCATCTTTGAAATTTTTGAAAAATTTTTAGTGACAACCACTAACAGCTAATGAAGGAAAATACGATGGTGACAACAGCCTAATGTTGGCATCTAAGGAAAGGGAAAGTTGGATAAGAGAGAGCGAGAGATTTTTTTTAATAAGAAACATGAAATGCTTAAAAAAATTATCTTTATAGTAAAAAAGGGCAAAAAAAATGTTGTTTTTAAGAAAGGATCCATACTCGACCAATGACTTTACCCAGGATTCGCGTAACCAACCAAAACCCGCCTTAGCCAAAACATAAACTTGTCCAATTGAACCACAAATCAAATCACTCCAAACCGTACTAAATAGAACTAGATTGCTTGCCAAACCAAACAAAACTGTTACTATGAACCATTGATCGTCGGTCGTTGACCGGCGCTAATTAGAGTCGATTCCAACATTGATTGTCCGTTGACCAGTGAAAATTTGATATTTTTATTTTTTCTATTTTTATTCATTTTTTTTTGTCATTTTGCTATAATGTTTTTATTATTCATTTTATTTTCATGAATATTCCAATTTATAATTTAGGATTTTTTAAAAAATAATAATAATAATAAAATTTTGAATAATGAACAGGAATAAATAAAAGTAAAATAATAATAAGCAAAATGATGAAATAAAAATAAAATTACAAGTAGTAATTTTATTAATGATCTCAAATCAAGGAATTTTCTCAAAAATTTACCAAAAAGTGTTAGGGATATTTTTTGAGAATTTTTCTAATAAAATTTTTATAAAATGTTTTTAGTAAAATAAAATTCTTTGCAAATACAAAAATTAAAATAAAATCAAAAGTAATGATTTTACTTAAAATATTTGGGTAAGAAAATTTTCTAAAATATTCTGAAAGTGTTAGAAATATTTTATAATTTTTCCAAAAAAATTAACATTTACTTTGAATAAATAGCAAAAATTAAATATATAAGTAAAGAAAAGTAAAAAGAGAGATAATAATAATAATAATAATAATAATAATAATAATAATAATAATAATAATAATAATGATGATCATGATGAAATCTTTCGGGAACTAAAACAAAATTACGAGTGATGATTTTATCAAAAACTCTTACGTAAGGAATTTTTCCAAGATTTTACCAAGAGTGTTGGAAATATTTTAGGAGTTTGACCAATAAAATTGTTTACATATAACTTAAATAAGAATAATGAATAACTAATAAATGTTTCAAAATAAATTAAAATTCTCATCAATGATGAAATTAAAAAGAAGTCACAAGTGGTAATTTTCTCAAAATTTTTAAATAAGAAATTTTTTTAAGTTGTATCAAAAGTGTTGGTATAATTTTTAGAAATGCTATGACAAGAAAATTATAATTTATTTTACTCCTAAAATATTAAAATAGATTCGATGATAGTTCCTTTAAAAAAAAATGATTTTTTAAAATACTTTTATAGTGAAAGAATTTCTTAAGTTATATCAAAAGTGTTAGAAATAACTTAAAAATTTTTTAATATTCAAAGAAAAAAGGAATAATAAAATCTTAAGAAAAAAATAATTTGAACAAGATCATTTTAGGATGTTATAAAATTAATTATATGTCTCGAACTTATCACTAATGGGTGCTATTATTTTTTTATGATTAATTGTACTATTGAACAAATCCGATTCATAAATTAAATATAAATTATAACATTACACCTATATTAAATTTAGAAGAAACCTTTATTTTTTAATTGTTTACAGCCTAAACACATTATTATATTTATAAAAATAAAATCTTATTAAAAATACATTAAATAACATATATTCATTCTCAATCGATGATCATAATCTAACTAATACCATTCATGCAAAAAATAGATTAGTAAATTAATACTAATATGGTTTTATTTCTTAAATAATAGTCAGGTTATAAGTATAAGGTATATTAGAGGTTTTTAATTACTATAAAAAACAATGTAAGCTAGCTAGTGTAAGCCTATAAGGCTGGCAGGCTGAACCCGGCTTTAGAAAATTTTACCTTCAATTTAGTTTAGGAATATTGTGTACATGTATCAGGGAACAATGACGAATCAAGTATACTGATACGCTATGAAATGATTGGCACTTTATTTTATGAATTTATATTTAGTGTATTGTAAATTAATATATAAATGTTATATATCATAAATAAATTATATAATTATATTTTATAAAAATTTAATTTTAAATACATTTTAAAGATTAATTGTATGTGTTTTTTTAAGATTTTAAAATTTTAAAATTAATTTTCTAGAAAATATCATAATTTTTTAATATTTATAATTGATAATTTATTAGGATTAATATTATGAATGATTCTTAAATTATAATAAAATATTTAATATATTATATAAATTTTAAAAATTTTTAATATTATATTATAAAATTTTAACTAATATAATACTTCAAATATAATTCGTTCGTTATGTATAATTATTTGAAATTAATTTTGTTAAAAGTGAATATTATTTTAGTTAATAGATTCATAATTTTGATACTATTAAAAATTTTTTAAATTCAAATATTATATTAAATATTTTATTATAATTTAAAAACTATTTATGATATTAATCTAAATATAATTAAACTCTTATTTTATTGGCCATATCTTCTTAGTAAAGCTTTGCGGATAAAGATGCTTGTTCAAGAGCATTAGGTAAAATCAATTGTGACATGGGATACTGCAAATAGGACCCAAAGAAATGGTTGTTATGGTCCATAATCCAAATAATAATTTATCAAAACGCCACAAAACCAAGGTTAAGCTGCGAGAGTCAACGGAGCATGTGCAACCGTAGATGCCTCTGAGTCAACGATAAATGTGGTAGAAAGCAGACAGAGGGACAGAGACCAGTTCACTTCCAACCATTTTCTTTTCAACAAAAACATAATTGGGCAGACATTATGATCCATAGACCGACACCAGGATCACTCATTTTTAATTCAATTTTACTTTAGCTCATCTATTAAGAACTCAAATTTTTTGAAGAAGATTCCGGATCCAATAAGCTAATGTGCAATTTCTAGAAAGTTAATTGAAGCGTAATCATCTTATTGAAGTGGAAAACCAATGGAAACTTCCAAGAATGAGGCAAATTTTCTCATCAATAATATAGCTAAAAAAAGGTGTTGTATTTTGTATTTGAATTGGCTTTATAAACCAATAATTTGTACGCTAGTGAGCCAATACGTTTATTTGTAATGAATTTTTTTTATATTATTGCTTTTTAATTTTTTTTTAATTTTATCAATTTGATTTTCAATATTTATTTACGTTCAATATCTTTTAATAAAATACATCATGAACTTGTCTTATAAATAAAAATATAATGATCTTTGTTGATTGATTTTTCATTAGTTAACACAATATTAAAATTAACATTTGAAAATTATAAATTAAAAGAACATTAAATTTATAATATTTTTTAATCAAATAAATATAAAAGTAAAAAATTTAAGAATATATTAAAAATTCTAAAAAACATATATTAATTTTTTGTCGAACTCTTTATATTATTTCTATCATTATAGGTAAAATTATAGAAGTCGATTGAGAACTGAGGAGTGTCCCAGTGGCTAATAAGGTTCTATTTGGTAATCTATGCTGGAAAATTAAATATTGAGTTCTTAATATTAAATTTTATAAGTATTTAATTTAAATGATAAAAACTGTTAGGTATTTTATTAAAAATTAAATGTTAAATATAAATATATTGTTTGATAAATAAAATATTGAATTATGAAAATTTATCATTTTGTCACTTTATTTTTATTTTCATTTCAGATAACAAAATATTATTTTTAAGGGATAATAATTAAAAAAAATTACTGAATATCTTATTCAACAATTTTTAGTCAAATTAAGTGAATTTTAATATATGTAATCAAACGCATTGAAAAAAATTAAAAAATTAAAAATTTTCATTTTTAATATTTTATCAAACTAGGACACAGAAATTCAACGGTACAAAGGTTCAAGTAACTTTTGCAGAATATTTAATGGCTATGACGCAGAATAAGGAGGAACATAGAAGCAAATTAGTAAACCTTACAAATGAAACGAATTTTTTATATTCAAATCAATTTTGTTAACTCTTAACACACAGCAAAAGCTCACCATCAAGAAAGGCGAGCCATTGCCTCATCTAATATGAAAAGGGTTAACATGTTATAAATTAATTAGATGCCTGTACGTATCACATCACAAGATCAAATTTTTATAAATCAACATGTCATTGATTTTATTAAAAAATAAAATAATATTGTTATACTTATTCTTTACATATTCTTTAATATATTTTTACTGAACTGAACATCGTAACATTATTAATTTACTATTCCATCCCATATATGAACGGAATTGCAAAATTACTATAATCCCTATATTTTATTCTCAAAAAATAATTATTCTATGTCATTTTTTTTTTTCATTTTATGAACCAAAAGATGCTGTTAGTTTTATACCAATCCAACATCTTTTGTACTTAAGGAAAACAATGTAGGTTAGACTTTTAATCCCTTTTATAATATGGGATGTGCCCTTTGATTACAACATAGAGGAGCAGCTTACGTATATAAATTATGAGCTTCATTTTAATTGGCATTAAAAATGATCAGTTGAATATAAAATTGAAGTTGACAAAAATACTGTTATAATTTAGTTATATTAAGGGTGGACATTAAATACAATTGAATTCTACAAACTCCAAATTCAATACAAACATGATAGACCTACCAACCCCATTTCCTTTCCAGCTTCCCCTTTAAATATCACTCTTTAACCTCCCTCTTCAATTAATACCCAACCTACAACGGGCAGATATTCACAGACGACATTTATACACAGTTCTCGTCTAGTTTGGCTAGACACCAAATTGGTTAATGGTCAAGAAAATGAAGCTCCCTACACTATTCAACAAAAAAGAACCAACCAGGCAACCTTGGCAATGGCCCTCATGCAAGCACCCTAAGACCCTTTCCTTCAGAGCAGGAGATGAAGTGTTCAAGACTGTTAACTGGATGTTTTTTGAGCCCAATGATGGTGCTGAAACGCCTGAATCATGGTTCACAAACTCTTCAGAGTCAGCAAGTTTTCCCACGGAGTCAGATTGGGGCTTTGATGGGGATTCATTGGAGATGGTTGTACGAGGAGCGCGATCAGACAGGCTGTTCTTCGAGCCTGGTGGCACTAGTTCAATCCTGGAGGAGCCCAAAGGTGGAGGGTTTCCATTCAAAGAAAGTGTAGTTCTAGCTATGGAGTCAGATGATCCGTATGTTGATTTTAGAAGGTCGATGGAAGAGATGGTGGAGACACATGGGCTGAAAGATTGGAAGTCCTTGGAAGAGTTATTGGGCTGGTATTTGAAGGTCAATGGCAAGAACAATCATGGATTTATAATTGGTGCCTTCCTTGACCTGCTTGTGGCTATTACTGCTACTTCTTCTGATTCCACTTCTTATTCTTCTCCTGTTTCTTCTTTTCCTTCATCTCCTTTGTGTTCAACTGAAGGAGATAATCATGAGATTGAGGAAGAAAACATTGTTTTGCCTTAGCATGATTCGTATATATATAAATATATATATATATATATATGTTTTTTGTTTTATGTGTACATTGTTACCAGTTGTAGGTCATCCATCAGCATTGCAATGTGTGAGCAATGTGTTTTAGGCTGCATTTTGTGGAAACAACCCATTGAATTATACTAAGATCTAATATAAAATGATCTGTATTTGTATACACATCTGTTCTGGAACATGGGAAACGCCATGTTGGGGAATTTGAGTTTTGCTGATAACCAATTATAGGAAATAAGGAAACATGATTTTTTTTCTCTATCTTCTACTGGCCATTGTAACATGATTTTTTTTCTCTATCTTCTACTGGCCATTGTATTATTAATTTCTGTATATAATAAGCAATTGGCAATTTTAGAAATGCTATTAGCTGGAGGATGACTTAATTAAATTGAAGGGGTAACCTCTGTTTTTACCACTTATTTAAAAGAAAAAAAAAACTATGGTTTAGGATGTTGTTGTGGCTAAAAAAATTGGGTAAGAAAAATGTTTTTAAAAGTATGCAGAAAAAATATATGATTTAAGAATTTTAAATGTTTTGCAGAAAAAATGTTATGGTAAATTGAAATATCCAAAATATGTATAAAATAATAAAAATTTAAAGATATGTGGATAATGCAATCATTTTATACAAAAAAAAAAAATTTACATTGAATTTCAAAAGCATCTTTTTAGAAGCTTTTTGATTTGGGTTTACAAACAAAACTTTTAGATCTATAATTTCAAGATCAATACGAGTCTAGACCTGAATGAACATACGGGATTTTCTCTTTTACAAAGTTTCCCCTAATGGAAAGATTAAGTGAGTGCACAATAATAACTCAGTAGAATTATTGGAACATAATATGATCGGTTGTAAATTGTTAAAGCTTGAAATATATTTTTAGAGTATCAACTAATAATCATATACCATTAAATGAAAATAAACTACATTCTTTACATGTAGGGTTGACAATTCAATTCGATCTTGACAGATTTCGATTTGATCTGATATTATAGATTCAAATTTTTTTTTTAAATTGAGTTTTGGGTGGGATATTATTAAAAAAAAATAAATGTCGAATTAGATTCGAGTTTTAGACAAACTCAACTCAACTAGATCTAATATTATATAAAAATTTTTTTTTTTTAATTTTTATTTTTATATATTTATATAATGATATATTTATATTTTAAAAAATAATATTTTATATTTATAAAATAATATTTTGTTAAGTTTTGATTGGATCGAATCGGATACTATTTATACAATATCAAGTTAGATCATATTCGAATATTATAAAAATAAAAAAAATTAAATTAAATTAAATTCAAATTTTTTAATTATAAAATTAAATTAAATTCGAAACGAACAAAAACTTACTTCGACTCAATGTATCAACTCTATTTAGTCGATATTTAGTACTTTAATCTCCTGTGGTATTTGGTACTTTAATCTCCTGTGGTACTAATAGGTACGACACCAAACTTTATAGGACGAGTAAGGCATTTTATTCATTTGTTCAGGGCATTCTGGTAATTACGTGCAAGAAGATAACAGCACCACTGCACCACCTTCAATAGCAGAGCAGAGGAGGATAGAGAGAGGAGACGGAGAAGGGAGTGATCTGCTCCCACTCCTCATGGCTCCACCCACTGTATGCTAATGGGTGCTAGAAGGAATGCCAATTATATATTGAGGGGCCTTTGACCGTGGAACATGCATGCATGCATGCTTTCAACTCTAAATTACTAGTGGAAGAATTGTCTGTTTGTGTAGAGTTGAGAACAAGCGGTTGAAATGCTAATTAACAGGGGAGGAATTAAAGCAGGAGAGGTGAAAAGGAAAGTAGTAAAGATTGAAGAGGAAAGCAGGGAAGCAATGCTTGAAGAAGGAGACAAGAAGGAAAGCATTTGAATGTGTATACAAATAAAAATACAAATACAAATCATGGTGGCTTTGAAAGCTGGAGCCGCCGCTCCGTTTGAACCGGAACCATTGCTGAATGGGGACAACGCAGCAAATATAAAGCACTGGAAACGTCGACAAAGCATGGACTGGACTCAATTTTGAGGTTTGGGCCAATAAAAAACATATTGGAAAATAAATGGGTCTCAAACCATTGAAATGATTAGGTCCAAGCATACACCGATACAAGAGTCACCTCAATAATTTTCGGTCCGTCTGACTTTTCTTTATTGCAAGTCGCACAGTAATGTTTTCATTTTTTTTTAATTAAATCACTCATACATAATTATAAAAAATAAACAAAAATATATAATTTAAATTTTTTAAATATGTCATAATTTTGAAGTTATTGTCCATCATATAATTCTCCAAATAACTGGATACATGAGAATACTTGAAGACCAAATCATTCCTCTCTGTCTATTTTAAAATATATATATATATATATATATATATATATATATATTATGGAAGCTTCAGTCAGATCAAAGCACATACACGTCAAGAGAACAAAAATAAGCTTTAAATCAAGCGTAGCGTCATTGCACAAATAGTTCACTACATGCTGAAGATGGAATAACGACAAGTAGAAAAAATCAGCTTTAGGTTTATGAAATGAAATGTTTTCGATAGAGTATTAAATTGAGGTTATAGGGTTGCCGGAAGGGAATTATTTTTTCTTTTTATGATTCCATAATATCCTCTTGACGTTATTATTAGAGATTTCTAAATGCCTCCTATTTAACTCACAAATTATTAAGACCCATCAAATTTCAATTTCTATCAAGAATATTAACAGATAAATAATCATTTTTTACCTCACGTTAGATTTGACATTTTTTTATAGTCCTATTTTTTATATAAACATTAGATGGATGCTCATATCGTGAGCCAAAATTTTTTCTATTTCTATTCCACAAATTTTTTACAAAATTTATTTAATTAAAAAAGATAAAAAGTAAAAATATTAAATAGAGATAATATATGAATATTAAATTGAAATTTTATTCTCACAAAATATAATAAAAAGAATCAAAATCTAAAATAAAACAAAATTCAAAAAGGCTGTCACATTGGCATAGTTTAAAATATTAAAATTTTAAATTAAAGTCTTAAATAATAATTTATTAATATAACACATATATAAATATAAAAATAAATTTATAGTAAAATATATACTTTTATATATATATTGAAATGAGTCGGGATAAAAAACCCTAAACATACTTTTGCCATTATCTTATGTCTTATAAAAAAAACTCAATCTGTCCTAACTCGATCCTGATTTAAAAAAAAAAAATCCATCCCTTATTGGATCTGAAAGGATCAAATTCAATCGAATATAGATTATTTTGGTATTTTTATCAAGTGGCACCTTTTGTTACAAAATTTATCTAATTAAATAAATATAAAAAATGAAAAAAAAAAGTCGAATGGGACACTGCATGGACATTTCCATTAATATCAAAATTTTAACAAAATTAATTTAATAAAAAAGGCAAAAGCAAATAAAAATAAAAAAAAGGGAAAAAGGAAAAGGGAGTTAATTGGGTATTATGTGAAAATTCAAATTGAGTTTAAAATATTAATTTTTTAAATCAAGGTATTAAATAATAAATTCATTAGTAAAAAAGTTGAAAAAAATAAACAAAAAATAAATATTATTGCGGTGCCATATCAACATTCAAATTAAGATTAAAATGTTAATATCTTAAATTAAGACAAAATAATAACTTTATTAATATAATGTATATATATAAATATAAAATTAAATAGATAATAAATATATATTTATATATATAGCAGGGTCTCTTGGAGCAAAGCATTTTAGATCCACTTTTGACGCGTCCATGTTTTTTATAAAAACAACCCAACATGGCTTGTTATCAGCTTTTTTACAAAATCACCATATTGAATCAAGAGGATAAAAACTTATTAGATATGAATTATTTTACTATCTTATTGATTAGTTCATTTTGTTGTAAAATTAATTTAATTAAAAATATACAAAAACAAAAACAAAAGAAATGACAGGACATAAACAAATAGGAGTTACAATGACAACACCTCCATTAACCTTATTTTCTTACAAATTTTTCTAATAGAAAACAAACCAAAAAGAAAAAAAATCACCTCTTATTGAATCGAGTTGGATCGAAATTAATTAGATACAAATTGTTTTGTAATCTTCATTCATTAATTTCTTTTGTTACGAAATATATGTAATTATAAAATAGAAAGAAAAAAACTACATAGGGGTGTCGTATGGATATCTCCATCTGATCAAAATCTATCAAATATAAATTATTTTATAATCTTTATTTATCAACTTTTTTGTTGCAAAATTTGTGTAATTAAAAAAAATGAAAAAAAATTGGGATATTACATGGACACTGCCATTGGGTTTTTGCTAAAAATTTATCTAAATTAAAAAACAAAAAAATTGACTAAAAAGAAAAAAAATAAAAAAGTAAAAGAAACATACAATGTCACGTGGACAACTTAAATGAAGATCAAACAAAATCCAAAATGAATAAAATTTCTATAATGAATGGATGGATAAATTACATCTTAATTATATATAAATAAAATATTTTTATTAAATTAAAATATTAAATAATATTTTTATTAATATAATAATATATACCTATCAAATGAAACAAATAATTAAAAATATAATTATATATAAGTGAGGCTAAACTACAAAATGGAAGACCTTTAATACGCCTCTGGCTTGACTCAATTAAAAAAAAAATCATCTTAATCTTAGATTTTTTAAAAAACTATTTCATATTGGATTTGATCAAATAAAAACCATTGCTGTATGAGTTATTTTGTTATTCCTTCATTCACTTTTGTTTTTACAAATTTATCTAATTTTAAAAAGTCAATTTACAAAAAAAAAACAAAAGAAATGATGGGAAAAGGAAAAAGGAAAAATGTCAAATAGGGATGACCCATGAATTTATTAGATTAATGTATTAAATAATAATTTTATCAATATAATACATATATATAATTAAATAAAATAATAAAACATATATGTATATATAATTAGATAGGATGAAACATGCCAAACTTGACTTGACCTCGAAAAAAAATCGATCCAATCCCAAATTAAAAAGTACACTATTAAATCTAGACAAATTGAAACCATGGGATATGTGTTGTTTTATCATACATACTTTCACTAACATTTTCCTTAAAAAATTTATTAACCAATTTCAAAAGTTGGACTTGATTTGAGTTGATGTGTTGTATTAGTTTCTTTTGGGGTAAAATTTATTTAATTTAAATTAGTTGATTTTTTTCATAAAAACTATTTAATTTAAAAGAATGATAAGAAGGAAAAAAAAAGAAACTAAAAAAAGAAAAATAAAAAATAAAGAAGTTGAGTTGTTACACAACATTAGTATTGATAAGTTTTTCTTGAAAAATTTATAATATGAATTTAAAAAAGCAAAACCTAAAAAAAGAATAAAAAAATTAAATTAGGATGTCACATTGACACCTCTGCTAATATCAGTTTTTTAAAATTTTATAATAATTAAAAAATGACAAAAAAATATAAAATATAAATAATAAAATCAAATGGTTCTCATATTAAAATTGTTTAAAATATTTATTAAATACAAAACAAGTAGAAAAAGTAAAAGTAAAAAATATATAAAAAGATTAAATATAAAAATAACCCTTGAACTATATATTATCTATCAATTTAGTACCAAAAAAATAAAGTTATTAGTTTAGTGTAGACACTTAATTTTGTTCGAACAAATTCTATCCAATTGTGGGACTTTTAAAGTCTCAACATAGTTTGATTCCAATATTTTTTAACATAGAAAAATTTTCAAAACTAAATTTTGAATTAATTTGACTTGAATGCCCTGTGGTCAAACAAAGTGAAACAAAGTCAAATTTAGTCAAAATCAATTAAATTAAACCAAGCTTGGGTCAATTCTTAGATTTCACAACTAAATGGGATTAATAAAGCTAGGGATTGAAATTTTTTATTTTAATGCACTAAAACCCCTTATTGCATTTTGGCAGAGGTAAAATTATCAAAATATCATTTAAGGGATTTTCATAATTGACATTTTTGAAGTTAGTTTTTCGTAAAAACTTCTAGATCATGTTTAAATATGAATTTATGATTTTTGATGTATTGAAAACCTTAAACACAAATTGGATGGTGTGAAATTACTATAATACCCTTTAAGGATATTTTTATAATTTGACCTTTCTGAGGTCAGTTTTTTTTTTGAAAAGTTTCAGATCATATTTTGATATTATTTTATGATTTTTGGTGCATTAAAAATCTTGATCACACCTTAGAAGATGTGAAATTACCAAAATACCCTTTAGGGGTATTTTCGTAATTTGACCTTTCCAAGGTTGGATTTTCGTAAAAAGTTTTAGATCATGTTTTGATATTATTTTATGATTTTTAGTACAATAAAAACCTTGATCATACCTTGAAAGATGTGAAATTACTAAAATACCATTTAATGGTATTTTCATAATTTGACTTTTTCGAGGTTAGTTTTTCATGAAAGGTTTCAAATCATGATTAAATATTATTCTATGATTTTTAATGCAATAAACTCACAAAAACAAAGAAAAGATTATAGGTTTTTAAGAAAATCACACAGAAAGGTTAAACTTTTAATGAGGGCAAAATGATATTTTTTTACTGTTATAGCTACACCAAAAGCTAACTTTTGTGTGGTATTCATTGTTAGCTATTGATCTTTCAAAAGGCTAGATCTAAAGGTGAAAGGTGGTTACTTGGTGAATAAACTTGGGAGGAAGGTAATGACCCTTGGAAGGAAAAATGATCAAGGGCTAGCATGCATTTGTATGGCCTTTATATTAATCATTTTGAGTTAGAAATGAAAAAGAGAAAGCAGCAATATTAGTAGCGTGAAAAAGAAAAAAAATAAAAAAAGAAAAAATTTTGGGAGAAGTTTTGGAAGATATAATTCTAATCCCCATTTCATGCATTTTCATACTTATTTTCATACTTATTTCCATACTTTTTTCTCTTTTTTTTTTATGATTTTTCAAAGGGGAACAACCATCTCCATGGTTTTCTTCCTCTATAATTCAAAGCTCAATCCATTAAAGTCAACCAACTAAGCCATTTGTGTAATTGAAGGCTTGATCTCAAAGTTGTTTGCTTGAATAGTTGACCTTTTAATAGATAGTTAAAAACCATTAGAATTGGGAATTACATAGTCCCTTAAGGTTTTTTTAACCCTATTATTTCCATTGGCCATTAGGGTTAGTGCAGGTGGTGTTGTTTACTCTTTTCTTCTTCTTTTTAATGTTTTTTCAATTTCTTGATCAACTAAAGCTAAGTCATTATTTTTGGATTTACACATGCAAACTAGAAAAGATCAAAGAAAAGTAAAACCAAATAAAAGAAAAAGAGTTTAGATTATAAGAGTTTAAGAAATCTTTATGGATATTGAGAATACCACTATAATCCCTGAAAATAGTGCCAAAAACTTGATTGTTGCTTTTTGTATAGCCTACAAGTGCATAGATCAAGTAATAAATGAAAGTATTCTAGTATCGTCTCGTAATGGATTATAGATTGTAGTTGTTAGGTATTTCTTCAAGTACCAATGACAAAATCTTAAGATCTTATATCTAAACAGATGAAAACTTAGGTTTGGTTGCAAAATAAATAAAAGAAAGATTGAAAGTAATATAGGCTTGAATCTTGACTTCACCAATTGTTATTTAGGAAATATAACCACAAACTAAAGAAAACAACTTGGAAACTAAGAGTAATTGATAGAGGTTGAATGGTATAAAATTCATATAAGAATGATAAAACTAAATTGCATGAAATCTTGTAAAAGAAAGCAATGGCTGAAACTTGTAAAAAAATAGAGTAGGAACACTTGAATCAAACTTATAAAAGAATACTTGCTGAAATTAAGAAAGTAAAAACAAGATTTAAAATTAGAGCAATGAAAGAAAAGATCTTGAAAAATACTTTTTTTGATTAAAAGAAAATAATTTAAAGAACAAAGTTTTGATTATTAACAAATTTGTCACCTAAGCCAATAACTTAAACTAAAAAGAAAAGAACTAAAGAACCAAAGAGAGAAAAAAAAAAGAATGAGATGAAGGATTGAAATATGGAATAGGGTGAATGGCTTTCTTATTTATAGTGAGGGATTCAACTAAAGGGGATAGGTTTACAAGATTTTGATTTAAATTCAAATACTAATGGATGAATGCTATCATGATCTGCAAATGAGGCATGACTGAATGAGACTCTTTCTTCTTGAGCATGCTTGACTGAATGGGATGTCTTTGAAGCAACCTTAGCCTTTAATCAATGCTTGATGCAAACTTGATTAAATCTTCACTCTTGGTTCAGCTAAGGCTTAGGATTTTAAGACTGGATTGATTTTTCCTTCAATTATATTGATAATTATCTTGCAAAGTCCTTCATTTATCAAAACTCTTTATTGGATGAGCTAAAAAGTCCATCATGGACATAAACACTTTTGGTCGACCATGCAAAAGTCCATGGTAGCTTAAAATTCTTCAAATATCACATGTGTGCTTGATCTCCTCTTAAAATGAGCTAGCCAAATACATATAGAGTAATTATATAAGTAAAATTCCTTCATGACTAAGTAAAAGAGTCACTCTTGGATTAAATTTCTTTGATGGAATACAAAGAAGAGTCTATGTACAAGTAAAACTCTTTTTTGTTGGATGGTTGAAGGAATTATAGCAATGAGGTTCAGCCAACCCTTAGTTTTGAATCGTCAATTATCTCCTTCATGTATAGATTGTATATTTTCCTTATCAATAAGCTTGAAACCTTAAAAATCATTAATAGGCATTAAGGAACTAAAAATCAACAAAATTTTAAAATTTTGCACCCATTTTAACATGTAAAAACACTATATTTTTAAGTGCTATCACAATTATAATATGATTATAAATAATAAAAATGATAAATATCAAATCTAATCAATGGTACCTATACAAAATGACAATCATTTACAAATTCAATCCTACTGACTTTGTACTCCAACGATAGAAATGGTATGAATATAATAGGGAGATAGATTAAGCACTGTTTCAAGTAATGTGGACTAGCACTGTATTATGTCGTAAGGTAATCAAATGACTTATATAAGGTAAAGTCATCCACTTTTCGTAGAAGGCATAAGTGTCAAAACATGATAAGATTTTTGTCAATTCCTCAACGTATTTCATGGATTCATATAATATGACATATGCACTTCAATATCGAATCAACTCATTAATTAAATCTTATTGCACTTGTACCTAACCATTTATCCCCAATCTAAACATTTCACTAATAGAACAAAAACCACAATGTCCATCTCTCTTAATATCAATAATGGTCAGTATAAATCAATGTAACTCTACTGGTAAACTAGATAAATATTGCATTTTTATTTATCATGAGAATGCTAAATAGGAAGTTTATCAATTTGTATTATGACTTTCACTAACTTTGAAGTGGTTGGTGGTGATGTATTATTCTGTACAAATAACACAATCTCCTAATATGACGAAACATGTCACATAGATTTATCTACTTTAATACCTTTATAACTTTTTGTCTTAGCAATCTCTAATGGTGGAATCAAGGCAGTTGTTGAAAGATCACGTAGTTCTAAAACTTTTTTCTTATTGTTAATTTATCGAACTTATCACAATAGTTAAAACATTTTATGATTTGCTCAACCTCAGATGTAATGGTCAACTCTTCAAATATGTCACCCACTTAACTCTTCATTAAATCCAATGTCTTCTAATGAAGATGCACTTTAAATAAAGAAATTGGACTTCCTACCCTTATGTGCTCTATAATTTCGTGTATACAAGGTAATCTATTTATGCCTCTAATCAAGCAACCACAACATTGTTTGTTAATCCCAACTTGATTTACTCACTTTGTCTACATGATACCAAACCTCGTAACTCTTCAAATAATGAAGACTTGTAATTATACTAAAAAACTATAAGACTTCTCTCAAAAGAAACCTTTTATCTCTATAAGTTGAAGCTCAATAAAGGCATTAATTATACTCCATGATGATTTAAAATCTCTTTGAAATGATTCAAGGTTTCTCTTCAATTTTGAATGTTAACACTCAGCCCTAAACGAATTAATAAAGGTATATTTAAATGAATGTTTTGTTATGAATTACACAAATGTAAATAATCTTAATAAAAACTAAACCAAATCATATGTATTTGTTGTAACATTTTCAAGGTGCATTACTTTATCCGTCTAAGCAACAATAAGTTTATCCTTATATTTTTTCAATCACTGCTCTTTCACATACTTGATTGCATCCAAATAAGTCTACTAATTAATTTTCAATGAACTTAGATCCATTTTGTATTCATTATCAGTAAAAGAGAACACAAAGACACTCGAACCTGACATAAATGCTTCCCATTTCTCTTTTCGGTTAAAAAACTTTTTACAACTTGTAAGCATGTTCTTGAGATATGCAATCTGCATAAAATATTTATTTTACTAGGAAACACAATCTGTATTTTATTCATCAATATCAAATCTCTGTCAATAACAATGACATTAGAAAATGTACCAAAAAGCATCAAATTTTTTGACGTAAACAATGCCCAACTATAGTTATCATAGCGCTAGGCCTTCATGTATACAAATGTAACAAAAAATATCATATCAGTGAAAGTCACACCAATAATCTCAAGCAAAGAGAGATAGTATTTGTTTGTTTTACAGGTGCAAACCATAATTAGACCGCTTAACTCTTTAATCATTACCACTCCATGTATTTACAATCAAACAACTTTTTCATTAGTTATTGTATTTGTGATCTATCAGCTTTATTAACATATTTGTATCTTTGACATTCATTGTACATAGTCTTTATAGTGTTGACATTCTTCTCATCATATTGTTTTAGGGTCAACAATATATTTTTGGGTCTGACCATATTGTTTGACATATCAACCACTATTGTATTTTTTTCGTCAAATAATCAACCTGCAAATGAATGTCTCTCTAATTATTTTGGCAGTAGATAATTGCTAAACTTATAGACTACCTTCAGCCTCATTCATCATCGTTGCCAATTTAAACCTATATAACTAAAATGGGCAATCACACTTTTTCATTCCCATTCCCTTACACTGCATATCTTTTACATTTGTCTTATTCTTTTGCTAACTATATTTTTCATTATGTTCACATGCCAATACGATTTTAGGTGCTTGGACCTCACAAACCAGAGTTTTTAATCACAACCACAAAACTAACATCTTTTCCAACCTGTCTTGCCCAAGAAATCAATGCTTTGCTCCTATAAAACACTTGCACAACAATTTGAATTATCACATTTTGCATCTACATAAACTAACATTAAAAACACAATCTTTATACTTCCCAAAGTTTACTTCAGAAAAATAATTTTACCTCTTTAGTAGTAAATGAAGAACTGTAATCATATTTGGTATCCAAATTTTGTGATGATTCATTCCACTCTATTAGTGCAATTCTCAAATTATGCTACATGTTAATAAAAATTAAAAAAATTATTATTGATTTACTTTCGAAATGTATTTTTATTACATTCTATAAGTTTTTGGATATGTATTTCTGAAACTTTATATTTGTTCTAGAAATTCATTTTCGGTATATTCCATACGTTTAGGAAATGCATTTTTAGTACATTGCATACATTTTCAAAAATTCATATCCAATAATTTTCAATTATTTCTGGAAATGAATTTCCAAAAATTACTTAATAATCTCATATATGTATATCCAATAATATAAAGATTTTTTCAAAAATTCATTTTCAAAAAATAAAGATATTTTTGGTAATTCATATCTTTTCACAGATATTTTTGAAAATATGTTTTCGGATACTAAACTTATGTTCTGAAAATGTATTCTTGAATTGTACAAATTTCAAAATAAAATCAATTTATCCTATTATTATCTTCAAAACATTAATTTCTGCAAGTATTTTTCTCAAGTTCACTTTTCATTTTAATAATATATAAGATATTACAAATACTTTTACAAATTTTGGTTATGAATTTTGACTAGAGATGTAGGGAAGAAGAAAGAAAAAAGGAGAAAGGAAGATTAAAAGAGGAGAAGATGATTAAAGGCGTAAAAAGGACAAAAAAGAAATTTATCAATGAGTATTTAAGTAATTTAGTTGAAGGTTAAATTTGTAAGTAATTTTTAGGGTGTAAATAAAACCCTTCTTAAAAAATTATGGAATGGATAAGGTTTTTTTTTTTTTAATTTTTTATTATGAGATATGTGAATAAATTTTTTGTTTTTCTTTTTGAGATTAAAGAAAGAGAAGAGAGGGTTACGTGTTATAATTTTTTTTCTTTCTTTCTCATTTTTTGAAAAATCTTTTCAAGTTTTTAAATAATGTCATAATAGAGGTGAAGAGAGAAGCTAACTATTAATCATTCAGAATAGGCAACTATTAGAGCATGATTTGAAATGAAATGATAAAATTATAAAAGTACTGAAATTGATTCCAGAATTTTGAATTGTTTATAAAAAAAAATGAATTTAAACTTTAATTTAAAAAATAAAAATAGAAATACATCCATTTATGCTTATAATAAAGGAGATGCTAATGTTTCAATTTTACACAAATTTTAAGCGAAGCAATCTTAATAATTTTGTGATCCAGAACTCACAAATCACGATCAATCAGTGCCGTTGTTCCTCTACTTCAAGACGAGAAAAAAAGAATAGTTGCACAACATTAAAGAAAAAAAAATAAAAGCAAAAAGGCCGGGCAACCACGGTTCCCAATTCCCTTCAAACAGACATATAGTCGGCTCCTCTTTTCCTCACCCCTCCTTATTGGCAGATTAGCTTTTCCTTTTCCTCTACTTTTTCCACTTTCTCTCTTTTTCTCTTTTATCATCTAGTTTTGTGCTAATTTTTCTTTTAGGATTTTTTGAGAATGTAAATTTCCCATCACTGCCGTATATCTTTATAAATACAAAAAAAAAAAAGTGCTTATTCCATTAGTTTATTCTTAGTAATTCATAGTGTTTTAACATACAAATAAAAAATTAGTATTAAAGCTTCAATTTTTAATTTATCCACATAGCTTTATACATAATGAGAGGGAAAAGAAAAGGCAAAGTAAATCACATGCAAACCACTTTCACATACAAAGACCAAAAATTTCCCTCACTAACAAGAAAAGCATAAAATCCTACTTCCCATGATATCTCTGCAAACACCAATAACTTCCTCCTTCTAATATATATAAAGCCTCCTGATAACTGCAGCCTCAGTTCGGTAGCTGATATTTCTTTATTTCCCATATCATCAATTCTTTGCACCATAGTTTTTCTTGCTATCTGGATGAAACCCACTGAGCTTGAAGCTCTAAGACTCTGATTTTCTTTTTTCCCAATCTTTCAAACGACTTGTTTTTATAGCTTAAACACAAGAAAGATGAGAGCAGGGGTTTGCACTGTGCAGCAAGCTTTAACAGCTGAGGCTGCAAACCTGGTGAAGCAAGCACTTGCTCTTGCTAGACGGCGAGGTCATGCCCAAGTCACTCCTCTTCACGTAGCAAGTGCTATGCTAGCTTCTTCTACTGGTCTTCTCCGAAGAGCTTGTCTTCAGTCTCACTCTCATCCTCTTCAATTCAGAGCTCTAGAGCTTTGCTTCAATGTTGCACTCAATCGCCTCCCTGCTTCCACTTCTAGCCCTTTATTAGGCCTTCATCACTCCCATCATCCTTCCCTCTCCAATGCCTTGGTTGCCGCCTTTAAGCGTGCTCAGGCTCACCAACGCCGAGGCTCCATTGAGAACCAACAGCAACCTATTTTAGCTCTCAAAATAGAATTAGAACATCTTATAATCTCCATTTTAGATGATCCTAGTGTTAGTAGGGTCATGAGGGAAGCTGGTTTCTCTAGCACCCAAGTTAAAAGCAAAGTAGAACAAACTGTTTCCTTGGAGATTTTTTCCCAAACTCCCTCTGCTAAGGAAAATGCCAAGCCCCATGTTCTGGGTGCTAATGTGTCTCATTCTACGTCCCACACTCAGGTTGGGTTTGGATTGTCATTAGGCAAACCGCAAGATCAAGTTAGGAATGAAGATGTAACAAATGTTTTGAACACAATTGTGAACAAGAGGGAAAACACTGTCATTATAGGAGAGTCTGTCGCCATTGCTGAGAGTGTAGTTAGAGGGGTGATGGATAAGTTTGAGAAAGGGCTAGTCTCTGGGGATTTAAGATATGTTCAGTTTATCAGTCTTCCACTTTTTTCATTGAGAAATCTTCCTAAAGATGAAGTGGAGCAGAAGATTGTAGAGCTTAAATGCCTTGTGAAGAGTTATATGGGAAGAGGGGTGGTCTTATACTTGGGTGATCTGAAATGGATTTCAGAGTTTTGGTCAAGTTATGGTGAGCAAAGAAGAAACTACTACTGCCCATTGGAGCACATAATCATGGAACTTAAAAGATTAGTGTGTGGAATTAGGGAGACAGGAAAGTTGTTTCTTATGGGAATTGCAACTTTTCAAACTTATATGAAGTGCAAAACAGGCCATCCTTCTCTTGAGACAATTTGGGAACTTTGTCCTCTTACAATTTCAGTTGACGGCTTAAGCCTCAGTCTTAATCTTGATAGGTAAACCTCTAGCCAGTGAAGTTAAATACTTGTTTTGAAATTGGGATTTGACACTCTCCAGCTCTTACAGTTTTGGCCAATTTTCCTCTCTTTTTTTTTTTTCTTTTTCTCGGGAAAAAAGGCTTGCTTGTTTTACCTTTCTTTTTCTCCTCTTTTCATGTGTCACTGATGCAGATCATGCTTTCTGGCTTTTTTTTTTTTCTTTATTCCAGTGACTCTCAACTTCAGTATAGAACCAAGGAATCTATAGACGCTATTAGTTGGCCACTGCCAGAAGCTGCAGTAAATAAGAGCCACACTTCTTTCACTGATGGATTCCTCAATTTTGACAAGGAAGCTCAAAGAACTGCAATCGTCTCTTCCAGTTCAAGTTTGCCTTCATGGCTCCAAAACTACAAGGAAGAAAGCAAAACAAACCCTGCCCATGATAAGGTGTATATCCTTCTTATCTCCTCTGCCCTGCATTTTCAGAATTAATCATGCTATTTATCTGTTTTCAAACAACTTGAGATTTACATTTTCTTTTGCTTTTTCTCTATCAGGGTTCAGTCAATGTTGGGGATCTGTGCAAGAAATGGAATTTATTTGGCAGTTCAACCGACAAAGAACAATACAACCCTGGGGAAACTCTCAACATTTCTCCCTTATCTTCTTCTTCTTCCCCGAATTCAAATTCCTCAAAAGAACGAAACACGACTAATCTAAGTTGGACAGTCATTTTTGAACCTAAAAAGTCACCGAAAGAGCACCAGTTTTGGATATCCGAAAACACAGATGAAGGCTATGGACTCCCATTGAGAAATCATCATAAGCCAGACCTCCTCTCAAATCCAAACTCTAGCCCAAATTCAGCTTCTTCGAGTGAGGCAATCGAGGAGGATATCGATGGCCTTAACGAGTTCAAGGTTATTAATGCTGAAAACCTGAACATTCTATGCAATGCATTGGAGAAAAAGGTTCCATGGCAGAAGGAGGTGATTCCTGAAATTGTTAGAACCATCCTCGAATGCCGGTCAGGGATGAGAAAAGTCAAAAGCTGGTTAAAGCAAAGAGAGCTCAAAGACGAAACTTGGCTATGCTTCTTAGGAGCTGACTATGAAGCAAAGCGGAAGATTGCAAGGGAGTTAGCCAGACTCATTTTCGGTTCTCAAACCAACTTTGCTTCTATAAGTCTAAGCAATTTGGCATCGACAAGGGCAGATTCGAATGAAGACAAGAAAAGGAAGAGAGATGAGTCAGGAAGCAGTTACGTTCAGAGATTTAGTGAGGCATTGAATGAGAATCCTCACAGGGTGTTCTTCATGGAAGACATGGAACAAGCTGATTATTGTTCTCAGAAAGGCATTAAGCAAGCAATTGAAAGTGGAAGGATAACAGTTTCAGATGACGAGACAGTTCCTGTCAAGGATGCAATTATCATTTTCAGCTGCGAAAGCTTTAGTTCATTGTCAAGAGCTTGTTCTCCGAGGAGGAGGCCAAATATTAGTGAGACAGAAGAGATCAAGGAATTAGAAATGGAGCAGAAAAACACATCTGTTTCTCTGGACTTAAATATTGCCATTGAAGATGACAGTGCAGAAGAAAGTTCACGTATTGGCGACATTGGAATTCTGCAATATGTTGATAACCAATTTATTTTCAGAGTTGAAGAACTGTGACAGGAGAAGAAGAGGACTAATTGACAGATTCCATAGATGGGTCACAATTTTTTTTCCTTTTTCTTTTATTTTCTCTTAGTGTGATAGATTTATGTGGGGGGGGGGGGGGGGGGGGGATAGAAAAAAAAAATCAAACTAACATGGTTTTAAAGTGAAAGGTGCTATATTACATAGCATATATCTAAGGGCTGGGGTGGATCGGAATGACAGATTTAGCAACGTAGAGCAGCTACTTATTATTATTGTATAATTATGTATCTTTAATCCTGTTGTTGATAAATATATATATATATAATATATATATATATATAGATTGCTGCACTTTTAATTATTGTGTTTAGAATTTTTTATTTATTTTTTTCAATTAATTATATCTAAGCATTATGTGCATACTTGAAGTTGCAAACATTATTAATTTAAGTTTATATTCGATACATTAACAGTATATTAATTCTATATGTGATCAACTAATTACATTTTATCAAGTCATAAATGGACAAATATGAAATTTTATAAGGCCCTAAAAATAAATAATCACATATTATAATATTTGTTTAGCCGCAAAAAATAATTAATAAATTTCTTGTTGTATTTTCTATGAAAACTAGATAGGTTAGGAAGCCCTAATATTCCCAAAAAATTTTCTTATCTTTGTGAACTCTCCAAACTAGTAAAGAAATCCATTAATTTTGGATCGCAAACATAGAAGTATAATTTTTATTGTTTAAATCTTTCCTTGGTGACCCACCATTGGGCAATCTGTCAAATCATGCCATCGATCTTCTTCAAATACTCTTTTAAATAATATATATATATATAGATATTAAGCTTCCAAATCTTGGTCTTTGACAACTAGTTTCTTCTAGTTCTACCCGTCATCAATCATTTTGGATTTACTGTTATTTGTCTTCTGAATGCTTCTTACAAGTTTTCAATTAAATTTTCATGGAAAGTTTTTTTTTAAATAAATAAAAAAAAAAAACTCTGAAAGCAACTCACCAGAGTATAGCGTTGTCTGGCTTTGGTTGAGACCCTAACCTTGAAAAGTCACCACCATTGCAAACCACCACAATACTCCCCACCTACGATCACCAAAAATTCGGCCTTTCAACTACGGTAATTTCATATTTATTTTAATTAATTTCTTTAAATTATAATTTTATAATTATTTATTTATAAGGCTTTTAAAATTTTATATTTGTTCATTTATGACATGACAACATGTAATTAATTAATCGTACATAAAATTAACACATTATCGGTACATCAAAAATTAATCTAATTAATTTTTATCTATATTATAACAATTTATATTCGATGAAGTGTTAATATATATATATATATATCTTGTATATTATCAATCAACCATAAATTGATATTGCATTAATAAGTGAAATTAAAATTTTAAAAATTTTTTTTAAAAAAATATCAATAAATTAATTATTTAATTAGACCAAAAAGAATTATATGGGGAATTAAGGATTTTTTTGGTTAAACTTTCTTTCTCTTCGATCTTCCAACCTCAGAGAAAATTAAAAGAAAGAATTTTCTATATGTTGATTGTTGGGTTTCATAAGTAACTTTCAAAAAGTTTAAAATATGATCGAAAAACACCAGCATATATATGTCTTTTATGCTTTAACAAAAACCTACAAATAACAGTAATTTATCTTAAATAAATATCACCATTAATGTCACAAACTTTCAAATTCAAATTCCTGAAATTTTTATCAATTAAAAGAACAACAGGTCAGGGGAACAAAACCGTAACCCAACTAAACACTTTTAGAAATCAATGCCCCAAATGGTTCAACATGATGTTAGACAAACAATGGGATGCTCACTACTTTGCTACTTGTTTTAACATATTCCTTGATAAATTTAGGGTTAGCTTTCATGCAAGTAGAGTTCTTTGAATTAAAAAGACTGGTACTATTATAGGAAATTTTGCTTAGGATTTGAAATACAATTTTATATTACATTTCGATAATAATCTTCATAAACATAAATTCAATCGATAAGACAGTTTAATTGAATAAAATTATTGAAAATATATTATTCAAATAATAAAAAATAATGCACAAGTTGATTTATATAATTAATTTTAATTAGAGATATTCAATAAATTTATAAATTAAATTTTAACATTTATAATTTTTTTTAAAATTATGACTTTTTTTTATATAAAAAAACAATATTTATGCTTTTACTTTTCACTCGAAATAAATTACTCACAAATGTAATCTTTGTATAATAGTATATTTTTCATCACGATCTTTAAATTTTAATTTTTGGATTCACAATTTTTTTAAAAAAATTTCACTTAGTTTATTTTCATCAACCGACATTTAAACATGATAAAATTTTCTATCTGAATTTCATGTGAACGCCCATACATATGCCCACATAGAAAAAAAAAAAAAAAATGCTCCCTTGATTTTTGAACCGGAACTTACGCTACATGGACGTTCAAGTTGTACCGACATGACATATTTTGTCAGTTTTAATAATATGTGATGGAATGGATAAATTTAAAATATTTTTAAATGATGTGAATCTAAAAATTTAATTTTAAAGATTGGAATGAACATGTCCACCGGTCGGTTAACTCATTCGACGTGCGAGCAAGGTTATTGACCTGCGGGCAATGCTGATGTCACACAGTGATCAATAAAAAAGTTTTATTTGTCATGTCATTCAATTTTTATTTTTTTAAATTAAAAAATCAAAAGTAATTTTTAAATTTCAAAAATCAATTTTTGTGTTAAATTTTTATTTTTAGAAAAACAAAAAATTCTTAAAATTTTTATTTTTGAATTTAAAAATTAAATTATTTTGGAAAAAATAAAAAACTATTTTTTTTACTTTTCATTTTTTAAATAAAAGGACAAAGATAAAAAGAAAAAATCTAGGAAAAATGAAAAATAAAAAAATATATTAAAACATATAATATTAGGACAAATAAACAATTAAAATAAAAACAACATATTCTTCCATAAAAATTACGTAAGAAAGAACACTGCTTTTCATGAATGGATAGATGATTTAACTTATCTTTCATTCTTTTCCCCTTTTTTTTTTTTTTTTAAATTTCAGTTGTATTTACAGCCTAACATTCCCCACTTTGAAAAGTATCGGCGGCATCAAAAACATTTAAAAAAAAATCAATATATAAAAACAAGTAGCATCGAATCTTTAGACCGTAAAGATTGATGTTGTTACTTTAGAATCACAAAAGGAACATTAACTTTACAACTTTAATTAGTATAGCCAGGGAATGTTGCTTTAGGGGATTGAAATCGACCAAATTGATTGCATTTGTTTAATTTCAATAATGATCGATTAAATAAAATAATTTAATCAATTAATTTATGCATTAATCTAATGTATCAAAAAATTACTTTTGGAATATTTTTCATAAAAACCGAACTTTAATAAATAAAAATATCATTTTTTATTAACTGGATTAATTCTTGTAAATCTTTTTTCGTTGCTAAAAGTATTTTTATTTAAATTTGTTAAATATTTTCCTTGATTATTTATATTGCATTGCATTGGTTAATTAGAATACTCTAATCTTTCATTTTAGTTCATTTTCCCAATAATATGGAATCCAATCTCTCCTAAGTTACCTAGACCACAATTACAATTATGAAATAAAAAAATTTTTTATCACGTAATCTAAAATCACATATATAATAATATCAATTTCTTTTTTTGAAGTTTTTAATTTATTTTTAAATTTTTTATTTCATTATTTTTAATTAAAAAAAACATTACAAATATAAAATTTTTAATCTCATAATCTTTAAAAATTAATTTAAATAGCGTGTCAATTGATCTAAAGATAAGTATATATCTTATTAGTTACCTTACAAATGTAAAAATATATATGATTTAGTTAATTAGAGTAATTAAAAATACAAAAAAGGTGAAAGAAATTGAAAAAGTTTGGTGGGAACAAAGCTCTATTCTTTGCCTGAGTTATAAGAAACCAAAGAGCAGGCATTGTAGCGAAGAAGGGAAATTGTCTGATGTGCTTTATTAGTTTCAGTTGTAGAAAAAAGAAGTAACGAGCGCCAATGGAATTTAACCACGACAGATCAAAGGGCAAATGCTTGTCTGCAAAATGTGTTACTTCAGATTCCTTTGAACGTTTTATTATAATTTTTGTAGTAACAAAAAACCTTTTGAGGGAACAAAATTAACATTAATTATTTTTGAAGAATTATTAACATTAATTATGAATTACCTTTTTATAAGAAGCAAAGATAAAAGGTTAATCACTAATAAGTAGTTAGTTCAATTAATTAAGATTTATTTTTTTTATGAAAAGAATTTAAGTTTGAATTTTATCGATAATCACTTGTTAAAATCATCTCAAATACACGACTTATAATTATTTATTTTAAATTATCATATATGATATATATATATAAAATACTAAGAATTTATATGAATTTTTCTTAAAAAAAAAAAAAAGACAAAGGTCAATTAGTATTATTGTTCACTACACGTCAGGTACGGATATTATGTGACAGGATATACAAAAACAAATAATTAATGATAATATTGGATTTAACTTAAATGATTCATCCACTTTAAAATATATATATATATTATTGTAAGATTCCAATTCGATTTTTGAATTTTATAATTTTTAAAAAATTTTCCTTAAGCACTTTCGTCAAAAAAAAAAAAACTAATAATTTCCTTTTTCTTCTCAAAATAATTAATTTTTACTAGAAATTTTTTTTTTTTAATTTTCCTTTCCTCAATCACAGTTGATAGTTAATTCAAAAGTTTTTGATGGAATCAAGATTTTCAGTTTGAGAGGCTATTTCTTATATAATATTAAGGATTAGTTTTTAATTTTAAATAATAAATTTATATAAACGTAAAAATTTTTCATTATTAATTAAATTAGGTATCGCATTTTCATCACTATTTTATTATTGTAGTATTGTGTAGTTTTTAACTTTGTACAAAATTAAATTGCATGATTAATTCAACACAAGTTTAAGTTAAGAATTATAACTTTTAAATAACAACCTATACAAAATTGATGCAATAACAAATAAAGTTTTTGATAAAAATATTGGTAAAGAGCGGACTGGAATACGCTTAATTAAATATGATTCTAAAAAAATGAATAAACTCAATTAAAATTTTGAAACAAAATTGAAGATTACATAATTAAAATTTAGGAGTGTTCTTCAAAAGTTTATCCGAGGGAAGTAATTTTTTTAATCAAAATAAGTTAACTTATTTAAACTACTTAAGATTTAGAGTGTTAATCTGGTCAGATCTAGCCCTACGACAACTTTAATAACTAGTAGTACAACTATAGGGTTAAATTTACATAATTTTTTTTTATATCAAGTTCTAAAATTTTTCATTCAATTTAATTAAAATAAAAAATTGGAGCCAACTTTACGGAATAAATCAAGTTTACAAAATTTTAAATAGTTAAAGAACAAATTTTAATTTTTTGTTGTAAATAAAGATATAAATAATATATCAATATTCATAAATTTTTGATTTAATTCGAATAAAATTTAAATTTAATTTGATTATTATCGAGTTGAGTTCAAACTCAAGTAGCTCGACTTATTAAATAAGCCGAGTTCGAATATCCTAATACTTGATTCAAGTGACTCACATGTCTAACGGAGTTTTTACATTTTAATATATTTTAATTATTTTTAATTAAAAAATTATTATTTTATCTTTATATATCAATTCGAGCTCGAACTTAAATTTAAATACAAATAATCAAGTTTGAAGTCAAATATAAGAATCAAGTTTTTTATTTGATAAATAAGTATAATTAAACAAATTCAAGTAATTCAATTTTATTTCGAATCAAGTTTAAATATAAAAATTAAAATTTAATTAGGCTCAAATTAAATTTCGAACAATAAATTTTGAATTAAACTCGAATTTTTTATTATATCAACTTAACTCCACTTAATTACACGTATAATTGTAAACATTAAAACAAAACTTTCACCATTCAATTACGTGATTGATCATTTTTTTTTTTGAATAAAAACTATATTTTATCAACCTAACTATAAATGCTTATCGATTTTTATTTTTAATTTAATACTTTACATACGGTATAAATTACTGTTCTAGCTTCAAGCAGGCAGCCCACAAAATCAGTTATTTGGCTTTTCTTTGCTTCTTTAAGGTTATATTAATATTAATCCTCATTTTTAAGACATGACCTCCATTACTGTTCCCATTACGAAATTGGATGATTGAAACAAATTTTAAAAAAAAAATCAAATTGAAATTTGTAAGATTCTAAGACATACACCTGAGTCCAATTCTATCCAGCTTGATCAAGATTTCTTGCTCCTCTTTTTATTTCCTTTTTCTTTTTAAATCTTTAAACTTTAAAGCACAATTCAAAACATGATTTTCTTGCACTCTTTAATCAACTTTTGTAAGCTTAATACTCTAGTCTTTTGGGGAAATGCAGATTTTTTTTTTTTTTTGCTTCTTTTTCTCTCCTCTTTTTGTTATTTTCCTCTTTTTTTTTTTTTTGGCCTTTTCCCATTAGATCAGGATACTTTTCTTGTTAGTTTCACTTGAGTCTTTTATCATTTTCGGAGACTGAAGTTGCTTTGTAAAGAGGCAAGATATCATTGGGCTATACGCTCTATTTCCGACAAGAGAAAACATCCTCGAGACAAAATTATCAAATAAGATTAAGCTTTGTCCAAAATTCACCATTTAGTACTCTGTTTAACGGCTGCCGAAATTTGAGTTAAAAGTTGTTAGATAGCTTCTCATACCAAAAATAGGCGTTTCTCCGAAACAAAAAGTACACTAAAGATATAATTTAACTTCTTAAATCGAATAAAAAACGTAAATACATCAAAATTACGTGAAAAAAATTCATCTTTAACATGATTAAAAAAAAAGATTAAGCTTAGAACAAAACTTGAAAATATCATTAACGGTATTATTAAAAGGAAAAATCACAAGCGTACAAATGTTAATTAGGGCTACTTTGATATTAATATTTGTGCAATAAAAGTTAACAATAGAATATGATTGGTGGTGGCCGTTTTCATATAGGATGATAGAAGGAGATACCATGAGATGACCAAATCATTTCGAATGGAAAAAGGGGAAGGGAAAATAAAGACAAGTACACAAAAAAGAAAAAAGCATTGGGCGCACTAATTCTAGTTGTATTCTTTTTAGGGGTCATCTCATCACACATCAATACTTTTCAAAGGCAATTCATCTTTTTTTTTTTGCTTTCATGGCCTCACCCAAAGACAAGCTTCAACACCTTAAATCTTTCAAAAGAAAGGAGAAAATGCTTGCACAAAAGGATTGGCATGGAGAAGACAAAGTTTCCACACATTTGAGTCTTTTGCAGTCTTTAGGAAAGAAAAGGGTAAGGGAAATGCTTTTATTTATTTATTTATTTTATTTATAAAGCTGTTTTCTTTCTTTGGCAAGTGAAATTTTGCATGAAAGTAAGGGAATTCTCTCGGATCAAAAACCTACCCCCAATAATCACTGAATAATTGAACTAACCTGAATAACACTGCCTCGGATCCTTCAAAAGACTGCTACATGTTTCATTTTCTTTTCCTTTTTTTTTTTTTTGGTTAAGATATATGTTATATTATAGTAAAAGACCAGTCAAAAAGAAGACATGGCATGAAAGTTAACAAGAATGTGTGATCGATGCAAGATTTTGTGTGCGATATGATGTTGCTTTCAATGATTGTTTCGGTTCTTATCTTTGAGCTTTTTCCTTTTTTTTTTTTTTTCTCTTTTGGACGGAGATACTTTCTAATTTTTTTTTTAAAGTGCTCACACTGCTTTAAGATTAAGATTAGAAGTTTGATTTTGTCATTTAGTTGCTCACTGACTAAGTCAAAATTTCTGACACAGCTTACAATTAAAATGGACTGACTCCTTAAAAATCAAATAGATTAGAGATGAACAAGCTAGTGAGTGGGGATAGGACTAGCTGTTTTAAATTTTCGTTGGTAGTAGATAGATTTATGCACTATTGTTCCTATCTTAAATTTTCCTTTTTCCTTTTTCTAATTGAGGTCGACAAAGATTAAATTTGGACTCATAGAAGTCCAGCATTCTACCAATGCTTGCTTTCTTAAACCTAAAACAATTCATCATGTACTTCGTTTTTTTTAGCAGAAATAAGTACTTACTAGTTTTCAACTAATTCAATTTATGTCTTGTTGTAATTTTAGTTTTATTTATCAAATTTTATTTTATGACTCAGGAAACTTTCTTGCGATCAGTTTGATTTTAATGATTTCTTTAAAAAAAAAAAAAGATCATATAATTACACAATTTATATACTTTCTTTTTTATAGAACAATTTATATGCTTTCTAATAAATAAAAATTTTTAAAAATAATATAAGGAGTGATGAATAGAAATTGAGCACATTTAATAAACTTATTAGAATACTTAACTAATCACATTTATAAAAAATGTTGCAATGTACACAATTGGCTTTCCTTAGCAACAAAATTCAAATGATAGCAAACCCAATAATTTTTGACACTAACAAAGAACAAAAATGAAACGGGAACTGTTCTAGTAGAATTACTCTTTCAATTTTTTTCTTTGAAAACAGGATTACATGTATTAGATTACAAATATACATACACTCAAACATCAACCATGCCGCTCGTATTCTACAAAGAAATTTTTACGCTCTCATTCTTAATTTTGCATGGCCCATGCACACACCATCATCTATTTTCCTCACAAATCTTTTAGCAACTCAAAGATAAAAGCAATCTTCTTCAAGAGTACTACTAAACAGAACCCACCACAATGATTCAAGCAATGATATACAATACGGATTACCGGAAAAGCAATGAACTCATCTCGGCTTCCTTATCGAAAACGGATCAAAACTATCGTTTTGGTTCACTTAAATTCTTGCCCTCAAAGAATTCTCCCAACATTCGATCAAGGTCCTCTGCTGTATACCTTATGTACTTCTGAGGATTCTTCCCATTCTCAACTAGAGGCCTGCAGTTATATCAAAAATCAGAAATAAGAATAATAAGTTGGGATACAGATGGTACAGATTCTCAAATCGAAAGTAAATCATTGGAGTTATTTTTAATTGATTCTAGTATCACTATATGAAACTCTTAATTGATTCTAGTATCGCTATCGCTATATGAAACCTATGTAAGTAATCGATTCTAGTATCACTATATGAAACTTATGTAAATAAGGAAAAATTATCTTTAGCATTCTGAATGTAGTGACTTCAAAGAAGGGAGAGGAAATGCATTATACACCAGTTTAGCCATCATTTTCACAACTCAAAACTTTTGCCAGAGACCAAAGTACTGCATCATAACAACCACATGAAAAAAGAAGGTTGTGACATCCCAACAAGAAAAATTAAAACAAGTATGCAAGGATAAACCCAATTTGACACAACCCCACAACTAGTGTAATGTTACTCAATTTGCATGAATAAAACCACCTAATTTGTTTAAATTAATATTGGGTTTATGTGTAGTGTGACCAATGTACCCAAAGCGTTTTAGAAATGATCTATAGGCTGGCAACAACACTTCAGCAACTGCTAGCCTCAGGGACTCCCTCAATTCTGTGTCGGGCACCGTCCATTGAGATTGTCTCTGATGAAGCTCCTCAAACTGCATATTGAAAATCTTGAACCTGACCCATGAATAACTTACACATCAGGATCAGAGGTTTAGGACAAAAAGGATACATGGATCCAGATATAAAATTTTATTTAAGGAAAAGCCAAGGGGGTTGAATATGATCCAGTTAAAATTGACCTGTCTTTAACTAATGCTCTGGAAACTCCACTGCTATTGCTTCCATCACCACCTATTGCACTACCACCTCCAGATGAGTTCAATCCTTGTATGGAGAGACACTGCAAGATCTATAGAAGAAAAGCAATTGGGAAATAGTTACCTTGTAAAAAGTAAATGACTAGTTTGAAAGTATTACATGACAGCAAGCTATTTTGAAATGTATATACGAGGCAACAGCCATGTCATGAATGGAGAAATAATCTCATTTGGGAGCCTACACCAAATATTATTGGTTGAAGACTAGAGTGTCCATTGTAATTAATGGAGTCTGCTAATTACCATGAACTAAGTCATAGTAATGAAACACACATTAAACCTCAAGGTAACCTTTTTAAGTATAGATTATGAATGTGTTCATAAACAAAAATATAGAAAGGTGTTATTATAGGAGTTTTAGCTTGTTTAAAGATTATATGGAAAGGAAAAACCTACTTTAAACTATCATGGTAATCAAACCTAACTCTCCGAGTATTAGTTTTATATGGATCAAATTCCAGAACCCCCAAAAAATGGGGAAGGGGGATAAAAGATGAAAGGCTTTGGTCTATGGGGAATTATTTAGAGTTAGATGCATGAGCAAGTAATAAAAACCCCAGTTTTCCACAAGGACATCATGAGCAGAAGGCAAGAAAATGACAGGAGATAGTAGCGAACAATGACCAAATAGGTGACGTTTTCACTCCGGTGCAAGTGTGCTCAATGCAGACGTTTGCTCCATAAGCATCATTTTAAAGACAAGTCAAAGCACTAAACATGATTAAATCTAAATACCTTTTCATCCACAACAGTGCAAAATTAGTAGCTTATCATCAGCAGTCTATTGAGATAAATGAGTGATTAATTTTTTCAATAACTTCGTAAGAAATATCAATAAAAGGAACACTGCCAAATTCATCCCTTATTGTGTCATGTCAATTAGGTCATCAGAAAAATACCTTTTGCCAAGCATTCCTTTTGTATTGATTTGCATGCTGCTGCACAATCCTCCTGTGTATTTGGACCCAATCATCCCCCAACAGGTCTTTGGCTTCAGATCTAAACAAGAGAGTAAAAAGTATCAGTATTACATGTAAGATGAACAAGCAACCTTTAAAGTACAGGAAAATTCAGATTTACAACAGACCTGCGCACAGATCTCACCATATAGTGAATATTATTCATGAGAAATAAGTGAGTCAAAGAAGGATCTTTATACTGCTTGGATTTTCCATCTAAATTTGTTTGAAGAGCCTGCATAATTCTTATTGTCACAGAAGCCAACTGAGAATTCGTACCATCAGCATTTTCAAATTCCTGGAAAAGTTGCTTCAATGTTGATTGGTAGCTGTAGGAATTCAGCACGCTCGTTAGTTCAAAAGTGTGAACATATCTATTGCCAATGGTATCAAGCAGCAGAAAAAAAAAACACCGAGTAGAGCATCTTAACTTTGAACCACTAACTTGGCTTCAAGATCAAGACAAGGTGAAATATCATATGATCATATCATGATTTGATTATGAAAATTGTCGGATGGTTAACACTGCATTGATAAATGTCCCATTTGCTAAAACTAGAACTACATATGGATTAGTTTTAAAGATCACAAGTCCATGCATATCTGTCTCAGTGTAAAAGCAATATACAATTAGCATCACATGAATGAGCATAAGCAAGTAATTACGACAAAGATAGACAAGTCGATAATTTTCTTTATCTTATTTTGGATAAAGTTGTTTTTTTTCCATTTATCAGATGGCATATCACTGATTATGTCCAACAAACTTTGGAATTTCTTCTACCATAGATTTTCAAGGACTAGCTAGTTTGGTACGAGATCCTTCCACCAATATTTGAAATAATAACCATTCAATAAATATAAACAATTTTATACAAGAAATAAATGAATATAACAATGCAGAAAAGGGGTGCAAGCACAAGAGACAGAGAGTAATAAAAGGGTGAAATATGATGAAATATTTATACAGTAATGCAGATGGAAGCATGCATTATCATTGACAGAAAAAATAGAACAACAACTAAAAATTGAAGGAAGCAGAACTTACTCGAATAAAAACTTTACATAATTAATCACATAGCTGGTTAAAGGATGGACAGTTCCATCCAGAACTGCAGTTTTTGTCGCATCTTTTTCAACCGCTTCTTCAAAATCACCAAAGGTCTCTTGAGCTCTCTGGGCAAGCCGTTTTGTTAAGCCCAATGCAGATTCTCTAATCTCAATGCATGCGTTACCTTTGAAAATTGTTTCGATCTGCAAAAGAATCCATATATTAAGTTAATGAAAAGTACCTAGCACCATTTCAGTATGCCCTACCTTTACAGCAGGGAAGTGAAGGCTACACATTAAACTGATTATCATTTGTGTGGGAAAACACTTATTTACAGCTGGTTATAATCTTGTAATCTGTATATTTATATTTGTATCTCTAGAATTAAGTATTTGTATCCCCTAAATTAGGATAGACAATCCCTCAATTATAGGATTAGTTTTTTAGGAAGATTTAGTTTCCTAGTTTAATCCCTAGTTGGTTGTATATAAACCTAAGATTCTTGTATAATTCTCAATAAGCAGTTTTCCAACATACATTCAATTTTCACACTAATTTATTTCTTAGTTTTTCCACATGGTATTAGAGCTTTAGGCTCTTCTTGGGAAGCAAAATTTTCAGCCTTCATTGCTGACTTTTTTAGGCTTTCATTGCCAAACCCTTTCAAAGAAAGATATCACTACCACCCAATTTGAGGAAATGTTAATTGGAAAAATCACTGAAGTACTACAAACGTCTTAGAAACAATGAGAGTTCGACAGGGAAGAAATTGAAAAGCTGAGAAACTTATTGAAAATCCTTGAAAAGCCTACTATAATATGTTATTTGGGTAAGGTTTATAGTTCAGGTAAAGCTTCCGGTTCTCATGGATTAAATGTCTCGGCCAAACCTATTACGAGTTCTTGGGTCATTGACTCAGGAGCCACACAAAAGTTTAGTACATATAACCTGTGTCTTAGTAATAAGAAAATTGTTGTTGCAGATGGTTCACTTACCACAGTGGCAGGATTAGGAGATGTTCAAGTTAATCCCTCGTTTGTTCTCAAAAATGTGTTTCATGTTCCTGGATTATTTACTAATCTGATATCTATACAAAAACTTACCAGAGATATGAATTGCAAAGTAACTTTTTATCCCTCTTATTGTGAATTTCAGGACCAGAGTTTGGGGAAGATGATTAGACTTGCTAAGGAGAAGGATGGACTATACTATCTTGAGACATCAAATAACACAAGTAGTATCAAGAATAGTTTACCTTTGTCATTTCTTTCTGAAAAATCTTTCAATAAAGACAAAATCTGGCTTTATCATTTTCTTCTTGGACATCCTTTTTTTGGAACCTTGAGAAACATGTTTCCTTCGTTGTTCAAAGGATTAAATGTCGAAGATTTTCATTGTGATGTTTGCGAACTTGCAAAGCATAGACGTGTGTCTCTTCCAATCAGTAACAAAAGAAGTTCTACTCCCTTTTACTTGATTCATAATGACATTTGGGGTCCCTCTACAATTCCTAATATTTCTGGTGCGAGATGGTTTGTTTCATTCATAGATGATTGTACCAGGGTCTCTTGGGTTTTTTTACTTAAATCCAAATCAGATGTGAATAGTATGTTTTTAAGCTTCCAAAACATGATCCAAAATCAATTTGGAGTGAGAATCAAGAGATTTAGGTCTGATAATGCAAGAGACTACTTCAACCAGAGTCTATCTACCTATTTCCAAAAAGAGAGGATTATCCATAAGTCATCTTGTGTTAATACTCCACAGCAAAATGGAGTGGCAGAGAGGAAAAACAGCCATTTACTAGCCATAACCCGAGCCTTTCTTTTTCAAGCAAATGTACCTAAATTTTACTGAGGGGAAGCTGTTCTCACTGCCACACATATTATAAATAGGTTACCTTCAAGGGTTTTGGGATTTAAAACTCCTATGAAACTACTCTCACAATTTTATCCCAACCTCAATATCACAAACAATCTCACACCTAGGATATTTGGTTGTACATCATTTGTTCATGTTCACAGTCATAACAGGAGAAAATTGGATCCAAAAGCAATTAAGTGTATTTTTGTGGGCTATTCTTCAACTCAAAAAGGATATAAGTGCTATCATCTTCCTACCAAAAAATTTTGTGTCTACAGATGTCACTTTTGAAGAAAATAAACCATTTTTTACTCAACCTTATCTTCAGGGGGAGACTTCATTCATGGAAGATAAGGATAAAGACTTCTTTTTGCTTGATTTGCCCTCTTCTTCCACATTTACACCCATTAATTCTTCTGAGTCGAAACCTGTTTCTACTGAGCCCAAGTCAAACACTGAATTTGAGTCTAAACCCATTCCAAATACAGAAGATGTGACAAAGGATAATATTGTTCTTGATTCTATGAAGGAATTACAAGTGTACTCAAGAAAGAAAGTTTCACATCCTGAACCAGTGCCAGTCCAAGAACCTGATCCTAACTCTGGAAATGAGGTAACTACAGTTTTTTACTATGTTTCTCAAAATGAGCATCAATCTCCTAAAACTATAACTAGTGATTATGATCTGCCTATTGCCATTAGGAAAGGAACCCGAGAATATACCAAGCATCCACTATACCCAACTCTAATTTTGTGTCATTTGAAAAATTCTCACCATCCCACAAATTTTCTTATGAGCCTAAACACTATTTATGTTCCAACTACATTATCCGAGGCATTATCCAGTGAGAAATGGATGCAAGCCATGAAAATAGAAATGAAGGCCTTAGAAAAAAATCAGACATGGGAAATGGTAGAGTTGCCTAAAGGAAAAAATTCAGTGGGGTGTAAATGGGTTTTCACTGTAAAATACAAGGCAGATGGTACTGTTGAAAGATATAAAGCCAGGTTAGTGACTAAAGGCTACACTCAAACCTATGGAGTGGATTACCAGGAAACCTTTGCTCCAGTTGCCAAGATGAATACATTTAGGATTTTGTTATCATTGACTGCAAATTACAATTGGCAGCTTCAACAATTTGATGTAAAGAATGCTTTTCTACATGGTGATTTGAAAGAAGAAATATATATGAAGGTTCCACCGGGATTTGGAGGTCATCTAGAAGCAAACAAAGTATGCAGGCTGAAAAAAGCTTTATATGGCCTTAAACAGTCTCCTAGAGCTTGGTTCGGGAGATTTGCCAAAGTGATGCTAGCAATGGGATATAAACAGAGTCAAGGAGATCACACATTGTTTATCAAGCACTCTGATTCAGGAAGAGTCATAGTTCTATTAGTATATATTGATGATATAATTGTAACTAGAGACGATGAAAAAGAGAGAGAATCTCTAAAACAGTGTTTGGCTAGAGAATTTGAGATAAAAGAGCTAGGGAGATTGAAGTACTTCCTAGGAATTGAAGTAGCTCACTCATGGCATGATATTTTCATTTCACAACAGAAATATGTGATGGATCTTCTGAAGGAAACTGGAAAGCTTGCATGTAAACCTGCAAATACTCCTATAGATCCTAATCATAAAATTGGAGAAGCTAATGAAAGATGCTGCTGTAAATAGAGAGATGTACCAAAGATTAGTTGGAAGACTCATTTATCTCTCACATACTAGACCTGATATAGCATATGCTGTGAGTGTGGTAAAGTCAATTTATGCATAGTCCTAAAGAAGTGCACCTACAGGCTGTCTACCGTATATTGCACTATTTGAAGATCAATCCTGTGAGAGGTATCTTATTCAAAAGAAATTCGAAGTTAGTTCTAGAAGCATATACAGATGCTGATTATGCAGGTTCAGTAACTGATAGAAGATCCACCTCAGGCTACTGCGCTTTCTTAGGTGGTAATCTTGTGACTTGGAGGAGTAAAAAACAGAATGTGGTGGCAAGATCAAGTGCTAAAGCAGAGTTCAGAGCAATGGCTCAAGGAATTTGTGAACTACTATGGTTAAAGATTATCCTAAAAGACTTGAAGATCAAGTGGGATGGACCAATGAGACTCTACTGTGATAACAAGTCTGCAATAAGCATTGCACACAATCCCGTGCAACATGATAGAACAAAACACATTGAAGTAGACCGGCATTTCATAAAGGAGAAACTAGATAGTGGGTTGATTTATACACCTTATGTACAACCAAGGGTCAACTTGCAGATGTGTTGACTAAAGGTCTCAGTAGTGCATCATTTCAAGAAATTATTTTCAAGCTGGGAATGGAAAACACCTATTCACCAGCTTGAGGTGGAATGTGGGAAAACACTTATTTACAGCTGGTTGTAATCTTGTAATCTGTATATTTATATTTGTATCTCTAGAATTAAGTATTTGTATCCCTAAAATTAGGATAGACAATCCCTCAATTATAGGATTAGTTTTTTAGGAAGATTTAGTTTCTTGGTTTAACCCCTAGTTAGTTGTATATAAACCTAAGATTCTTGTATAATTCTCAATAAGCAGTTTTCCAACATACATTCAGTTTCCACACTGATTTATTTCTTAGTTTTTCCACAATTTGGCCATTAGATTGTCAACCTAGGCGGAAGACCAGGAGAGATCTGATAGTATATATCATAGGTTTTGAAGAATTTACCTAGTATTTTTTATAAATAATCTTTGACGAACCTTACATGTCTAACCTATGAGATATATGAAGAAATCATAACAAAGTTATGAAAGAAAATACTTTAAAATATTAACATCTAATTTCAAAAGAATAAAATACAAAAGTATGACTTGAAAGTATCCATTTGGTACAGGCTGGTAATGAATTTTAAAATCAATAGAACAACACAAAATTTAATAGATTCACATCAATTTAAACAATAATTTCATGAACCTTAATTGGAAGTAATTGTCTTCATATACTCCAATACTTGGTAAATACAAGTGATATAAACAATAAATTAATCAAGGAAATATGTAGATCTAATAGAAAGTCCTAGTTTTACAGTGAAAGCCATTGTTATAATAATTTTTATTATGAATAATACTTATTAACAGAGATAAAAGAGAAATAAAGAATAAAAATCACACAAAGTGCAGCCCCTCATTCTGATTTTAGAACTATTCTAATCCAGTGAAATACTGTAGGATGCATGTTTGGCCAAGAGGAAATAAAATATCATTAGCTGTTCCATTTGCCCCACATTATCAGTAATTTAGTCAATATGGAAGTCCTAGAAAATTCCAGATCCAGTCAAATGGAAATGGAACTACCTAAAATGGGCATATCTATTTTATCCATTTCCCAAGTCCCATTCTCTCAATGCAATGTCATCGGCACATGCTATAAGAGTTTGTAAATATTAACCATACCTCAGAGTGAAGCTCTCTCATTATCTCATACATGTCTAAAAGTACAAATAATTTTTCTGGTGATCTCTTGCTTCTTGCAATCGCCTCGCCAAAACTAAGTAGAACAGAAACACTACTTGCAGTAACTTCAGCGAAACATTGATCACTAAGAGAATCAAAGCCTTCAAACATTTGATCACAAACTTTCCGTTCTCCAGCAAATAGTAGTTTGACCTGTTCAAAATTAACTAGTCATTTGGAAGAGCATGTTGATTTAAATTTCTCCATATTCCATACTGTTACTTACAGCAATACGCATGAAGTGAATCCAATTTCCAATCTTTGCCTCCAAAACCTCCCACTGCATCTTCTGGACATCATCTTTGCTAAGTTTTTCAATTCCCAATTTGTGGAGACTTTCTTCCAAAACCAAAGAACGAGTTTCTCTAAGAAAAGAATGAAAATGTTAGATCTGTTGCAAGCAAAATAATAATGACATCACTCATACAACTGTGGGCATGAATTTATATATCTAAAGAAACAAACAGCGCATACGTCTACTGTAGGCAACACTTTCAAATAATCACAACCAATAGGAAGAATCTTCTAAAATTGCATCCAGAACAAGGGATTTAAACTGTGGTAGCGGTTGCATTTTTAGTCGTGTCGCTTTTATTGCAGCTACGGACAAAACGGAGATTGTCGTAGTCATTGTGGTTATTGCAGTCGTGAACTTTTTTCAAATTTTTACAAATTATAAAATTTATTAATTATAACTATAATAATAATAACTCTTATTTTATGATTTTTAAAGTAATTTATAAAACCTTATGTTTTTTATTTACTTGAGAAAAAATTATTCATAATTTTTTATGATTATAATAAATGTTAATTGATATAATTTTTTTATCACAAATTACTTTTAATTTATTTTACTAATAAATGAACAACATTTTCAATTGTTAGTTAATTACATAAAAAATAATAAAAACTAATTTGATGTTATTTTTAATTAACAACAATACAAATACCAAAACAAAAAATCAATACCAAAGTTCAAATGCAAAATCATAAATTAATAAATAATAAAATCAATATATAATCGTTTAACTTTAATTATTTTTCAGCTAAGTTGTATAAAAAAATTTACCCCTTAAATTTTCATCACACCTAAAAGTTCTCTTGTATATCATATTAATTCTCTCATAAAATTTTTCCCCTAAAAGATTTTCCTTGCATTAAAATTTAAATTTCTAAATTTCTCCCCTAAATAATAAAATGATCCTTAAATTTAAAAAAAAAAAAACTAAAATTCTCACCCCATGTCATCACACTTTTTCCTAAATTTCCCTAGCCTTCACCCTCTACTTCATCCCACGATTCCCACCAACATTTCTTCACACTTTTCATCCACCCAAAAGTTCCCAAATTTGTCTCCCATCACCGTCCCTCATGCCCTGCCTTTAATCCTATCCACAGTCCCATACCATCTCCCAGTTGTCTTTTTCTCTGTAGTCTGCTCTTCTTTGCTTCTCCCCACTCTCGTCCCTCAACTCTCATATGTCGTCTCACCCTCAGCCTTCAACCCACCCAGCCCCTAGGCATCCAGGCCAAGATCCAAACCAATGCACCCTAGCAGCAGTGCAACACAGTGGCGGTTACAGGTGGCATAGTGCCATAGCCCCTCCCTGAATCATGGATGGCTCTCTGCTAAGTCTCATTGTCTCACCACCAGGCACCACTATCACCAGTTTTTGCAACTTGCAAGTCCAGACCCAAACTGAAAACAGTCCCAAAGTTACAAAATTTTAGACAAAAAATGGTAATTTGAGTGTTGAATTACTTGTGTTTGATCTTGATTGAAGCTGACTTGGTGTAAATTGATGTCAATTGCAGTCTAGAGTTGGTTTTCTGTTTTCATATTTTAACCCGAATGATCTTTTTTTTTTTTTTTTGCTTTTTATATAGGAATTTTGAAAGGTAAATGAAGTAGCAGGAATAACAGTCTGATATTACCGCTATTCACCACTACACCATTTTTCGGCAGCTGGTAGCGGCTGCTACCATCGTGATTCAAATTATCATCCATTTTTTCTTTGAAAGTAGTGGCGGACGGTGGCATTACCACTCCACTGCTATTTGAATCCCCTTTCAGAACTAATTTACCTCATAGGGAAGTGTGAAGTGTCTGAAATGGCGTTTCTTACATGATAGTGAAGGTGAGAATGCAGCAACTAATGTTTCCAGAAGGAAGTGGGCAAGCGATGTTCATAATATTGATGTCAAGTGTCAGTATTTCATAATAGAAAGTGATTGTTTAAGACTGTAAAGGCACTGCAAAGCTCAGAGCAATGCCAGCATTTTACAAGGAAACCCTGAATAAGTTAAAAGGACACAATGAAAGTCTTCATGGCATGTTTCTCTTTGAATATATACAACAGATGAAAATAGCGATACTCATTTCTTTGCTAAGGCTATGTTTCTCATTGTAGTCAGTGACTGAACTATGTGTTTGGGCCCCACCAAAAGCAGATCATGCGTTTGATTCCAAAACCCAAACCATGGCTGCTTAAACCACATCCCTACAACACCACTGGAATGACCCAAATTGCAGCCACAACCCTTGAGCTGCTTATGCAATTTGGCCCCATGTTTGTGTTGGGTTTTACACCCAATTTTTGTTAGGTAATTGCTTTACTAGTTGGCCCACATATTCAAGTTTGTGTTAAGACCTTAGTTCATAAGCTTTGGCCCAAGTTTTAACATCTAAAAAGACTTCAAAAAGCACAAAAATATGGCTGAAAAGAATTGAAATATACGCTGGAAAATAAGACAAAAAAAGCAGTCAAAATGTGATGAAGAAATAGATAAAAGCAGAAAATTGTAGTAATAAAAGCTTCAATCTGTCTAAGTAAGAACTATTATTCTAGTTCCATTGATACAATTTAATGCACTCTAAACTTCCACCTAAATTTGGTAGGAATGCTGTTACAGCCCATTAGCTCTTTAGATATCAACTAGTGGCAGGCAAAACTTATGTAGATGACCCTAATAAACTTGGTATTAAAACATTTTGTATTCAGTTGTATAAATTTTTTTTTTTTTTGGCTTTTGGTAATTGCACGAGGACAAGAATATTATTTCACACACTTCAAAAACTCAGAAATGTGATAACTCCAAGCAAATAATAAAGACTTATCAGTTGAAATGACCTTAGTATTCATCATACAAACCTTATAATGATTTAATTGTTCAAAAAAAGATTATACGGATTTGAGTCTAAACAATTACACAAGTATGAGAATATAAGCATAAATAACTAAAGGACACGAGTGGAAAATCTTACTTATAAATCCTGAGTAACTGCTGCTGATGACCAGCTCGGACCATTTGCTGGGCCAGATCATGCAGTAATGGCATAATCCGAGGAGGTATAAGAGTAGGAGGAGTATAGACAGCAGCTTCCAAGTCACTGTTTTGAAGCTCAGAATGGTTATGGGATGTACCCCTGCCACCAGCATCACCTGGGTTTCCAGGCGATTCTGATAATGGACGTAGTGCATTTGGAAGGCCATCAAAGAGACGATCAGGTTCAATAGGTTTGCTGAAATTCAAGCAAAAAGACAGAAATAAATGGAAGGAAAAAACATAATGACAATTGCAAGATTAAGCAAACTACGAGAATAGACCCTCAAAAATTGAAATATCCTATCCTAAGATTATTGAGAATACACCTATAATATAGATTATTGTTAAACTCCCTGAAAAGAATAAACCCCATTAAAAAAAGATTAAAAAACGAAGAAATTTTAGTATTTCCCAGTTAATGCATGCATTTCTGGACTAAAGTATGGGGAGAATCAGCACCAAAGGATGAGGTAGCTAGCAGTATTAATGTTATCAGTTTATGATTTAGCAATTAGACCATTTGGATCTCAACCTGATAGCAGTTAACCATATTTTCTATCAGATTAATGAATAAGACTATGGTAGTTGCTCTGCATAGACAAGAACGAAGCTAAAAACACACATGCCTGCCCACACTCACACAATACAAGTGCAAGAAACATTAAGAAAGCACACTAAAACATCCATGCAATTGCTTAGTATATTAATAACAGAAAACTAATGTAAGGAAGATATATATTTATTGTAAGAAGAGGAAGATGAAATATGCAGTGGTGCCACAGGGCTTGATTTTTAGGCACAAAGTTAAAAGATTGGATGACAGAAAATTTCAATACTAGACTAAAAGTCATCATCTCATCATGGAGCCTAGACTTTATACAAGCCAAGAGTTGTTAAATATACAAGTCAGAAGACAAAAACACAAAGTCAAAACAACTTGATAAGTTATGAACACAAACCTGTAAGAATTTAACCGCTGCTTAAACTCGTCCTCTAGCTTTGAAATAGCTTTAGCAAGTAATGTGTTAGCTTGGTTAAGCACCCCATCGCTATTCCTAAAGTTCTTGTTGCTACTAAAAAAGCGAATTTTGCTTCTTAGCTGATCAATTGCTCCTAGATAACCTTCTAAGTCCTCATGCGGCCCCTTAAGTATTTTCGTCTCGGCCTGTAAAATTTCGAACAACCAATAACAAAATACCCAAACACAAGAACATCAACCTAGCTCTTACAGCAAAGAAATTCCAAAATTTGAGAACAAAAAGTCGGTTAAATCGGGAAGTTGGTCCTTCACAATTAACAAATTTCATAATTATCGATTGGGCTTGAATTAGACATAAACTAACATACAGCTGAGCAATAGATCTACAACTTCCTTTTCTTATTAAGAAAAATGTAAGACAGGGGGAACCTGACGAGAGAGATCAAATTGTGCCAAAACAACTTCGGCAGACTTCAAAGACTTGTCTATATTCTCATGAGCTTTTCTTATAGCATGAGTTCTAATCTGTAAAGCACAAAACAGCAAAGAAAGCATAAGGCAAATTCCCGACGGGGTGGAGGTAAAATCATGGAAAGCAGAAGGAACCTGAGTAGGACGCATGGCAGTCTCGAGGGCGGAGAGGCGGCTGTCGAAAGAGCCGAGAATGGAGACGACGTTTTCTGTAATAGTTTGGCTCTTCTGGAGAGCCTCTCTCATCATTGATGCTCTCTCGCTTAGGGAATCCATCCCCACAACTGATATTCCCATCTTTCTTGTTCTTGGCTTTCTTTCTTCCTTTGTCAATAATTATTATTATGAGAACAATAGTTTATTCTGAATTTGCAGGGAAAATGGGTTGACATTTCTAATTTTTCTTTCTTCAGCAGAAGACGCTTGCCCCTTCTATTCGGTATTTGACAGGATGTCCACACTCCAGGCTAAAATTCAAAAAAAAAAAAACATTCTCAAATTATGCCAAATAAATACTTTTAGTTTTACCTTTTCATTTCGAAAGTATAAATTTTGATCTAACCAAATTAATCTATGCTAAACAATCCTTTAAAATTATTATATTACTCTTTCCATTATTTGATCACTATTTGACACGTGTTTAAATTATAATAGTATTTCTGCTCTCATAATTAGGAAAAATTATTATATTACTCAAATTATTTGACCTTCGTTTAACACGTATTCAAAAATACAATAATACTCTTTCTCTCGTAATTAATTAAAATTATTATAATGTCTTTTTTATTATAATTTTGAAAATATATCTCTTACCATAAATAATTAACTATAATTAAAAATATTCCTTTTGAAATTATTATATTATCTTTTCAAATTATTTGATAATTATTTGACACATGTTTAAAAATATAATAATACTCTTGATCTTATAATCGGTTGAAATTATTATAATATCTTTGTTATCATAATTATAAAAATATTTTTTTATTGTAATTGGATAAAATTATTATAATAACTCACCTATTATAATTATAAAATGACACGTAACATTTTACTTGAAATTTACTAAATCTTTATTAAATTACATATTTTATTATAATATAAAATTAACTACATATTAAATTACTAAGTACCATTTTCATTACTTCATGGAAATTACATAAAACTTAACCTTATACTACCTCCATCCCAATTTGTTTGTCTAATATTGGCTTTTATGGAGTTAAAAAAAAAAAGTTTTAACTTTAATATATTTAATATTAAAATTAAATTTTTTTTATAAAATTAAAGTTTTATGATTTTTAATGTAAAAAATTTAAAAAATCATAAAAATAATTTTAAAATAAAAAAGTACAAGTTTTAAATGTTCAAAAAATAAAAAAGGCATAATTTTGAGATATACCAAAAAGGAAAGATAAACAAAGAAAATGAGATAGAGGGAGTTTTAAATTATTATAATACCCTTTAATTAATTGATTAGTAATTGACACGTATTTAAATTTACTATAATACATTTCTTTCATAATTACCAAAAATTTATATAATCTCTATCAAAATTACGAAAATAACTTTCTAAGCATAATTGATCAAAATTATTATAATGTTTTTTTTTTCATAATCATAGAAATGCCCTTTTACCTAATTGATCAAAATTATTGTAATGTCCCTATTAAATTACATATTAAATTTTAACAAGATATAAAATTAACAACGTATGAAATTACTAAAATACTATTGCCATTACTTTATCAAAATTGACATGTGTCATTTTATAAATTAGTATAATACCCCTATTAAATTATATATTAAATTAATTATATAAGACTTAACTACATATTAAATTACTATAAATCTATATTAGAGATGTCAATGGGTAAATATGGGGTAAGTAGATTATTTTCTATCCTCATTTTTTTATATTATACTTATCTCCATGCTCATACCTAGTAAATATTTCAAATTTATTACTCTCATTCCCTTGGAATATAAAGAACCTAATTGATAAAAAGTTGAAAAAAAGTAAAATTTTCCTTTTTAGTAAGAATCCTAATAGCTTGTTAGAAGCTAAAGGTCATAAAAGGGATTCTAATGAAACACTAGAGAGAATTCGTAATATAAAGCCTTTAGAGCAATATTAGTTTGATGGAAAAGATGATACTTCTTCATTTAATGAAGAAAGTGCTGACAACGATATGGATGGTTTAAAGTCTTTAGGCTAAGATGAAGGTGTTTAAGAAGATGCAATGCTAAAAAAAGTGAAAGTAGGAATTTTGATGAAGAAAATGCTGCTGCATTAAAGTGACCAGGTCTAGTTATGAAATAGGTTGAATTTCACAATGATAGGAAAACGAGAAAGGCAATTTTTGGAGACAACATTGATCATAGTAGTCTCAAGGTAATTAATGCTAATTCTTTTGCTTGTTTTGAAATAACCATAATTTTTTCCACAACAAGTAGGTGGAAGAGTCACGAAACCACATATGCTTTCCCTCTCTCCAAAGTGTTTTTGGGTAGGAAAAACCTTTTATGTTTTACACTAACTTTTATTCTAGGGTATAGATGAAGGAAATATGAAGGTGACGAATATAATGATGATGAAGATGAATATGATGGAAGTTGTTCATAGTTTAGAATGTGATGCATTTTACATTGGATAAAAAGATTTAATTATTAATGAATAAAATTACTTTTTGTATTAATTTTATTCTATTTAAATAATTATGTTTAAACAAAAATAATTATCATATGACAAATGTCATAACTATTTGAGTATAACTAAATTATTATTCATAAAGGTCATTATTATACAAAAGGTCATAACCATTTGAATAGAAGTTTATGTCTGTTCATTCATCATAAATAAATCTTTTAGTATAACCATTTTTCACTACTTCTAATTAGAGAGTTTGAAGCTTTGTATCCTAAAGGCATAATTGACTTTATAAAAGTGTTCTTCACACCTTAAAGCCAAAATTTTTTTTATTATTCCTCTTCTCTTATTAATTTTTTCTAATCATATAAAGGCAATTATAAGAAATTTATACTTGGCATGAGGAAGATACAAGAAAAAAATTGGCATGATTTGGAGATCAATATTAGAAAATGTTCAAGGTGTCAAAGGATTAATATTTTTATGACCAAAATGTTAATTTTCATAAAGATCTTCAGTAGAGGTATGTATTTTATTTGTTGCATAATTGCTGGAAAAATGATTGATTGAATAAGATAAACACGCTAACAATTTATTTCATTAGTATGTAAAGTCAAAACACAATATAAAACATATTGATTACATTGCATAAGTTTATACATATATTGAAATTGACTCCACAATTGGGTTTAATGAATTGTATTATATTTATTTGAAAATTGATGCTTATAAAGACTAGAATGGGAAATAGTCTGAAAACATAAAAGAGTAAAAACATAAATTGATTTATTACTAAAGGAATTATTACTTGTTATCAAGTAACGAATTAAATTAGGTTTAATGGAATGACTGATTATTTAATTGTCATATCTTGGTTATATATAAAACAATCAAATTATCCCATAGTTTCTATGAAAACAATCAAAAATGGGTAAAGGAATTTACCATGAGAATTTATATGCAAGTAGAGAATATATGCAGAAAAATAAGATTTGGCTACAATATTAGTTTCATTATTAAATCATGACACCAAAATTGAGATAATAAGTTGAGTCAAGCTATTTGTATGATTTTATTTTTGTTGGTCGTTTATAAATAGAATGTTGATATATATATTTTTAAAATTTAGTATTGGTTCAAATTTTGACTAATGTTTAATTTTCGTGAAAATCAATTAAAATTAAATTAATATATATGAATAATTATTATTAAGATATGGTGTTTCATGGATTAATTGGTGGATAATAAACCAAATAATGATTATTATCAGAAATATGGGTAGTGTGACATGTATTTTGCATGCTGAGTGTATTACACTAAAAGTGATTTTACAAAATAAAATTTTATTGTGAACAATTACAAAGTGAAAATCATAAAAAGCCATCAAAGAGTTAATCAATGGTTGCAAAAAAAGCATTATTACTTTTCACATATAGGATATTGATTAAACGAAAAGGCATGCTATTAAAAAAAATATTAAAGCATTTGTCAGTTACTAGCATTTTGAAGGATACTCATCAATGTCTAATTAGGCATGTTTATAAATTAGAAATGGACATGCAAATTCAATGTTCCAAAGGCACCAATACATGCATGTGTTTAATTCCATTTTGTGATGACATGGAGAACATTGATATAGTTTACCATATGTTAAAAAAATGAATTGAATGTGATGGAATTTTTTTTTTTATACATATAAGAAAGATATGGACTGTGGAGATAGAATGACATCATCCAATTAATACATTATTGGTTAAAGACAATGAAAGTATTTTTGCTTCTTGTACCCCAAAAAATGACCTTTTGCAAGTTAATAAAATGAAAAATGAACAAGTTTTCGAGGTTTTCAATAGTTTCATGACAATAGAATAATGTGATTGGTTATATACCATATTAACATATGGGCTTAGATAATAATATTGGTTTATGAAAGCCGTAAGCTTTAGAGTTAGCCAATTAATTATTTAACCAATGCAAATTCATCATGAATTTTTGCATGAAATATAAATAAAACTCATATTATAATTATTGTTTATTCTATTTATGTTTCATGACTTGCATTGATATGCTGATCTAGATATGAACATATTGGTCACAAAATGATTGTGAAAGTGTTTGAAATTGGAGTTAAATATATTATAGACTCTTATCGTTTATAGGCAAATTGGTTCATATAAGTAAAGTTTAAATTTATTATATATCCAAAAACGTTTTGACCAATTAAAAGTGTTAAATAATAGAGATATATAGGTTATATAATAGTGGAGAAATAAAGTTCTCACAAAATTTTAAAATCAAGTTTAGAGGTTTCAATAATCATAAACTTGGAATTAGCCATTAGGCAATTACTATATGCATTGAAAACTCATGATAACATTTGAGATAGTTGGTTTCCATTAAAAGCCATCGTTATAAATAAGATAATTTTAATAGCCAAATCTACATGATTTGTAGGTATGAGGTGGATTATTATGGTTGGCTTAGAATAGCCATAAATCAAAACTGATGCTACAATCTTGATCACGTTGTGATAATTTTTTGTTATGTATATAATTTAGTTCATAGATTGTACATTTAATCATTTATGGTTTTATATAGTAAAAATTTCATAGTATTTTTACTTTGGAAGCCATGAGTGATTCAAATATTTTATGAATATTAAAACTTTTATAATAGCAAAAGGAATGCTAGTTGATCCATTTAGGTGATGAAAATGATTTTTTTTCCTGGTAATAAAAAATTATTTATAGTATCCATGATGAATTAGATTCATATAAGTATTTATAAATTGACATAAAAGTCTTAAAAGAAGATTATAGAAACATGATTATATTTGAAATCTGCTTATTGATGTAAACTCTTATATTAAATTAAAATATAAAATTTTGAAACTTTTATAAAAATATTAAGATATTTTTAATTATCTTTCACTAAGGGTGGATTTAGAGACCTTACTACTACAATCCTTTTAAATCTATCCTGAACTTCAAACATAATTAAGCCTCTACTCCAGGAGGTTTGAACTGTCCAAAAGTTTTTGCAGCCCAAAGAACGGCTATAAAACCTTCCATGTAAATTTTTATGATCTCATTCGAATAACCAGGTCCAATAAGCATCATTTCATAGGTCGTTGAACCTTACTTTGGCCAACAGAAGACCATGAAATAGCCGTTGGGTTTAGGCTGGCAACATTGTCATAGATGATTGAAATTTTGACACAGCTAAACCTATAAGACTGCACCCATCCATTAATAATGAAAGTAAATCCAGATATGTTCTCATCCTTGTGACCCTCCAAAGCTTTGGCCACCAACCAAGAGCACTTAAAATTTTCAATATCAGTTCCAATCTTATCAATAGTTTCTGGATTACTAAAAAAGTCCACAATGTACATAACCAGTATATAACCTGAATGCTTATCCTGTAATTGAGAGTAGAATCCCATATCAACAAGAATGTTCTTGGCAACTTTGTTACCAAAAGGCACATCCACAGCAGTTTCCAGCTCTTTTCCATCCCAATAACAGTCTGTTCTTGTACACCCTCAACGTAGAAGTCTTTTTTTTCACCGAAGGTATAGCTTCGAACCATGTTCCTAACCTTTCCAATAGTAGAAATCATTTTTGAAACATAGAGTATAAGAGAACCCTCATGATCACAATTGCTGCTAATATTAGGATATATACCATCAAGAGGAATTTCATACAAGTTCTCATAACGATGCTTCTGAACCTTACCCATCAAGTCCTTCCCAACAAACTTCATGGGGGAACCTAGCCTTTGCAACATTGGCCCAAGCTTATTCCTCATTTCTGCCTCATCAACTCCAAACTTAGACGTATACATTCTAGCAAAATGAGTATGGGTATGGGTATGGGTAAATGCCCAACCATGCCAACCAACAGAGGAGGTAACCGTTCCCTTCCCATAACAGACTTGATCATCACCGGGAAAAGGATCTTCATAAATGGCTTTGATGAGACTAGCATTTTCAATTATTTTCGGAAATGTCTGGTAGCCCCCTCTTCATCAACCTGGAGCTCAAGGCAACACCTGTCCATCTTGTTAACACTCAAAACAGACCTAATCCTTTCTCTAAGACCCTGACAGAAGACAGTCTCTGTTTGCACACATACACCTTCAACACAGTCCCTAACCACAAATGTACCATCAATAATACGAATAGCAGCTGTATCCACTGACAAGAAATCAGGATGCTCAAGGAAATCAACAAGTCCTTGTGCAATGATATCAGCACCCTTACCCCTCAGTCGCATCACCAAAAGCCTATACCGGTATGGATCAAGGGTAACAACTAGCTTATTCCCATCCACAGACACCATCGAATAAGCCTTTTCAAGCTTCCCGCACATATTAACAATCATCAACAAGAAAGGCCTAGTTAAGTAGCTAGCATTTTCAATAACCCTTCCACTATTCAATATATCAACCTTAGGCTCATTGAACGCCTTAGGAACTAGCTTGTCAAAGATGCAGGTTTTTTTTAAGAAGATTCATAGAGAAAGGAGGGTTTTGAGACATGTAGGATATAGGAGCAGGCGAGGAAGAAGAGAAGGCTGGCGAGTCTAGGGATTTAGCCATTGAGAAATCAAATTTCTATTCATCTGATAACACCATTTCTGGAATTTGGCAAAAACATTCCTGAGCCACCAGTAGTTATTCTGGGTTATAGGAGTGCTTCGATACGTCGGATCCATCCACCGCAATTTGATGCATCTCAAATGACCCAAATTTACAGGATTAATAGTCCTGTTACCAGATACCATCCTGTTGAAACCTTGTTTAATCTTTTCAAAATCTGATTTTAATTCTTCCCAACCAGCAAGCAAGATTGCCCTGAGATCATTGCGAAGTTGATCATCCATCATACCCATGCCAGAATCTTAGGCTCTGATAAATGATACGACCTAAATAAGGTAGAGAAGAGAAATTAGCTTCTACAATATGCAAGAAGCAGGTGAGAGGGAGAGAGTAGAGAAAATAGAGGAAGAAAAGGAAGAAGAAGAAAGTAGAGATAGAGAAATTTCCAGATTTGTATTGATCATTAGAATGAATCTTTTACAATCGTTGTACAAGCTAAATATTCTCCCAACACAGTGACTCAACTAGGTTGTAACTAATCCCACCATCAAGGCCCCTACAACTAATCTCAGTATAAACAAACTTAACAGAAATGTAAAACAACATCCATTCGATGGGCTAACACTATTGGACTCCAGAGCTACTAAGCCCATTTCCTATTTCAATTGATTCGTCCTGTAACACAACAGTGACACTGAAACCGTAAAATTTACAATTTTTTAGCAGAATATGAACCCTGAATGTCTCATGCCAGTCAATTAAAAAAAAGTAAAATAAAATAGAAGTAATCAACTCACAAGAAAAAAAAAAAAAGAAACCCATACATAAAAAGGAAAGAAAAGAGTCTGAAATTTTAACTCTGCTTCAATTATGGCGTTTACATCTTCTTTTGTGTGAGATTGCGAGTGTGACTATAAATTTCTTCTGCAAATTACTTCTATATATAGGTTTCGTTCTGTGTTTTTTTTTTTTCATTATAAAATAAAAAACCATGAGAAAATACATATTCTTCTCTACTGGCTAGATTCTAGAACTGTACGATAAACGCTTTCCTTTTACTTTTACTTTTGAGGAAAATATTAAAAAAATCTATAAACTTTATCGTTTTATTTAAATAAGTTATATTTTATATTAAATTAACCCTTATTTTTTTTACTTATATTAGAATGTTCTCATTTTAAACAAAAAACTAATTTATATTAAAATTTTATTTATGTATAAAATAATTAAAATTTAAAATTTATTTAGATATAAATTAAAATTTAAAATTTTATTTAGATGTAAAATAAGAATAACAACTAGTTGAGTTAGGAAAAATTTTTACCTGAATCGACTTTTAATATTCAAATCCGACTTTAATTTGATATTAAACTATTTTTTTTGACTTGATCCATATATTTTTAAACTACAATTGACATGATTTGACCTGAAAATAATTTAATATATAATATTTATGAAATATTATTTTTAATATAAATTACATTTTAATTATACATAAATATAATATTTTTATTAAATTAATATCTTAAATTAAAATATTAAATAATAATTTTATTAATATAAAACATATATATATTTATATAAAATTAGTTAATAAATTATATATATATATATATATGAGATTAGGTCAGGCCAGTGCAACTACAATCTAAAACTCAATTCCAACCTAAACCCAACTTTAGGAAAAAAATTCAACTTGCTTCTAATTTTATCGGATTGGAATCAGTCAATCCGTTGGCTATGAATTATTTTACTTTCCTTAATACAAAATAAAAATTAATGATTTATTTGAATATAATAAAAATATAAATATTTATTTAAATAAAATGATAAAGTTTATAAGCTTTTTTATTATTTTAATCTTTACTTTTTTTATAAATAACAGACTTAATAAATATTTACCGAATAAATAGTAAGTGTGATCTTTAAATTTAAATTTTTGATCAAGTATTATTTTAATTTTTAATCTTTAAAAAGTAAGATATTAATTATTTAAAAAATGTAAATTATTAGTCGCTTAATCGTCAAAATGTGTAATGTTTTGGCTCTTACATTTGAGTAATTATTAAATCTGACATTAAATGTTAACTAACATCACATATATCATATATGCGAGTATGAAATAAATGACATGAATGATTTGATTTTTTTAAGAAAATATTTCCAAAAAATAAAATTTAATATTTTAAAACAAGTTAAAAAAGAGTTAGGTCAAAAGAAAAAAAATGAATAGTTGCAGAATTGTAAGAAAAAATAAAAAGAAAAGATCAAAAAAGAACGAAAAGCTCGAAAGGGAACAAAGTAGATCAAGAAGTTGCGAGAGTAAGAATTAGAGTGGCTTCAACTTGAAGTGAAGAAAAAAGGGATTTGAATTTTATCACATTTAGGGTTCGAGAAAGGAGTAAACATATCTCATTATGAATTGAAGGTTAAGCAAACATAATATGATTTTTTTTTTTAATGGATTTTTCATTATTTTGCTGCATGATTTCAACATTAGTGTTGGGTTTTCATGGTTACTTTGCACAAACTATATGACTACATATTGTGTGTGTTTATGTTTGTGTTTTATTTTTTTTTAAATGTGTGTTTGAATACTGCATTGTTTAAAGGTTTTGCTTAATTATTTTTAGTATAATATTTATAATTTTTATTTATGGTATTTTAATAAACAGGGTGTTACTGTCTATGGCTTTTATTTAGTTGGTATGATTTAGAGTATGATTTTTTATAATTTGTGCGTCCTATTTCTTTTTTTTTTTTTTACTTATTTTTAGCATTTGTAGGTTTATTTTATTTATTTTATAATGTTTTTTTTGTTTTTTAATGCATGAGACAAGATTCCACTAGAAATGGCCGACAATATAATAAAGTAGAAATAAGTTGTTTTAAGTTGTGTGAAGTTGATAAAATGTTTTTATTTGAATTTTATATTAAGAGAAAAATTATTAGACATGTGGGACTTGGGGTGTATCTTTTTAAAAGAAATATGGTAAAAGCATGAAAATATGACATTATTTCTTTTTATGCATATATTAAAAAGTAATTATACAATATTAGGTAGTGATATTTTTTTATATATAACGAATAAAGGTGATAAAATATAGTATTAATACTTTTTTATGACAAAAATAATAAATTAATTTGATAATAAATAAATGAAAAAAATAACAAAATGTAATATTACTACTTTCATATAAAAAATAGTAAATTAAGTAATTTGATAATATATAAATATAAAAGACAATAATTTTTTTATTGCATAAAGTAACAAATTAAGTAATCTGCTCATATATAATTGTAAATTTAACAATAAATTAATTCTTTTGTTAAATAAAAAATTATAATTTTCTTAGCAAAATTTGGTATAATAACAAAGAATTATTTGAAAATTTTTTTTCTCTTCCTCCACCTGATAATCTTATTTGTAATAGGTAAAAATTAGTGATGTGGCATGATAAGAACCACACCACATCACAACCTCTTGTGGAGCGTTGCATAAAGGCGATGATTAAAAGTTATCTAAAAGTTAATCAGCAATCATTTTGACATTTATTTACTTTCAAAACGACACAATTTATATATCATTTCCATCTTTTTTCTTTTTTAAAAAAATTTGATTAAGCGTTTTATGGCCGAATTATCTGATTAAGTATTTATCAATAATAATAAAAATTTTATCAATAATTTTATTAAAAATATTTATCTAAAAATATATATCAAAATTTATTAAATTTTTTTTTAAAATTTTACACAATTAATCTATCTAACGATATTTTTTAATTTATCTAATTTTAATTTAATTATTTTTAATAATAAAATTTCACGAAATTTACTTTAAAAACTTTATCCAAGTTTTTCCCCGACTTATTTGTATCCTCGGACTTCTTTAAGCTGAAACGAACTTGTGTTGTGGAAATCCCCAGAAAAAATATTAAGTTTAATTAATCCGACGAGCTGATTCCTGTCATGGATTCATCTGATTCATGGAAGCCTGTGCTAGATCAGCTTCCTAAGGAAGGGTTTTGGGACATCCCTTTGTATCAATGGGATGGGTTTTGGTACAGAGCTTATCATCTTGAAGCAGCAATGGCTCTTCGTTCACAATTCACAGCACGCCATGACGACATTATCTTGGCATCCCCCATGAAAACAGGTACCACATGGCTCAAGGCTCTTTCCTTTTGCATTGTGCAAAGGCAACTGATGATCTGTGAGGAAGATGGTGATCAGAAGAAGATCGGTGAAGAAACTCTCGAAAAGAGTGATGAAGATGATCAACAGGATCCTCTTGTCAGGAACCATCCTGCCGTCTATGTTCAGACCTTGGAAGTTCAGGTATTCACTGCAAAGCCACCTGCTGATATTTCAGGTATGAAATCTCCAAGACTCTTTCACACTCATTTGCCTTACAGTGCATTGCCTGATTCCATTAAGAATTCGAAGTGCAAGATGGTTTATATTGCAAGGAACCCTAAGGACACATTGGTGTCAATGTGGCACTTCTTCAACAAACTCAGGACACCTGAGCAAGGCCCTTATCCCTTTGAGAAGGCATTTGAGTGCTTCTGCAATGGGATTTCTCATTTCGGGCCATTTTTTGACCACGTTTTACAATATTGGAATGAAAGCCTGAAAGCCCCTGATAAGGTGCTGTTTCTGAAGTATGAAGACCTTAAAAGGGACCCCAAAGGACAAGTTAAAAAGATAGCTTTATTCCTTGAAAACCTTTCACCAAAGAGAAAGAAGTTGACGAAGTAATCTGGAGGTGCAGCCTGGAAAGGCTCAAGAACTTGGAGGTAAACCAGAATGGAGTGGATCCTTGGGTGGGGATGCAAAACAGTGCCTTTTTCAGGACTGGCATTGTTGGAGATTGGAAAAACATGTTCACTGCCGAGATGAGTGAGCTCCTGGATCAAATCACCCTGCAGAAATTAGAGGGATCTGGCCTTGACCTTGAGATTTGATGCTATCTATAGCATTATTGGCTGCTTCCGATCTGAATAAAATCCACTATTAGCAGCAATATTAATAAACTTTTCATCTTTCTGTATTTTGTACTCTTCTTTAATATTCTCCAAATACCAAACATATTTGGCTGAAATTGGTGAAATTAATAGTTGAACAGAAAAGACGAAGCACAGATAATGAAATCCACCAACGAAAGCATTCATTGCAATTTAATATTGATCATCAATAAGTTGCAGGGTCGCAATCAAATGTTAAATATATATGACTGCTAACAGTTGGTGCAGAATTCTTTGCGATTTGTGCCTCTGGCTCTGCCTTGCTAGCCGTTAATTACACAAGACAAGTTGTTTGTGGCTATATCTCTCTTCTTCAGCCTTATATGAGACAATTGGCCCGCCGTCTATTTAAATTATTTTAACACTATCAAATATAACACGTCCTGCGAATCTGCTAATTTTCCTAGGTATTCTAGTCAATCAGGAGATAAATATTTGAGTATCACTACAAGAAATTAAAAGATTAATAGCAGTTTTGTAGTGGAGTTTCATTTGCAAATATCGCTAGCTTTTATGTTTTTATAAAAGTTAAGGCATTTATTATCAAAACACTATTAAATATTCAAATAGCAGCGTTGTTACCTATAAACGTCACACAATACTTAATATTAACAGCGTTTTTCGACTAAAACGCCTTCAATAATCTTACCTTAAAAATTTGAGTGAATACTAAAGACGCTTTTGGTAGAAAACGGCTTGAATAATCCCATTAAAAAAATTGATAGGAATTACTGAAGGTATTTTTGGTAGACAATGACTTCAATAATCCCTCATAAAAAAATATATGCGATTATTGAAGACGTTTTCTACAAGAAACGTCTTTAATAATTCCACTAAAAAATTTCATAGGCTTATTGAATGCATTTTTGGTTAAAAACACCTTCAATAATCATATCAAAATTTTGGATCGTACAGATGTTAACCATAAGGTGATAGGTTCGATCCCTCCCTTTAGCTTTTTTTTTAGTTTTGCAAAGATTATTTGTAATTGATTATTTTAGGCATTTTTTGGGTAAAAACACCTTCACCAATTGCTTTAAAAAATTTTGGAGAGAATATTGAAATCACTTTTGGTAAAGAAATGCTCTTAATAATCGATAGAAAAAATATGGAATCGATTCTTGAAGGCGTTTTCGGCTGAAATCGCCTTCTATAATCCAATCAATAAATTTTTAATTAGGATTATTAAAAGCGGTTTTTGTCAAAAACGCCTTCAATAATCCATAGACAAAAGTTTGAACGGATTTTTAAAGGTGTTTTTTGCTCAAAACGTTTTTAATATTCCAGACGATTAATTTGAATGGGCAGATTATTGAAGGCGGTTTTTTTTATAAAAACGCCTTCAATAATATTTTGTTAGGGATTATTCAAGGCCTTATCGGTAGAAAAATGCCTTTAATAATCCATTCAATTAATTTTTAATTAGTCTTATTGACGGTGATTTTTTTTAAAACGCCTTTAATAATCTATACGAAAAAGTTAGAACGGATTCTTGAAGGTGTTTTTTTACCCAAAACGCCTTTAATATTTCACACAATAACATTTTAGGTGTGATTATTGAAAGCGATTTTAGTAAGAAACACCTTCAATAACATTTTGTTAGAAATTATTCAAGGAATTTTCTTGCATAATATGCCTTTAATAATCCATAGGAAATATATGGAATGAATTCTTAAAGGTGTTTTTGGGTGAAAGTGCCTTCAATAATCCAATAAATAAATTTTTAACAGAAATTATTAAAGGTGATTTTTTTCAAAAATGCCTTCAACAATCCATACACAATATTTGGTACGGATTCTTGAAAGCGTTTTTTTCCCAAAACGCCTTTAATATTCCCACAATATATTTTTAGGTGGGATTATTGAAAGTGATTTTGGTTAAAAACACCTTTAATAACATGTTATTAGGGATGATTCAAGGTATTTTCTTGTTAAAAATACCTTCATTAATCGCATCAAAAAAATATTTTTGATATTGTATATGTCAAGTCAGTTGTAGGTTTATGCCCAGAAAACATTTAAAGTCAGTTATATAATTATGCCTAGAAAACATTTGGTTTATATATGGGATACTACGAATTACATTTTGAAATTTACATAATGAACATTGTTGTATTTCAATAAATTGACCACACATTCGAAATTAAAAACTGATAATGTTGCCATATTAATATACTTTTTTAAAATAATCGTACTCAATAATATATTAAGTACATATAGTGTATTCATATTAAGTATGCCAATAATATTAAACTTAAAGTTTCCATTCAACATGGCATGTTAAACACATTATAACAATTTGTTTCTCATATATTTACATTTAACCAACAATGTCTAACCTCAAGGTTTATCAACATTGATAAATGATAATACATACTCACACCATTCTTTACAGACTTCATCCAGTTCCTCTTTCGTGAAGCTTTCTTTACTCTTCTATTAAAAAAATATATCAGAAGTAAATGTTAATAAATAAGAACATAATGTACCTTTTATTTTTTTGAAGATATAACGAGTTTATGAAATTTATACTAACCTTGAATGGTGTGGTCATAAAATCATTTAACATTATCTCATACATAAAATGAAGGACATAATATCCATATTCAGTATTACCAAGTTGACGAGGTTCCTGAAAATTAAATTGAATGGGTTTAGGAAATATTTATCTACACAAACCTAGTATAAAAGAATAAATTTGACATTTACTGATAATGACATCTATTTCTATTTTTTTATCTTCTTATCGAATGCAGATATTATCTTAAATTAAAAAAAAAATTACTTAATACATAAATAAAATTACTTATGAAGAAACAGAAAATATATAATATAATAAAGTGTAATACCTCTTTATAAAAGTTTGAATATCAGGGTTAGGCATTATCGTTAGATTAATTGAATTAAGTAAGTATGGCATTAAGGATTTGGTATCAATGACAATAAGCACCCAATGACGACTGTAAAATAATAATAATGATATACTCAGATTACACATCAGATAAGATTTGGGTAAGGTTGCAATAATTAAGGTTGGAATATAACTTACTACGCATTATATGGGAGCAAATAATAATCAGCCAGTCTTTTCATGCATTTGATCACATGATTAGCATGATAAGTGACTGTGCCACTCTATTCATTAATGAAGTTGGGGTCAACAAATCTAAATTTGTTAATCAACTATCTCCCCTTGAACTCTCTATATAGGAAGTTCCATGATAACAATTAACACTGCTAGTTAGTATTACACCCTAATATAGATTAATACATATTGAATGTGCATATTTGTATTTATAAGCTAATCTTATATAAGCAACAATATCAATAGCTGATAATTCATCCAGTTCACAAAATTCTTTAACCTTCTTCGAACCAATGAAAGGAAATGATGGTTTATCAAATAACCCTTCATCAGACTCAATGGTTATGATGTTTTCTCTGGATAAATGCTCCAATGAATATTTAGATAACTCATTCATGGTAACCTGAGCAAGGGTCATACTGTGAGTCCCAACATCCTGTTACAAAATTTAATGAAATATTAGTATTAAAACCAAATTAATAAATATAATAAACAAATTAATATTAAAATTATAAACAAAATCATACTTCTTGGGTGGAAACGGAGGATGGGTTCGCTTCTTTACTTACAACAAAAGCTTATCCTACATGGATGATGCTACTAGACTGGCCTACTGGCATGCTATGCCGCATTGCTGCCAATATAAACTCCAAAGCAACGAGTCTTTACTATTGCTTATTGAGGCATTGCTCCTGGTCATCAATTCGTTGCTGTTGTTGCTCAATGATTGCTTCATATTATGCATTTCTCATTCGCAGAGTTTTGTGTCGATTACCAAAAAACTTTGATGGCAAGACAAATTTACCAACCCTTTAAAAGTGACCAGGCCTGTCTTTAGCATTTAATGCTAAAGATAAAAGATCTTCGCCATACTGAATTGCCAGTTCACTATATTTGACTTTGGCAGTATAATCATCCTGAAAGATAATAATAAGATGGGCTATAACAATAAATTAATACAAGTTAGTATACAATCATGCATACAACCACAATTTCAATCATACATTATATTAAAAAAATAGTTATACGTACAATCTTTTTTGCCATTTCTTTGGTTGTTTCATCTACAAAGGATCCATCATTTCGTAGATGTCCTTGTTTTCAAACATCCTATCTGAAAACTTCGATGCCAAAGCTCATCTGATTCCTATTAAATTACCACAATACAAGAATTAAAATGTATAAAATGAATGTTCATAAATATTCATTAATGATGTTAAAACAAGTGTGCAAATACATACAAGCTCATACTTTACATTTGCATATCCCTTTCTCACTGTCCGATGGTGATATTATTGTTTGGGCCCGAATGTTCCGTTATTTTTCTTTGATTTTCTACAAATGAAATAAATTACGTCAATCACATATGAAGATCAAAGGCTATATTGTATAAAGACTTATAAACAATATTTTTGGTAATGGGTTTGCATATTGAGAAATCTTCTGAAAGTCAATATCAAAAATTTATCTAATTTTTAACACTTATCACATATGTATATGCCGCAGGTGGAACAGCCAATACATCACCTTGATTAGCTAAAGGTAAAATATATTAGGTTGTCAATTTATTTTTAAAGTCTCTGAATGCTTTCCCAGCAGATTTAACATAATATTTTTACAATCAATTGGGACGTCGAACGTTTCCTAAATTATTAACATAATTAGTAAGAACATATTGAATTTCAATTAAATGATCATTTAACAAATTTTATGAAATAGTTGAATAAACATACTACCACTGACTGCCATATATCATCATTTAGATGATTACAAACTCATCGCCAATTCGTGTATGTAATTGAAATCCTATGACGGACAACAGCTCCAACATGAGTAGCCAACTTGGCAGCTTCTTCAGACACAGGCTGCTCACTTTGATTGAAGTTAATGTGAATTTTTGTTTCACTCACTTTAATTTGTTTATTTGGGCCTCTTTTTTTTATTTTTGGCCTACAGGTGTGTCTTTTGCATGTTCAATAAAAAGAGAATGATGTTGATCTGAGTTCATAATACCTACGACTTTGATCATAATTATACGAATTACATAAAATGATCGTCTAAATTTAACACTATACGTAATTAAATACAACTAATACATACTACGTACAAAAATACCATTCAGCAAACCAATCAGCAATGTGCTCAGACACACCCTTTAGCAAACCATTCAGAAACACCATTCAGTAAACTATTTAGCATATGATTTAGCATACCAATATCATATAATATCATTCAACAAAACAATATCACATAATACCATTCAACAAAATAATATCACACAGTAAGGTTTAACAAACCACATTATTAATAGAAAACTACATAGAAACAACATACATGTAATGATAAGTGCTTGGATGACTATGCTTATGGTAAAATGAATAAAAATATATATCCATATGTAAATAGTAAAGAACCAAAAAAAAAAAAAGCTTTATCAAATAATATAAATAACATAATAAAAAAATTATAAAGACATACCAGTTAACAAAGAGGTGCACACCAGTGATTTATTGAAGGTCGATGGCAATGATAGGGATAAAAAAACCAAAAGTTTGATAGAAATATGTTTGTGGGTTTGGTTTGGTTGATTAATGCAGCTTTTAATTGTTCTTTGTAGTAACAGCTTTTGAGTCTGATGTCTAAGAAAGGAAATGAATATAAAATTTATTATTGAAGGCATTTTTTTACTAAAAGACGTCTTTAGTAATCTAAAAAATAATTTTTAAAGAAAATTATTAAAGGCATTTTCAGTAAACAAATCGCCTTCAATAATTATGTACAAAAATTAAAAAGAATTAGTGAAGGTGTTTCTCTAGAATGAATGCCTTCACTAACTGTTTCAAAATTTAAGTTGTGAAATATTGAAAGCGTTTTTCATTGGAAAACACCTTTAATAATCCTAAAAGTTTTAAGAGGAACTTATTGAAGGTGTTTGTTCTCAAGAACACCTTCAATAATTATGTACATAAATTAAAAAAAATTAGTGAAGGCATTTTTCTAAAATAAACACATTCGCTAACCATCTCAAAATTTGAGTTCTGAAATATTGAAGGCATTTTTCATTGGAATATGCCTTTAATAATCCCAAAAATTTTAAGAAAAAATTATTGAAGGCATTTGTTCTAAAAAAATACATTCAATAATTATGCACGTAAATTAGTAATCTAAAAAATAATTTTCAAAAAAAAATTATTAAAGGCGTTTTACCTCAAAAAATACCTTTAATAATTCTAAAAAAATTATTAAAGGCGTTTTCAGTAGACAATTGCTTTCAATATTTATGTACAAAAATTAAAAAAAGTTAGTGAAGGTGTTTCTCTAGAACAAACGCCTTCACTAACTGTTTCAAAATTTGAGTTGTGAAATATTGAAGGTATTTTTCACTGAAAGACGCCTTTAATAATCTTAAAAATTTTAAAGAGAAAATTATTGAATGCATTTGTTCTTAAGAACTGCCTTCAATAATTATGTACGTAAATTAGAAGGAATTAGTAAAGGTATTTTTCTCAAATAAAGCCTTCACTAACCGTCTTAAAATTTGAGTTGTGAAATATTAAGGCATTTTTCACTAGAAGATGCCTTTAATAATTCTAAAAATTTTGAGAGAAAATTATTAAAGGCATTTGTTCTCAAAAAACACCTTCAATAATTATGCATGTAAATTAGAAGGAATTAGTGAATGTGTTTTTCTAGAATAAACACTTTCATCAATCGTCTCAAAATTTGAGTTGTGAAATATTGAAGGCATTTTTTTATTGGAAAACACCTTTAATAATCGTAAAAATTTTAAGATAAAATTATTTGAAGGCATTTGTTCTCAAAAAATACCTTCAATAATTATGCACGTAAATTAGAAGGAAATGACTGAAGGCATTTTTCTAGAATAAATGCCTTCACTAACCATCTCAAAATTTGAGTTATGGAATAATTCATTGAAGATGCCTTAATAATCTAAAAAATTTTAAGAGAAAATTATTGAAGGTGTTTGTTCTCAAGAAACGTCTTCACTAACCATCTTAAAGTTGAGTAGTGGAACATTGAATGCATTTTTCAATAGAATACGCCTTCAATAAATTTTTTTAATAAAAAAATAAATTAGTCAAGGCATTTTTCTAGAACAAATACCTTCAATGACCCCTTCAAATTTTAAAAGTGTAATATTAAAGGTGTTTTGTACAAAAGATGCTTTTAATACTCCTAAATAATTTTTTAAAAAAATTATTGATGGCGTTTTTGGTAGAAAATCGTCTTCACTAATATTCACATATAAAAAAAGAAGAAATTATTGAAGGCATGTTATGAAAAAAAGCCTTCAATAAATACACCAAAAAAATTAGATAAAATTTTTCAAGGCATTTTTGGGGCGTAAATGCCTTTAATAATCCCAAACTAGTCTACTACGACTCTATTGATGGCACTTATAATATATTCAAAAAATATTTATGAGAAAATTATTGAAGGCATTTTTCTTAGTAAACGCCTTCAATAATCCTATCCAATAAAATTATCCCTAAACTTAGCGCATCCAATCACCAACTTGAAGCGTCATCTTCATTATTTTACCATTTCTTTTTTTAGACTAACTACAATTTACTTTTCTTTTCCTTTAGCTTTTACTATTCAAGTATTGTTTTTTATAACCCTAATTCGACTATTCATTAATTATTTACTGATATTTTTACTTAATTTGACTATTCCTTCAGCTTTTGTAATTGATGATTTTTATTTTAGTTTAAACAATTTTCTCCAAAACCCACATTCCTTAAATACCCATTTGTAACCCATCATCCACTTCCTTTTCCCTTTCATTTTTTTATAGGTTTCCTTTGTACTTATTTTACCTTATTTCAACTCCAACTACAAAAACTCTTAGGTTCTGTCTACGTTAGCAGCAGATTTTAACATTCATAATATCAGGTACCTGATAAAATACTTCATAATAAAGAGTTTTTATTTTTTGTAAGTACTGATCTTGTTATTATCTTTTATTTAAAATATAATAAACTTAAGTATTTGACATGTTAGTTTTCATATAAATTATTTATATACATTTGGTTTGATAATGTAGCAAGTACTAAATAGATAAGAGTTGGATGCAAAAGTCAAGATTAAATCAAGAGTACAGAGATAGAGTGAAAATTTTTTTTAATTTTACATTTGAGAATACAAGTGAAGATGATACGATATTATGCCCATGTATGAAGTGTAGTAATATAGATTGGCAAATGTATCAAGTTGTTTTTGAACATTTAATTTGTATTGAATTTCTCTCAGGATATGTTAATTGGTTTTTTCATGGAAAGTTTATACCATCAAGGTCTTTCACTAGAGTTTCTTCAACTTCAAGGGCTTTTCAATACCAACATGATCCTTTTATAGCAGATGACATTAAAGACATGTTGCGAGATACTTTTAGTAATCATAACCAATATTTTCGTAATCTTTATTCCTAAAATGATGAATTTAATCAATCCAATGTTAAAATGAATGAATTTGGTAAACCTGATATAGGTGTAGTTGACCAACAACCTAGAGGAAAAGTATCAAAGTTTTATAGGTTGCTTAAAGATATGAATAAAGAACTTTATGAGGGCTCAAAACATTCAAAGTTATCTTTCTGTGTTCATCTTTTTCACTTGAAATGCTTATGTAGATAGACCAAAAAATTCTCTAACTTTATTATTAGAATTTATGAAAGAAATTTTTTTTTACAAAAATCCTTGAATCTTGTAAGAAATCAAAGAAGATGATCAAAGATTTAGGTCTCGGATATGAGAAAATTCATAGTTGTTTCAATGATTGCATGTTGTATTAAGGTAATAGAAAAAATCAATAATCTTTTTATGTGTGTGGTATCTCTCATTGGGTGGACAAAAACTTCGATGAAAGATTGAATGAGATAGTGATGAGATCAGTGTAAAAAAGAAGCTTGTTAAGATTTTACATTATTTTTTATTAATACCAATACTTCAATTACTCTTCATGTCTTTCAAAACTGTAAATTCAATGAGGTGACATCATGAGAAACGAACAGATGATAGATCATTGAGGCATTCTGCAGATTTTTTTACATAAAAATATTTCATTCTAGGTTTTCAAACTTTGCATCTGATCTTCGAAATGATATGCTTGGACTAGCATCTGATGGATTCAATCTATTCAAAATGATAAGTACTTTTTATAGTACTTGGCTAGTTGTATTGATTCTTTACAATTTGCCACTATAGATTGCTATAAAGTAACCGTTATTTATATTGTCTATGATAATTTCCAGAAAAAAAAAATCTGGGTAATGATATAGACATCTACTTACAACCTCCTTAAATAGTTAAAGCAATTATGGGAAGAAGTTGAGACTATAATGCATCAAAAAAAGAGAACTTCAATATGTGTGCTACTTTATTATGGACTATCAATGAATTTTTTACTTATACAAATTTATCTGATTAAATTACAAACGGTTATTATGGTTGTCCATGTTATGCTACACAGACATGTTTGAAGTGGTTACCTAATAGTAAGAAGTTTTGTTATATGGGACATCGTTGATGGTTAGATAATCATCAATTTAGATTTCAAAAACATCTCTTTGATGAAACTGAAGAGTTTAAGAGATCACCTTTATCCATTAGTAGGTCTAATATCTTGTCAAAATTAAAAGATATCAATTTCACTTATGAAAAAATGACTTCATCAAGAAAAAGAGTGAGAGACATCTTTGAAGGTGTATGGCCTTATATTACGTAAGTTGGTGATATTGATACTGACGTTAGTGATCTTGATGTTCAAAGTGATGAAGAGTATGATAAAGAAGATGACCCCAATGAGTCTGAGTTGTGAAAAAAAGAAGTATCTTTTTTGAGTTGCCTTATTAAAAATATAATTTATTTAACCATAACCTTGATTTGATACACATAGAGAAGAATGTTTACAAAAATTTTATCGAGATAATTCTCAATGTGAATAAAAGATCAAAAGATTACTTAAAGAGTCAGCTTAGCCTAGTTGATATAGGGATTCGCCCTGACCTTTATCTGAAGTTGCTTCCTAATGGCAAATATCAATTGCTTGTTGCTTGTTTTAGGATTTTTAAATTTGAAAAAGATGTGCTTTGTAAGGTTTTAAAAAATATCAAAATTCCAGAGGGTTATGCGTCAAATATATTGAGATGTGTGAATATGAGAGAGTAAAAATTTTTTTTATTGAAGTCACATAATTATCACATTTTGATGCAAAACTTACTTCTAATTGCTTTACATTCATCAATATCAAAGCAAATCACTTTTGTGGTAATTGAAGTGAGTAACATATTTAAATCTCTATGTGAAAAATGTATGAATATGAAAGAGCTTGACAAACTTCAAGATCGAGCCATGATTACTTTATGTCATTTAGAAAAGATTTTTTCTCTAAACTTTTTCACTGTTATGATACATTTGGTTATCTACCTTCATGTGAAGCATAAGTCGGTGGGCTAATTTATTATCGATTGATGTATCATATCAAAAGGTATTATTGTTTAATGGATTGATTAGGTTTATATTGATGATTATGCCACTCTTGTTAAAAAGATATATGACTAATATTTTATGTGATAGGGTTTTGGGGAGGTTAAAGTCTTATTGTTGCAACAAACACTATCGAAAGGTTTTATTGCTGAAGGATATTTAACAGAAAAGTGTGATATTTTGTTCTCGTTATTTGGAAGATGTTGAAATGAGATTTAATAGACCATTGAGAAATGTTGATATGTAACAACATGACTTTACCTATAGGTATCTTTTTCAAAATTTTGGACAACCAATAAACAAAGCTGAAATGGTTGAGTTAGATAATAAATCTTGGGCACAAGGAGATCGATATGTTTTTTTCATCATGACACTATTGAATCATTTCGCATGTAAGTTTTTTAGCAAGAAAATTATTCATTACATTAAGTATAATTTATTGTTAATACTTTATCATGATGCTTTATAGTGATTATAGAAATAATTTGAGAGCTCTTACACATTATCGACGATCAAACCTTTGAGAGCTTGATAAGTTGTTTGCCGAAAACTTTCATGAATGGTTAAGAGCAATTGTAAGTAATGTCATATTTTCTTTTATGACAAATTTACATAAAATGCTTACGGTATAATTAGCATTAATAACATATATATATATTTATTCCACTTTTATAGGTTTGGAGTGAAAGGCTTGTTAATGAAGAGGTGAAGTGTCTTTACAAGGTCCAAACAGGATTGTAAAATGATATAAAAGTTTCATCATCAATGAATTTAGATTTCACACTAAATCTTGCAAGAGATTTAGCAGTACACAAAATTCAGGAGTTGTTATTACTGTAGACACCCCATTTTGTCCGGGATTCTTTGTCATTTGAGACTAATCCAAGCTCAGTTGCAGGGATTTTTATTCATTTTTATTTTATATTTTTGTTTATTTCATATTTATCATTTTTTTTATTTTATGATTTATTTTTTTTCTTTCTTTTGATTATCTGATTATTTAAAAAAAAAAAAGAAAGATTGAGATTAAGTTTGATGATGATAAAAAAATTAGGTGTTAATCTTTAGCATTTGATGACTAATGAGAATCAAACTGAAACACAATCACTTGGTTTTATATGCCATTACAATTCACAGCAATAGAAAAAAAAAAAACAAAACAAAAAAAAAGATAGAGGAGGAATCCGGATAGGGGGAGGAAAGATAGAAGAAGAGTCCGAATAGGAGACGAAAAAAAAAAAAGAGAAAAAGATAGAAGGAGAATCCGAATAGGAGAAGGCAGGCGTCTAGATACACGCCACAATCTTTTTTTTTCAAACAAAAATGGTTGTTTCATTTTCTGAGGATTTTTTTCTTGGGTTTTCTTGAATCTCAAAAAAAAAAAAAAGGAGAAATGAGAGAGTGTATTTCGATTCATATCGGTCAGGCCGGTATTCAGGTTGGCAATGTTTGCTGGGAGCTTTACTGTCTCGAGCATGGCATTCAGCCTGATGGCCAAATGCCAAGTGATAAGACTGTTGGTGGAGGAGACGATGCTTTCAACACCTTTTTCAGCGAAACTGGTGCCGAAAAGCACGTTCCTCGCACTATATTTGTTGATCTAGAGCCTATTGTTATCGATGAAGTTAGGATTGGAACGTATCGTCAGCTGTTCCACCCTGAGCAACTCATCAGTGGGAAAGAAGATGCTGCCAACAATTTCACCCGTGGCCATTATACGATTGGAAAAGAGATTGTTGATCTCTGCTTGGATCGCATCCGAAAGCTCGCTGATAACTGTATCGAATTCCAAGGGGTTTTGGTTTTCAATGCTGTTGGTGGTGGTACTGGTTCTGGCCTTGGATCTCTTCTCTTAGAGCGTCTCTCTGTTGACTATGGAAAGAAGTCAAAGCTTGGTTTCACTGTGTATCATTCACCTCAGGTTTTTACATCTGTTGTAGAGCCTCACAACGTTGTGCTGTCCACTCATTCGCTCCTTGAGGACACTGATGTTGCTATGCTTCTCGATAATGAAGCCATATATGACATCTGCAGGCGTTCTCTGGACATTGAACGACCCACTTATACCAATCTTAACCGCCTTGTCTCTCAGGTTATCTCATCTCTTACTACCTCTTTGAGGTTTGATGGAGCTCTGAATGTGGATGTGGCCGAGTTCCAGACTAACCCGGTTCCCTATCCCAAGATTCATTTTATGCTTTCCTCCTATGCACCTGTTATTTCAGCTGAGAAGGCTTACCATGAGCAACTATCAGTGGCTGGGATCACCAACAGTGCTTTTGAACCCTTTTCCATGATGGCCAAATGTGACCCACGCCATGGAAAGTACATGGTTTGCTGCCTCCTGTACCGAGGTGATGTTGTGCCCAAAGATGTGAATGCAGCTGTGGCCACCATCAAGACCAGAGCGAAGGTTGTTGATGGGAATTTTACAGACCAGAGACGACAGCCTACTCAGCAGCAGTAGAATTTTCATGCGACTGGAGCTGCACCAAACACGGGATCACCTCGATATGAACAGTCATATGCTCAAGGCACAGGTCCTGCCTGGAATGGTCAATTGGTTCTACAACAGCAGCCCTCTTCACCTGTCTATGGTGCTCAGAGAAGTGGCTTGCTACCACCATCACTCTGGAAAGCACAGGCGGCAGACTCTAGCCCAGTTGCGGGTGTTCAATATCCTCAGTCAATGGTTACTCAAGTTAGTGTAACACATGGCCAACCTCAAGGACCTCAACATATGAGAAGTGATCGGGTGGTGGGTATGTACATTCAGCCAATCACAACCGATCATTTGTCAGCAATTAATAACGAGGCTGTTCAGGGAAACCGGTTCGCTGGTTTTCATCCTCAACCAGTTCTGGGAGCACAGTATATGGACATACTTTCACAGCAAATGGCTCCTATGTATCCTCGACAAATGTATGGCAAGTCAAGATAATCTTTTTTTTGGTATTTTATTTATTTATTTATTTTTTGTGCTAGTTATTTTCAGGAGTATTATTTTTATTTATTTTATTTTATTTTATTTTTATTTTTTGCAAAAAAATAAAAATTTTCAAAAAGAAATATTTTTGAGGAAAAGTTGAAAGTATCAATTTTCCTTAAAAATAAATTTCCAAAAAAAATATTTTTGGGAAAAAGTTGAAAGTATCAATTTTCCTTAAAAATAAATTTCCAAAAAAATATTTTTGGGGAAAAGTTGAAAGTATCAATTTTCCCTACAAAAAAAAATTTATTCTTTCCTTCCTTTCTATCTTAATTTTGATTTTGTTTTTTTTTCTTTAAATAATCCGACGACGGAGCCTCTGCAAGTGAAACAATAGTTTTTCTTGCATACTCTTGAGGTGAGGGAATTTTTTTAATTTTCTGCTAAAAGTATTAGAGTCAATTGAGAATAATTTTCAATAATTAATTACTTGGTAAAATTTTAAGGCTTTTGGATAACACAAATTTAAGCTGGTACCATCTTTTGATGGGCGTTGTGAGGGTGCTATAACCTTCCTCACACGTAACCGAACTCCCGAACCTTGTTCTGGTTAGCAGACCTGAACCTATTCTTTTAGGGACCCTTAAACTTAGGTGTTCCCTGAAAGGACAGATTCCTTAGGTGGCCAATCGCACCTAGATAAAAAAAATTGGTGGCGACTCCCTAAAGGTCAATGTCTAACGATAGATCCCCGGATCTAGACGTTATGACAGCTTGGCGACTCCACTAGGGACCTTGAGAGTCAGGCCAGCAAATAATTTGTGTTATCCAAAAGCCAAATGAAATTGAACCTTGTTGTATATATGTGTTGTTATTCATTCATATTTTATTTACTTTGTTAATTATGTCATTCATGTGCATGTGCATAACATGAGCTCTACACCCGAGCTCCGTCCCTCTAGGAGGGAGTAAAGTACCTATTGCTTTCGTGAGGTCTAATGCCTCCGTAGTGGCTAGCGAAATACTCCCACTCAAATTAAACCTTTTTCGCTTGTAGCCTGTAATGGGTGAGGATTAGGGTGCCTTACTAGTCTGTAATGGACAGGGATGTAAGGAGCAATTTGAGGACCTTTAGACTCTGACCTTAAAACCGCATGTAGTGAACTTTAAGAGTGCCTACACCTAGGATAGAGCTCTTTCTACCCAATGATAGAGCTCTTTCTACCCAATGATAGATATACCCTAAAATTAGGACACAAAAAGGGTGTTTATCTAATCATTTTGATTGCTTAACTTTGTGTATTATTTTTATCATATGTAACATTATGCATCAACATCACTTACGTTTCATCCGTGGAACTAACTATGTTGTTTGTCTGATTGTATGCATCTGTATTCTTTTCATGATCATGTTTCAACACAATCATTTGCATTCATTTCATACTAGATTTCATTCAAAAAATGTACATTTCATTTGTGTATCAAAGCATAATACATAAGGCACAGCATAACATTTCTAATCAGAAGTATGGTACTCAAGGCTCCAGGATAGCTCCATCTAACGAAAATTCTGCCCATCGATACAACATAAGATCCAGAGCAAGGCAAATGGAAGAAGAAAGTTCTCATAGATTTGAAAAGCTAGAAAAAGCTCAGGAGAAGATTGAAAGTGAGCTAAGCAAGATTCTGGAGGCCCTCAATAATATGAATAAAGGAAAAAGAGTTGAAGGAAGTACAAGCTAGCAAGAAGTGGCTGACCCTTTGTACCCTCCAAGTTTTGGCCCACCTCAAGCCCAGTCTGCCCAAGAGGTCCCACCATAACATTTTGCATATCCAACATATCCTGGAATGCCATCAGCTTTCAACCCAAGACAGTATAATAGCTATATAAATCCTGTCTTCACTGAAAAGGTAACGGAACCAATTCCTGATCTAAATGATGTAAAAGAGAAGGACAAGGAAAAGGTAAGGGTGGAAGCTGAGGAAAGCTCCAAAATTAGCATGCTAGAGCAGAGGCTACGGGATGTGGAAGGATTTAGCTGTTATGGGTCAGTTGATGCTGCTGGGCTCTGCCTAGTTCCTGATGTGGTTATTCCTTATAAATTCAAAGTACCGAAATTTAAAAAATATGACGGTACAAAGTGCCCTAAAACCCACATCACCATGTATTGCAGGAAGATGGCAGCTCATGCACATGATGAAAAACTCTTGATGCATGTCTTCCAAGATAGTCTTACTGGTTCTGCTGCCAGGTGGTATGTTCAGTTGGATAGAACCCACATTCATTCCTGGAGCGATATGGCTCATGACTTCATCAGCCAATATCGACACATTATCGATTTGGCTCCTGATCGTTTATCTTTGCAAAATCTGGAGAAAAAGTCAAATGAGTCTTTTAAAGAATACGCCCAGAGATGGAGGGATATAGCTTCACAGGTACAACCTCTACTGACAGAGAAAGAGACCACAGTGCTGTTTGTTAGTACTTTAAAGCCTCCCTATTATGAAAAGATGATAGGGAATGCAACAAAGAATTTTGCTGACATGGTAATCTCTGGAGAAATTATTGAAAGTGCCATAAAAAATGGCAAGTTGAAAGGAGGAGAAACCAAGAAGGCATCAGAAAAGAAAGAAGCTGAAGCTCAAGCTGTGAGTTTTGATAGACAACAATTCGGGGGTTATCAACCCTATCCATCCCAAGGTTACTCTCCATACTATCCTGCTGTGAATAATGCCTCATCCTACCCCTACCAGCTAGCCCCACAACCATCTTATTCATGCCACTTACCGCCTTAACATTCAAGCTCCTGTAAGAACCCAAATTCGTCCTACTCACCCAGCAAGTGGCTCACGAGAACAACGGACTACTCGAGAAAAACCTGTATTTGATCCAATCCCTATGACTTATTACAGAGTTTATATCGAGACTCTATAATAGCCACTTGATTGCCCCCCAGCCATGTGGAACCACTTAAACCACCCTATCCAAAGTGGTATGATCCTACAGCCCGTTGTGACTATCATTATGGAATTACTGGCCATTCTACTAAAAATTGTACTGCTTTAAAGTATAAGGTGCAACGGTTGATCAATGATGGAATGGTAAGTTTTGATCAAGGAAAAGCAACACCACCTAATGTTAGTGTACTGAGCGAAAGTCAAGAACGGGAAGGATCCAGAGATTCACAATGAATTGAGGGGCAAGACGTCAATGGAGATAAGGCTGGTTGAAGGTTTCTTCTGTCATTTTGGGATTTCTTTTCAAACAATGTTAGATTTTTTTTGCAATATGACTTCACTTGTTATCATTTTAATAAAGGCAAGTCAATGCATTTCATTACATTTTTCTCTTTCACTTGACCATTTATTCCGTGCCTTGTTACCTTCCATAACTTCACATTCCTATTCTTAAATTTCAGATGATGAATATTTAGACAATGATAACAATAATTCTGGGATTTAATTTTGAGAACTCATCCACGTCAATGTGAGGAGATGATTTGAGCAAAAAGTAAGCTGTTACTGAAAGTGAAATAGATATATCTTGAAGATGTGCAATCTTTTATACAAGTTCATGAGCTTTGTTCAATAGATGATGTTCAAGAAAGGTATTCACAACTGAGATAAAAAATGGCCATCTTTCTTTTACCATTTGAAAAACCATTTATTGTTACCCATTTGAGCTTATCATTTTTTTTAAGAACCCCAACCAAGGATCACCCTCTACACTGGAGGGTAAATTTTGAAAAAAAAAAGAAAAAAACACACCACAAAAGGTCTCAAAAATGGAAAGAGAAAGAAAAGCAAAAGAAAAATAAAAGCCACACATGACTTGGGGCAAAGTAATGAGAATCTTTTGTGTGAGAAAAAAAAAGTAGTGAAACGATGTGGGGGTAAAATGCCAAGCTGCATCAAATGATCCTTCGGTCTTGAACTATTTTTAATATATGTTTTGAGCCTATTATATCTATTTTTTTTATGACCCTTCACCTTGGCCTACGTTACAACCTTGAAAAGTCCATTTAGATCAAGTGTGAATACTCAATTTGAATGATCATATGTTGGGCGAAGGCATGCTCATGAGGAAGTAATGGAATCATGCTACATTACTCTAAAGTTTGATGTATGAAGGATATCAACAATAGATGAAAAATGAGGAAAAAAAGATGATGAAAAAAAAAGAGAAAAAAAAGAAAGAAGAAAAAATAAAAAAATGAAAAAATAAAAAAATAAAAAAATGAAAAAAGAGATCCAAATTGAAAACCTGAAAGGGTGATTTTGGTACCAAAAAAAAAAAAAGATCCAGGTCAAATGGCTCACGTGAATGGAAGATCAAAGACATCTAAAGATCCCTCAAAGACTGGGGCAGAGTTCGTCAAGCTCAAGTTGACTTCAACAGTAAATGGAATGAGTTTTTGAAAAAGAATCCTAGATTAATGTTGAAAATTGTCTGAATATTCATCATTTGGACATACCATTCACCCCAATGACATGTATCTAATTTATTTCGTTTCCCATTTGTTTTGTACCAAAACAGATCTTCATTATTTATCTTTACCATAATTCACCTTGTGTTCTCTTATCATTACACCCTTAGAATGAATTGAGAAAATGCTTGATTGCATTGTATTTGTCAGGATTTGAAATGATAATGAATGAATGAATATGTGCTTAAAAGAGTCTTGCATTCATTTGAAAAGAAATCTAAGATGATGGTGGAGACAAAATGAAGAAATGGTAGAAACCTAGAGGAGATGATTTAGAAGGATATATGATGTGATCAAATGAAGAAATGGGGCAGTGATACAATCAAGTGATGAGTACAAGGATGAATTGATCGAATGGTGGGAACAATCAGTGGACAGAGTTTGTTTTGGAATGGTTGATGCTGAGACAAAGACCCAGTGATGGTGGATGAAATTTGTTTTGAAATTTGTTTTGAAATTTGCTAGTGCTGAGAAATTCATTGAATGATGGTCAAGGGATTATCGATTGATGAAGCTTATTCCAAAGTATTGAGAAACTAAACAAAAAAGAATGTGAGTGAAAAAGACAATTGAGAGCTACACTGGTTCAATCTTAGAAGAGCAATGTAATTGGATCCCTGAAGAATCAAAAGGCTGGATGCTTAAGAAAAGAGCTTGAGAAATTTGAGTACCATACATTGAATAGGAATTATTTGGCCAACATTTGCATAACATGCATTGAAATTCATATGTATTTGCATAGCATACACTACTTTCAGGAAAGTATAGTGTACAAATTCAAGAAGCAGGGGTGTTCCAACATCCCACATGAAAAAGACAGATATGAAAAGACTTTGCAAGTTTGAGAAGAAACTTGTCAGGTAAGTTTCTAATCCTTGAAATAGGATGTCTCTTGGTATCAGGGTTGATTTATAAGACCTTTAGGCATAATCTCCTGAAATCCCTTCAAACATAACTTTCAACTCCTTCGGACATGATTGTCTAGGAGTATTTACTTTTCAAAGTTTGTTGCCTCTGTTTAGAGGAGCAATTTACTTTCCAAAGTCGTGGTGCCTCTGTTTAGAGGAGCAATTTACTTTTCAAAGTTCGTTGCCTCTGTTTAGAGAAGCATTTACTTTTTCCAAAGTCGTGGTGCCTCTGTTTAGAGGAGCAATTACTTTTCAAAGTCGTGGTGCCTCTGTTTAGAGGAGCAATTTTACTTTTTCAAAGTCGTGGTGCCTCTGTTTAGAGGAGCAATTTACTTTTCAAAAGTTCGTTGCCTCTGTTTAGAGGAGCAATTTACTTTTCCAAAGTCGTGGTACCTCTGTTTAGAGAGAGCATTTACTTTTCAAAGTCGTGTACCTCTGTTTAGAGGAGCAATTTATGTTTCTCAAAAGTCGTTGAGCCTCTGTTTAGAGGAGCTTTGGTAAAAAACAAAAAAACAAAAAAAAAAAACAAAAAAACAAAAAAAAGTTACCTCTATTTAGAGGAGCTTTGTTTATGTTTCTCAAAGTCATTGAGCCATCTGCTTAGAGGAGCTTTGATCATTTAAAAAAAAAAAAAAGCAAAAAAAGTAAAAAAGCAAAAAAATGGACAAAAAAAAAGTTGCCTCTATTTAAGAGGAGCTTTGATTTATGTTTCCTCAAAATCATTTAGCCCTTTGCTTAGAAGGGCTTTGATCAAAATTTAAAACAAAAAAAAAGGCAGGCCAAGAAAAAATGGGCAAAAAAAAAATTCGGTTGATCATAAAGGGGTGTCTACGTCTTTGCACAATTTTTGTTTCCCAAAAATGTTGCAAAGAGGAGCAGCATCTGTGCACCAAACCCATTTTGTCCGGGAATTCTTGTCATTTGAGACCTAATCCAAGCTCAGTTGCAGGGATTTTATTCATTTTTATTTTATATTTTTTTATTTCATATTTATCATTCTTTTTATTTTATGATTTAT